>VXBP01009191.1:40567-65331 GCA_013400115.1 Rhinopomastus cyanomelas | reverse complement strand
GGGGGGGGGGGGGGTCCCAGTGTCTTAAGGAAGTAGTAATGAGCTTATTTATTAATTGTAAGGAGTAAAAAGAAAGTTTCAAAGTTGGATGCTCTAAGTGGTATTGGACTGACCTAAACTAGTTGTTTAGATCTGTCTTTTGAAATGACTTCTTTAAAATGTTAAATGTCTTACAAGTGTATGGATTCTTCTCCTTTTTCCCTTCTTTGCTCAGAGGTGTGCCTAAAGCCAGGGGGAGCCAGGAGAGCTCAAGTCAGTGTCTACTGGGTTTCAGGAGTAGTTTAATCTCTGATATTAACTTCTTTTCAGCAGTTGACTTGCGGTGACTTTAAAGAAAGCTCTCACAGACTGAGCATTCCCTGTTTCTGGGAGAAGTTTCGTGTGTGTGTGTTTTACTGCCATATATGGCTCCTGCTGAATTTGGAGGCCAAGGGCAGTGGCGAAGGGTTTTATTTAAGGATGAGAGTTGTGACATGGCACTGCTGCATAGTAAGTTTCTAAAAACAAACACACCAGTCTTTAAAGCATTTTAACAGTGCCCTGGAAGGTCTGGTTCAAAAGATGTTTAAAAAATGTAAATAAAACAAAAAAGGAAAGTAAAAAAAAAAAAAGATGTCTTGCCTGCTTGCAAGCAACTATCCCTGAATAGCTGATGGGTTCATTTTTACTTATTTATGGGCAAATTATAGAGGTGCATCTGTTCCTTCTGTGTACACAGTCAGCCGTCTCAAGTTTTTAAGATACTTTTTGACATTCTTTGAAGATGTAATGCCAGGTGGAAGATCAGTTAGAATTACAGATACCCTAATCTTTCAAAACAGTGCTCCGCCTGAAAAGTCTCATACTTTTGCTCCCAACTTTAATGAGGCACAGCCTAAACATCAGGGTAACCGAAGCAGCAAAATGGGAGAAAAAGCCAACCTAACAACTCACAGGAAGAAAGTATTTCCACGTGTTTACAGTAAAGCCATACTGCTGGTGTTGTGTTCATTGAAGTTAGGGTCAAGGCTAATGTCATCTGATAGAAATGCCGTTAACTAGTATGTTAGAGGCCGGAACAGGAGCACTTCACCAGACTCAAGCCTTTATTATTTTTCACAAGTTGCTTACACTGCTGTCAGTAAAGTACTAAAGCTCTTTGCCTGCCATTAATTGGGAGAGCAAGCACGTGCCTTTAGATCCCAACCAGCCCGAGTTACACGTGCAGCCAGGAAGCAAGGTATCCTGTAGCCTTTCTATATCTTAATTGTCTGCAGAATTGCGTCTGCAGAATGGGAGCTTGGTTTTAAAGATCACACCCCTAAAAGTGAGGAACACAAGCATTCTCACTGGGAATTTTCATTTGTTTTGCCTTTCTCCCTCCGAATTCAATCACTCATTCAAGTAAATACATACACACACACCCTCCCCTTGAAAGCGTGGCCTGAGGAATCTGACACCGGCCATCAGTTAGTGGATTTTGCTTAGTAATTGCTTCATCTATTCAATACTATTGAAAATACCCTTGAGCAGAATATAGCTGCAGGGGAACAACAGACTAAAGCAACAACCTAATTAATGAATCTCATTGCTACTTAGAAGAGCATTATACCATTGGCTTGCCTTGTCAGTACAGATCTGTTCTCATGACATTATGTATTTGTCCAGAAAAGTGGAGTGATTATTAGAAAAATGAATAAAGTAGATTTGGGAGTGTGTGGTGTGAGGGGCTGTGAATGAAGCAGATTGTCCTTTCAGCATGCAACTGCTTTCCTGACGTTACAGGTGTCACCATCATCTTGTGGCTGCGTGGAACAACAAATGAATTTTCTTAGCTTTTATCTCAGTAGCTGTGACCAAGATTATTCATTGCATTTAGATGAAGAGAAAACAAGGTAATCGTAGCCAGAGCCCTGAAAGCAGGTAAATTGTTCTCGCATGCTAGAAGGGAAGACAAGACAGGTGTAAAAAAAATGTTCTTCATTTAATACTTTGAAAAACTCCACGTGCCTTTGTATGCATCCAGTGAGCACCTGCTTTTTGTAGTCTGGATGTTGGGTGGAGAGTTTCTGAGGACCTTTTGAAGAAAGTTATTTTAATAAAAGTCATGCCAGTCGTCAACTAATTCTTAATTCCTGGCTTGGAGAAAATAAATGCTGGGTTTGAGATCTGCATTCCTGCAATAATTGTACCAACAAAAACTGTAACTCTAGATGTGAGTCAGAACTTATGTTTCTACTGAAGTTTTAGACTGATTTGCTGAGCAGTCAATAAATACAAACTCTGAGGTTGGACCAGAAGATCTTTCAATGAATGGCTATAATAACCTGCTCTTCTTTGAAAAGTTCTTTTCCGAATGATACCGAGCCTTTTTCAGAGCCCAGCTGCAAGTCCCCACTCGTGTGGTGTGACCTCTGTGCATATGAGACCCCACATTAAGGGCCCCCATGTTGCTTATAAGTCCATGAACTTTATGCAGAGTTTTAAAATGTAATTTTCTGCTTCTCTGTGGAGACTTTCTGAAACCTGTGATTTATACTTAGGCTTAAGAGAACTCTTTGGCTAAAATATTTTTCATTAATAAATCCCTTTGATGGGGTTGCAGACCTTTACTTGAGATTGTCACCAGACCTTTTTCTGTTCTCTGAAGTGATCCTGGTACACAATGATGTTTGATTCTGGGGTAGCTTCACTGGTTTGCATGGCAGCTTCTGAGCTTCATTCTGTTCCTGCTGCCCAAGCTCCTGTCTGAACTGCTTGGGCAGGTGCAGATCTACCCCACTTCTGCTTTCGCTTCACAGCTGCTGTGAACATTCCTTGGCTTGATGTCAGGTCCTTACTCTGTTTTCTTTCTTTTCCTCATACAAGACAACACATCCTCATACTTAAATGTGAAGCTTTGTTGAAGAAATGTTAACACTTACAAGAGGCACTTGGATATGTAATTCCAGTAACTCCAGTAGTTAGGCAATGAACCATAAATATCAGAAGGAACTTCTTCCTAGTGAGGGTGACGGAGCACTGGAACAAGCTGCCCAGGGAGGTTTTGGAGTCTCCTTCACTGGAGACGTTTAAAACCCACCTGGATGTGTTCCTGTGTGACTTGGTCTAGGTGATCCTGCTGTTGCAGGGGGATTGGAGTGGATGATCTTTTGAGGTTCCTTCCAATCCCTAATGATTCTATGATTCTTTGCCTTATAATTTCAGTAATAGAAGGAGTTGCATCTTGGTTGCGTACTGGAAAAATAACCTACCGAGCTCTTACCAGTCACATTTTTTCCACTGGACATGGCCACAACACCTTTTAGTGCTGGTCAGGCATTTTCAAGTCAGTGAGCATCTGGGCTGGTCGTTAGCCAGCAGAGAAATCATTAAGGCTAGTGTGGTGGGAGGGTGTTGTTAGAAGGAAAGGATTGAAATACATGAATTTTATTGATCAATTGTTCTGTACAAGCAACATCCCTGCAAGTATCCCTTAAACCTGTGTGAGAACTCGATGGATGTTCTCTGTTCTAACATGTCTCTTGAGTCAAGAATAATCCACTCGATCTCTACTCTGGTCAGTGGACATGGCAGCTTTCTGAGGTTCAGAATTCCAAACCTTGATAAAGCATTTGGTAAAGCAGCAAACTGATTAATAAAGCAGAAATTGTTAGTGTTAATTATGCAAAGTGGTGCTGAAGAGCCATTATTTTATTTAGTATAGCTGTCTTAAAGTGATTCTGTTACTAATTATAAGGCTCACTGGTCTGTTTATGAGGAGTCCAAATAATGAGAATTTGTTTGCACTTCCCACCCTGCAATTTTTCATGCAACAAGACAAATATTTTGTTGAATCTTTTACACATACTTCTGTGTGTTTAGGAAAATGAAGTGTTTCGCTTTTGTTCTAAATTAAACGTTTCCGATTTACCCACTCATGTTCTATCAGCACGCTGGTAAATTCTGCAGAAACTTGAGGATAAGGCCCTAGGGAGGGATGATTGACTCTCGGGGTTGAAACTATGTTCCCAACTGAAAAATTCCTTTTGGTGTCAATTGCTTTTGCATAATTTATTTTGCATTAAAAAAAAACAAAACAGATCAAATTTCTGATTTATGGGTTATCTTGAAGCAAGACAACCCCTCTAGCCTTGAAAGCAATTTGAAGGACAATACACTTAGTGGATTTTTTAATGAATGCTCCATTTAGGGCTTCTTGGAATCAGCAGCAGGCCTCTACAAAGCCTACATGAACCTGGAACATCCAAAGAGTGAGTTATTTAAAGTTAGGAAGCAAATTGTCAAGCTTTCATAAAAAGCTTAGAGGACTGATGCTGAAGTACCAAAGTCACTGTTGGGACTGGAGCTGAACTTCAGAAAATGGCTGAAATGAGAAGCCAGCATTGTGACGTTAACTCCTTGTTTTATGTCAAAAATAAAACAGGTAGAGATTTGTCTTTGCATCTACTTTTAAGTTCCCTGATGTTTAGGTAGACAAATGCTTGCTTGGAAAAAACCACCTAGAAAAAAAAAAATCACAATCTCAAACTTAGATAATAGTTTCTGAAAATAGCTGGGCTGCCAGGATGTCAGCATTTGGAATGAGAAGATTGCTAAGGGGAAATGGCATGTAATAAGGGGCCTAAAGAGACATGAAAAGCTAGCAGCTTCATTTTAGTTTGAGGTAGAGAAAATTGCTTAGCGCTACTTAGAGCATCTCTCATTCAAAGATCTTAGGGCTTGCTGAACCAAACACAATTCTGTGAAGAGGGGTATAGACTAATGATCACTTTATTCATCACTGAAGAGCAGCCGTCCCAGCACTGGAGCATGCAGACTGTTTGGCAGCAGGTGTCAATGCTACGTGGTTGGTTCAATACAGGAGGTAAAGAGAGGAAATGTATTTGGGAAGAGGCTGGGGCAACAGAATGTGCTGAAATACCATCAGTTGAGTCCTGCCATCCCCTCCTCTTTTAAAATAATAAGCAAAATGAAAACCCATGAAGATGTGCAGGTGACAATATTTCCTCTCTTGTGGCATTCAGGTCTGTTATTCTGCCAAGTGTTTCTTTCATTGGGAAAAAAAAAACCTGGGGCAGCCAAGATTCATAATATTAAAAGACCTTAGTTGAACTGTTAAAATTCCATTCTGTTCAAAGCTTTAATGCCAGTTGGCTGTATTTTCACTTTATAATTTTCTTTTTCAGTAACTACATTAGTTGGTCATTTACCAACAGACTTGAAAGACCAATGCCATTTAGCTGAGAAAATAACCGGAATTTTTTATGAGGGAGAAAAATGAACTGAAGTATTTCTTGCTTTGTGATGATGGTAGTAGTAGTCCTTATCTTTTTTTCTTCCCTTCAATTCTCCCATAAAACAGGAACTCCAATTTTATTTACATTAGTATGATAAGGAAAGTGCCTTCTCAACTGAGATGCATAAATATAACCCCTTTTACCATGCAATAATAATTGCACTTCTAAGTCTCTTAGGAGCTGCTTTAATGCATGAGGAATCCTGAGAGCATTCGTCATGGTTATTTTGAATCCAGACCTTCACTCCAGCCTTCAGTCTGGGCTCTGCAGAAAGACCGTCTGTGTGCGGGGCCCTGCGCAGCATCGTGTGAAGGAAGAGGACACGGAGAGAGGGAACAACTGGTTAATGCTGGAGTTAATTGGGATATTTTCTATGAGTCTTGGAAAGTCGTTGGAAGCAAAATATTATGTGATTGCTGCTGATAATATATTGTCAGGCGTTTAAGCAACATAAGTGTGTTTATGCTGAGTTCTCTGAACCAGAAGGAGACGAGAACTTCCTAATGAACCGCCTGGAGAGCCAAGCCCAAGCATTGGGTCTAGCACTGTTTTTTCATCTGATGCCAGACGGCTCTAAATAGGTCTTAAAGCAGCTCCAACATTTTGTGCTATTTAATAAATCTAATCTGTAAAACAGGTCACGTAAAAAAACCGAAAAACTTTTCTTCTAATTACAGTAAGATTTTATTGAATGCACATTATACGTATAGATCATAATACTTATTAAAAAAGACTATTAAGATTTTACAGTTCAAGATTTTACAGGCAATGGGAGCAGTGGAAGCCTAATGCTTTCTGAGAATCATATCTGCATTAGCAAGATAAAGGACAATTTAGGAAGATTACAAAAGCAATGATTTAGAGTACAACATAAAAATCTGCTGAGAACTAATTCGCAATGCCAGCTGCTGCTAAGCTTCTTAATCTTTATCTAGTTCAATTAAAATCTGAATGTTTGGGATTTCATTAACAACCGGGGACTTGGAAATTACATGCACTTTTACACTGTATTCAACTGCTTATGCACATCACTGGAAGTTGCCCGAAACGTCTTCAGGTAGACTCAAGATATAATTAAAACTTAAGTACTTAAAGGATAATGCAAAGGTAGAAGAGGATTATTTTAATTTTTCTGTCAGATCCAATTGACAAAAAAATCCCCACAACTTGCACAAGTCAAAACGAGTCACAAACCAGTAGGAATTGTAACACGAGTGATATTGATGGATGGTTGTGCAATCGGATGAACGGCGTGGACTGGCTACTGTTATTGCGCCATGTACTGGTCGCAGGGTTCTTGTGGGGAAACCGCTTCACACCTCTTGCTCGATTCGGCACTGACGCAGCCGCGCTGCCGCCAATTAACTGTGCGTTTCAAAGAATCTGCAAGTAGGCCTTTCTAAAATTAAACCATGCAAAGTGATGAACAAGCTTTTAATCACTTAATACTGTGTATAAAAAGTAGTTTATTTCCATAATTCCTCAAGAATAATTCATTCTAAAGTTTTTCAGATTTAGCAAAGGCCTTAATTTTGTATTTTCCTTTTCCCTTCTTCGATGGTTTTCTTCTCTTTTCCGTGAAAGATCCGACCGCCAGTGGCCCACCTGCCGCTTGAAGGAGCGGAATGGAGCGTGTGTCAGCCTGCTGAAGCAGAACAGCCCTGCTGTTGAAAAGGCCGAAGACTTAGTGATTTGATGGTGTACGAGAACACCAACGCTCTCCTTGCTCTGCGGTGGAAGAGGTGTCATGCTGGCTGTAATCCACAGAGAGCGGGTGCTGATGGAAATGCCACCGGGCCGGGTTTCGTGGGGTCGGGGACAGCACCGTGGGACCTGCTAGTTAAGCTCTGGGTCGGATTCTCAGCTGGTTTAAATTTTCAGAGTTTCAAACTGGAATGGATTTCCTTCTCTTTAATTATTCAGTTCTAATGATCTCAGGTGCCGCTATAGGATGTAAAGATAAGAATATGTTCAGAAGGAGTGAGGGTATTTAGGGTGGTGATGCTTCTCTTGGAAACACTGAGAAGGTGTAATCCTGCAGGTAATTGGTACAAGGCTCTGAGACAGCCCGGACGTATTGAAGTGGTGTGTTTTGACCAAGTGAGCTTCAAAAATGGAACAACGATGATAAGAAATCTTTGAGTAGTAAAAACTCTTAATGTGATGTTAACTTTCATCACAGCGAAGTCTGCCTGCTGCTCAGTCCTTTCCCGTTTTAAAGAAGCTGTGTTTGCAAACCCAGACCAGTGTGTGGGATTAGCACCGTACACAATTTTCTAAGCCAAAATACTATTTTTTTCTTTCCCCCCGTATCTCCATCGTGGTTTTTAGTGGAAACGCGACGGTTGCTCAAGACAAGTGGAGAGTGTAAGAAAGAAGAGTGGATTTTGACTTGGGCCTGTGTTGGCTGAGAGGACAGCTAATCCCTTCTGCTGTCCTGCTTCATGTTTGTGCCTAGAAGCCTTTTTCCTGCGCTAGCAAGAAGGATGAAGATATCCTCTGAAAGTAAGGGGTTTTTCTTTAAAAAAATAAGTATGATGAAGTTAAATATTTAACAGAATGGGGCTAAACCCACCTGGATCGATGACCCCAGAGGTCCTTTCCAGCCATGATGGTTCCGTGTTCTGTGGATATGTTCCTGTGCCTCTTGGTCTAGGTGGTCCTGCTCTGGCAGGGGGATTGGACTAGATTATCTTTGGAGGTCCCTTCCAATCCCTAATGTTCTGTGATTTGTGTAAACTTATTTCCAGAGAAATCAGTCTTTGGACTTCAACTTTGGATTTTGGGTTTTCAAAAGTGATGCCTTCTGTGTTGTGTAATAAGGCAAATGGTAGTTTCAGGATTAGGCCTACTGCATTCTCATTTAAGAAATGAAGTAAATGTGTCTAGGTTTCAAGAGTTAAGTGCTCCTGAAAAACTAATGAGGTCTGTGTAGGGCTCTGTACTTCTGCTGCAAAGGGAATTGCACAGATTGCTAGGGCTAGAGCTTTGGAGGGCAGGAGAAAGCTGAGAACCGAGCAGGGATACCTGAAGGTGTTATGCATGCATACAGAAGATTCTGCTTGTGTAGAAGAAACTTGTGGCTGCCCACACACTGGAGCACTCCTGGTGGACTTGCATCACACAGCTCTTTTGTGACCAACTGCAGCAAGCCTGAGCTCTGCCATGTGCATTGGCACCTGTCCACATCAGCTTGGGGAGGACAGAGTTAACAGTATGAGGAGTGCATTTTGAATGGGGATTTGGAATGGAGAGAAGGAGGGAGAAGACAAAGCATCCTTCACCTCTTTTCAGAATGGTCTGGAGTCTTGTGACAACCAGAACACACTGCTGGCTTGGCTGTCCCTGCAAGGAGGGTGCAGTGTGGATACAGAACACTTCACACCATGCCCACTGCTCGGCTCTGCTCCCACTTAGAGCCATCAGTGGGATCAGGGCTAAGTCTTTTTGTTGTTGTTGTTGTCTGGAGCTGATCCTATGACTTTAATAAATAGAGATCGAGCTGTAACCTTCCTCACTTGTGGCTGCTGAGCACGGTGAAGTATTTCAGCGGCAGAGATCTTAATTTGCCCTGTTATGTGCTGGGATAGGTGTCCTCAAAAAAGCAGAAAATCTGCTCTTTCTTCTGACTGTGGAAGAAGACATCCAGCATTTAGAGTTTTTTCTTTAGGGTGTTTTATTCTCTGATCTTAAAATGGATCAGCCTGGTCTGACAATCTGGATACAGACTTTTAGTTCTTAGATTTTGGTCCTTTCAGAAATGTAGGGGTTGTTTATCAAAGATGAAAATAAGATTCTTGCTTTTCTTCCTGCAAAGAAAAAATGGAAATAAATAAAAGGAAGAATATTGATATATCACAAATGGAAACAGCAAATGTGTCGCTAGGGAGAGGAGTGGGAGTTGAGAGCAAAGATAACTACAGATATGATAAGTATCTGTACGTTTGGCTTCAGATATGAAAATCTGTGCCATGGATTGATCCTATAGGAGCAATAAGTACACATTATCTGTAATTATTCTTCAACTTGACAAACCTTACTGTAATAACAACCTTTGCATCATTTTTTTCTAAGATCTTTTATTTTTATGACACTGTCAGGCTTTTGCATTTGAATCATAAGAAAATTGCTCCAGCTGTTATGGATTTGGCTCTGGCTTCCATTTCTGTCATTCTCTTGAAAGCTAATAAACTGTCCCACTTCTGCTCTCTGGAGGCTGAGAGTTCCCTTTGGGGAGTTCTGGTGGCAGGTTGGAGGATTTTTGTGTCTGAGCTCTGAATAGATGATTTATTTTCTTTAGAAGTTCAGAGGAGGTGAATTTGCAAAACCTTTTACAACTCCCGGTGTATGGGTGTCATTCCACCTCACTGCATGGTGCTACAGAGGGAACCCTTTCTCATTTGGGCGCATTGCCTGTGGTGAAGCAGGAATTGCTGAGTAGTACATGATGGTTCTCAGGATGGTGTGGTGACAGAATTGGACCTCTGAAGTCGGAATTGGACAAGAAGTCAAAACCTTTACAGAGTTAGCTGAAAAATTAAATGATGGCCCCTCAGACCCGGCGGTTAATGATGTTGTTCCTGAGAGCCACATTAGCATTGTATTAGGCTTGATTCTGGTCTCACCTCTGTAAATAGAAAAGAGAGAACTGCTGGAGGAGTTGTCTTGGAATAAACCTCATGCAAGTGTTGTGTTTAAAGATAGCAATGTAAGCAATGTTTGATTTTTAACTGACATTTACAGATTTTTTTTTTTTATTTAAAACTATGGTGTCAAATAGGAAAAACCCTTGTGTGTGTGTTGTAAAGTGTTATTGGTGGACGTGGGAGACTCAGGTACAAGTTAGCAGCACTCCTGTGGTTGCACATTTTGCTAGGGTCAGCATGGTTATTGAAAATGTTATTGGGTTTCTTCTGCAGTTATGAGTATGCTGACATTTTGTGATGTCCTGAGGTCTTAGAAAATCAAGAACCAACAGTAAGCAGAATTTCAAGTGTAGCTTTTCTGAAGAAATTAAATATAGACCAGTTCTCTTTCACAGATCTGATGATGCATTGACCACATAAGATGGAGTTGCACTTGAGCTTTAAACCAGTAAATTTAACTACACAGTTTTATTTCCCAAAAGCAATGAAACATGCAGAATTCTCTCATTTCCATCAGTGTAGTCTTCACCATTCCCTCTTCTCTTACAAGGTGGGACACCCAGTGGTGGGCTCTAGGCCACTTCTGCTCAAGTAAAACTGGCCATGTGAGGGACTCTCAAGGGAGCCAGAAACATGAATTTTAGTGAAAAGCTCACATATTTCACAGGTGCAGGAAAACAGATTCAGTTCTCAGGTTAATGTATGTCTCCATACTGCTCTATTTTTAACTTGCTAAAAAAGGGTATTCTAAATTTTTAGGATGTAAAGTAAAATCAAACCAATAAAAGACATTCTTTATTCTCTCCTTCTCTTTTCTAATGTGAAACTTCAGTGATTCTGAGGTACCTTCTGAGTAATTTCACCCCTCAAATGGATTTTTTTTTCCTGATACAGTTTTAATTTCAAATTTTGCATTTGATAATGACACATTTCTACTTTTATCTGAAGATTGCCATCTACTGGCATATAAGAGCTCTGGGGTCTGTTGTTGTTCATAAATCTGAAAATTCAATAAAGTTGTTATTTCCTCAGTTGATTCTGTGATTGCATTATGCTTCATAGGATGGGGGCAATAGTAGGGGAAACATTAAGAGCATTTACTCCATCACACCAAACACTATGCAATGTCGGCTTAATTAAAAGCCCATTAAAACAAGATACTGATGCTTCCCACATGAATGAGCTTTCTACTCCTCCAAATTAAGCCACGTTTCTTATTTCTATGCTATAAGAGCAGAAGAACACTTGTTTAAAAGGAGAGAATGTACTTGTTTCAGTGTTTGCAGTGATTCAGACCCTTTAGCATGTAATGATTGGGTGGTGCGATGAACTATAGAAGGGTAGAATTGAATGAATTCCAAAATTATGGGAGACACCTGTCCTTCAAGCAAATTTTTAGGTACCCTTAGATTTCTTATATTTCTAGAATCTGATTCCTCCCATCATCTCCTCTCATCAGCAAGGCATAAGGATTTTTGGAGGCAATTTTTTTCCCTATTAATTGAGTAGAGGCTGATGTGACCCCAACCAAGTGTTGGACAGGTAAGGAGCAGTAAACCTCTGTTCTAAGGGTGATTACAGAACCTGCACCTGGAACTACTGTCATCCTGGAAAGCTGGGGCAGCTGTGGGCTTAGAAGGCTCCTGAATTGATTGCATGTGTGGTGAGTTGTTTATAAGGAGAGCAGTAGGTTCTGGAAGCTAGTGCTTGCTGTGGAAGACTGAGGGAGCTGTCTGCGTGCCTGGTGGGACTGCACCTCTTAAGCAGGTGAGGATGACTATGAGGCAGTTGGTTTTGGGGTTTGATGCTCTTACTGGTGCAGTGTTCAGCATGGTACCTCCCCTATGTCTTCTTTTTAGATGTCTGTTTTCTATGAGGTCTGCTGGCTTTGCTTTCCTTCCCAGGGATGTGGCACCAAAAATTCAGCTTTAACTAGTCTTGTCCTGTGTGTGTGACCTTTGTGCAATGTAACAGCATGCAGAAAATTGCACTGCTTGAGGAATGTGGTCAGTATCTCAAGATGAGGCATAGGCAGTATGTGATGTAGGAGCTGTTGCTGCACTGTGACTATTTAAGCTTTATTGAAGTAGAAAGTAAGTAGTCATGTAAAAAGCTGTGTAACTTGCTGTAGCATTAACCTCAGGCTGCCCTAGGGCCGCCTCTGCACACACACACGTGCTATTGTTGGTGATTTCCTGTCTGCTATTCTAATTTTATTTAGGAATTTGCTGTGTTTGTTTCATCTGAGTTTTCACCTCCTTGGTAGCTGCTGTTTCTCCTCAATGTAGGAGGTCTTGTCTGCAGAGAAAATGAAAACAATGGTAAAACAACACCTTGTGTATTTACATTAAAACATGTGTCCTCAGGTTCTTCTCTATGAACTTCCTAAAGTGTATTTATTCTAGATATTCAGCTGTTGGCACTGTGCTTTGATGTCTGCTAAATGGAGAGTCGTCAGTTACACACTGTGTATCTCTTTACGGGTAGTTATAAATAGCTGTCTTGGCTTTTTAAGGCAGGCAGGCTTTCCACCATTTGCTCACTTAAGCCTGTGTTATACTGTGCAAGTATCTTGGAAGTAGAAAAGCATAGAGACTTATTGAGAGGCCATGTGGCGTGAACCTGCAACCTGAAGCTGAGTTAACTGTAAAGATAATTACATATGAGGATGGAGAGCAGAAAATGATCCTGTCTCAAGTCGATTGATGGTGTTTCTGATTTGCACTAGCTCGTGCAAACAATAGATTCATGTAATGATGCTTTTCAACTGCAATGTTTTGTGCACAAAGGTTGTGATTGTATGAGCCAAGCCACCAAACTTGTCGTTCCTTCTCCCTACTACAGAGAATATTACTTCTCATTAGATAATTATTAACTTTCCTCACTTCTTCAGAGAGATTGCTTTCTGAGAGGTAAATGCTGGTACCCACTTTCTATAAGCGCCTCACCAGAGTAAATACACATTCACAATGGAACATGGAGTAGCCCATTAGTGTAGTGAGTGATTGACATAAAAAATGCTGTTCTGTGATTGATGAGACACATGCGTTGCTCACAAAAGCTCTGAGGAAATGCAGTCTATACCATGCTCGTTATTACAGATTTTTCAGTGGGTTTTCTTATTATAAGCAGTCAATTTACTTCCAATTACAATATGAACTGCAGTAAATCTTTCTGTGGTGGCGTGGCGGTGCTTAATCACAGATCAACGGGCATAAATCACATAAGACAAGTCTTGGCTATTATGAGATGGGCCATTCATTAACAGAAGCAATTTCATCATGCCTGTACGCTGTTTACACACGCAAGTCTCGTGTCCCTTAGATGTTCAGTGTGTGCGTTGGCCTGTAGTACATTCCTGTATCATTAGGTGAAATGGGGAGTGAAAATTCTCTTGCCTACATGAATTGGAGGAGTAGTTTGTGTTTTTCAGCTGCTGACTAGCCCTAAATTTCCTGTCAAAATGCAGATCACAAATTATTCAGGCACACACCTCTCCTGTGCACAGGTATATGAAAGGGTGGTGAGATGGGAACCTTAACTTGAGAGACCTTGCTTGGTTTTGGGATTTATTTTTTTTTTTACATGATGGTATCTTACCCTTGGAGTGGCCTGAGCCCAACCTTAGTGAAAACTTCATGTGGATTGTTTAAAACTTGTGACTCGCTGTAGTACTTGTGGGACTTTTTTTTCCCCTGAAGAGTTGAGGGTAATTTTGGAGGAAATCAGCCCAGTTGCACTTGTGTCTGGTGGGTAGTTCTATACAGCTAGTGGTGGCAAAACATGTTTGTTGTATTTTAAGTGAGGCTGACTAAATCTTTGCCTGGTACAGTGTTGAGGCAAAAGTGGAAAGAGGAAAGATAAACTCATTAGTTTCTCAGCTGTGAGATAGTTTTGCAAAATACATTTTCAATGAGTGTTGCTGCATCTTTTGACAATAAATTAGCTGTTGTGCTAAAGGTGAAGAAAGAGGCTGCCTTCGGTGGTGATGATCTTGCAGGGTAGCAGTGTCATCAATGGATTCCAACATTCAATAGTAAATCAACATGTTAATAAATGATCTTAACATAAAGACTAAACATGTTGTGTTTAAGCATTTTCCCCAGTTTTTTTGCCAGTGCAAAAAGGGATTGATCAAATGCCCTTTGCAGTCCATGGGAGTCTCTGATTTGGATGGACTTTGGAACAGGATGAGAACTGTTTACACCCTTTTGGGTGAGTTTATTTACAGTAGAGTGTTGCTTACAGCTAATTGTATGGTTTTCAAGCCCTTCAGATGGCTGACTGATGATTACATTTATAAACATGACCTTTAAGAACAAACAGGAAAGGTGGAGAAGGGGGAGCTGCTTGGTCTCAAAAGCTCTGCCTCTCCTGCGAACACTTGCAAGAGCAGAAGCACTTCTCACAAATACAAATTTTCTTGCTGTGCTTTGTTTGCCTCAATAGCTCCTTATCTGTGAACCCATGAAAAATGAGTCTGTGTCATGGATCATCTACCATTTGCGTTTTGATTTGCATTCCAGAATATGGCTTAGATCTGATAGAACGGTTCCTCCTTTATTGTGGTCTCTGCCTGTCTCTCCGCACTATTACCTCCTCACAGGCTCTTCTCATGTGGGGATCTTACGCCTGCCCTGAGCACCCCCTTTTTGTAGGTCTATAAATTATGTGCCTGAGCTCAGGATGCTTGCGTGCAGTTCTTCCATTTGTGGCAGAGGTGATAAAGCTTCCTTATCTCATTGTGACATTTTGTGGATAAATTCATAGGTGGCTTTGTGGGGAAACTATCAAGTAACCTGCTTGCTGCTGCTGTTAAACAAGCCTAGGAGGGTCTGCCTGAGGGTTTAACTCTGGTCCATGTTTTTCTGTGTGAAGGTTTGTGTGGTGAAAGCATTCAGAGAGCAGTTCTTATACCTCTGTGCCTGAAGATTGGTGGCTTAAAAAAAGGATTCAAAATTTGAATGGCTCTTTTAAAATTGGGAACTATGCTGTAACCTCGTCACAAGTTGAATAACCTTGTTGCTTTTACTGGTAAAGTGTCCAGAAGAGGCCACAGATGCTCAGAGAGCTGGAGCACCTATCTTGTGGGGGCAGGCTGAGAGCTTGCATTGGTCAGCCTGAAGAGAAGACTCCAAGGGGGACCTTACAGTGACATTCCAATTGCTGAAAGGGGCTGCCAGAAGTCTGGGGGCAAGGCTGTTCACAAGGACAGGGAATGATAGGATGAGGTGTCATGGTTTGAAGCTGGAAAATGGGAGACTAAGGCTGGAAATGAGGAAAAAGTTCTTGAATCTGAGGGTGGTGGATCTCTGGAACAGGCTGCTAGAGAAGGGGTGGAGGTCCCATCCCTGAAGCCATTCAAGGTTAGGCTGGATGGGGCTCTGGGTATCCTGGTCTGGTGAGTGATGGTTCTGCTTGATATAGGAGAGTTGGACTAGATGCCCTTTGGAGGTCCTTGCCATGATTAATTACAGTATAGGTTTTACCAGCTGATAAACCTTGTGTCCCCAAATCTGTAAAATGCTACTTGCACTGTAGCAGGTGCCTACAAAGGGTATCCCAGGGTGTGGTTAGATAAATCTGGTTTTTATGCAGTTTATTATGTGAAAATTTAACCTCATTGGCTGTAGACACCTTCACATCTCTGTTATCCATGTATATAATAATGAGGAGAACATCATCTCAATTTATCAGTGCAATCAGACAAAGAGATTGTTGCAAACTCAGGGAAGATTGTGTCCCAGATGGGAACAGCAAATTTAATTACTGATGATGGAATGAGTACAGACTCTTTCTGCACGCACGGTCCTGGACAATGGAACTTGATTCTAGCAATGTTATGCTGGGAAGAGTTCATGGCTGGTAATCCCCTGCACTGAGGAGGAGTGTGTTATGGAAAAGCTGGTGAAATGCTAATGAATTCGTTGAGTGAAGTCAGGGAAATAGCTAAACATGTAAAAAGCAAATATCAAACACTGATATTTATATAGAGATAGTACAGAGGACAGAAAAACTGTTCATCTTGGAGAGGTCCAGTGCTTCCTTTTATAGCATTTTTTTAATACAGAGTGTTTTAGTTCTGTGTGGCTGCCTTACTCACAAGGTATGAGAACATACCTTGGTGATGGTGCTGGGGTTTTTCCTCTGTAGGAAAAAGGCATAGCATAAGTCAGGAGTCACTGAATGCTAGGAAATTAGGTTGAAACTGATCTAGCACACCATGGTTTAGAGCGCATGAATCCAGTCTACGGCTGCAGAAAATTGACCAGAAGTTGATTACAAGCCCTAACTCTTCTAGGACTTGCTGAAACAGCTGCTTGTTACCTTCTCTCCTGCTACCCAGGAGATGGATCCCTATGTGCTGAAGGTAATGACCTTCTGGATGCTTTCTAATAAAACAATGAAGAGCTGACTCTATTGTCCTTAAAGGAAATTACTTTTGAAAAATGCTTTACAAATACTAAGGGTGCTCTTTAGACAGGGTTGTTTTCCATTAACAAGTCTTGAATATTTTTCTACCCTTAAGTGGAAAAGTTTTCTCAATCCAATAAGACATATAGAAATAGTAGCAGAGAAGCTGGGGAGTGATGTCTGGAAAAGAAGTATCATCAGGTGGATTTGTTTTAAATTCTCCAAAGAAGGCACCATAAATGAAGACTGATTGTTGGTGGTGGTTTGGTCTTCATCAACTAATTATAGCTCCATTTCTCTACCAAAAATGTCCTGATAAGTCTAATAGTGTCTGATATGTTTGTCTTGATCTCTGTGTGATAGCAAGACAACAGCAATAGCAGTATGGGGCCAAGACTGGTTTTATAGGGAGGACATACGGGTATTTCTTAGTCATGAATATCCAGTGTCCAGATGTGTCTGGCCACTGTCCCTGAGGCTAAGCCCCATGATGGTGTCACTGGTGCTGGTTATGCAAACAGCTCATTTCCCCAGTATTTCTAGTTATCTGTTTATGTTAATAGCAGATAACAACGAAAACACTGAGCTTGGTCCCCATGTACTACTGTGGGCTTCCTGCTGACTTGTTTACACCTCCTCATCCCACAGGTTTGTCTGTTGTCATAGTTCCCATTTTCTTTCTGTTTTCAAAAGCAGGACAGGAGGTCTCTATGGAGACAGGCATCAGTTCCACTCCATGCACTAAACTGTAGGGGTTGCTGTAAGAGCGGAGCTGTGAACAAGCTCCATCCCCTGTGGAAGCCAAAAACATTGCCATGCTGACATCTCCAATCCCTAGCGTCTCCAGGAATTAACGTTTCAAGGTCATAACAACACTGCGTACCACCATTACTTTCATTGGATCAGGAATGTGATAACAGGAACATCAGCTCTGCACAGCACGCCTTCAACTTTGAGGGCTTTTTTCCTTGACTGCATAAAAGACACTGAACCACGATGTGCCTCTAGAAGTAGGGCTCCTGTATTTCATTTTTAGTGAGAAAGTTAAACGTAGGCTCTGATAAGCCCCTGGGACTCGGACAAAATACTTCTTGGAGATGACTTTCCTACAGAAAAGGAAGTTCATGAGTTCTTTTACACAGAATCATAGAATGTTAGATATTGAAAGGGACCTCAAAACATCATCTGCTCAAATTCCCCTACTACAGCAGGATCACCTAGATCAAGTTGTGCAGGAACATGTCCAGGTGGGTTTTAAACATTTCCAGAGAAGGAGACTCCACAGCTCCCTGGACAGCCTGTTCCAGTGCTGTCATCCTCACTGAGAAGAAGTTTCTTGACTCTGATCCTTTTAGCTAGTGCAGGTACATGGCTACTCAGACTTGTACCAAGAGGAGCTGGGTTGCTGAGCAGTGTTGTGTAAAAGATGTGACTTATGGCTTTGAAAACCTTTGAGCAACAAATCACTGGAGACAGGGAGGCATCTGTCTCATCTACTGTCCTTCTTTGGGCTTGAATGTTGTTTTTGTTGTCAGCTGTGTGATGGATATGATGGGAAATGCAGCTGGGTTTGGCTCAAACAACTTTTTTTCATGTGATGATGAGTTAGATGCTACAGGTGTAATTTTCCAAAGTACCTGAGCAGCCTGGGAAGTAAAATCCATCAGCTGTGTAATCACTGAAGTTGAGGTTCCTACATCATTGACTCCATACAAGTGTTACTGTCACAGTTTGGTTTGTGCCTAGCTTTCTCTGAAATTGAACCAGGGACCCAGAGCAGTGCATGTTAGTATCTGTAGTGCTGCCAGACTCCCATTCGGGTGTGTTTATCGGCAATCACAGATACTGTGCAGAGCAGCCTTTGCTCACAAAGCAGATGAAAGAGGAAAATCGTAACTGAAGCTGCTGTGAGAACAGAAGGGTTGAATTGGGCAGGATGAATAGACTCTGAAAACCTCCACTGACAAAGAGTACAAGAGTTACCTGATGTGCTTCCCTTTTTTCCCTCCTGGAGGGGATGATACTGATCTCATATGAGACTTACTTCAGGGTCCTGGATAGACTGGTGGTCCTGTCTGACACTATGCTGATAAAGGTATCATCTCTTGTTAGTTTGCAGCAGATGCTGTGAAATTGTTGAGTTTTATAGCATGTTTCCTGGGTAGTGCAGATACATGGTTAGCCAGGTGTAACTTTAACAGTGCTTTGGTTAAGTGGAACCCTAAGGAGTGTTTAAAAAGCTCAGTGATGGAAAGGTAACATGTTGTTTTGTTGAGGGTTATCACCCTGATCAAAAAAAAACCCCAAACCTACAACATTCTGGGATCTGGCATCACATGAAGTAGCCAAAACTTGTAAAAGCAGATCAGCAGTTTGCCTGAAGGATAGCATCTAAATGTTGTGTGTTTGAACTGGTGCTCCTCAGCCTGTCGCTGGTACCACAGAGCTGTGCAGTATAGTGTCAGATTTGGAGATGGAACAGGGGGATGGACTGTGCAGTGTTGGTTGTGAAAGAAAAGTTCTGGTGTCTGATAAATCTGCTTTCTGTTAATCTTCCTGTGTGTCCTGAAATCAAGATTAATTCAGATAAAGTTATCAAGGAATATTTCTGTGGGCAGATGGTTGATGTGATGATACCAAGCCTGGGCATAGTTCATGTGGCGGAGTAGTCCCTGTGGGCTGCTGGCAAGAGCTACGATACTCGAGTTAGTACTGTAATGGCTAGCTCTGTGCATTTGCTAGTTGCTTCCCACCAACTCTTCAGGCACAGGTTGCTGAGTCTGTCTGAGCACTGTCAGGTTAATACCAGGTCCCTGGGAGCTCAGGTTCTTGGCATATTTTCACAAGCAGAGACCATTAGGAGGATTAAAACCGCCTCTATGTTGTAACCTAAGTTAGTCTTTGGGTCTGTTGCAGGCACTGCAGAGAGATTGGCTTTGTCTCTGGGTTGGTGGCTGATGATGGCCATCCTCTGGGACTGGCTATTGGAAGGGATCAGTTTCTTTGTCCCCTGTGGATGGGATTTATTGTGTTTTTCTATGTGTTTGGAATATCCCAGTCTCTTTACATTAGTGAAGCATTGCTCAAAGTGTAACGCTTGCTTAAGGCAGTGACTTTGTTTGGGCTGCGTGTGGTAATGGAGTGTCAGAGGATTGTACTTCTCACCCTGTGTGGAGAATATGATCAGAAAAACCTGGCTTACTGACATACTTCCATTTTTCAGTACGTTGTAGATAGAAGCAAATAAGAATAGACACCAAGTCCAATAACAAAATGGAAAAGGTCAAATTAATATATTTTTACAGCTCTCTTTCATGGAACGAATGAGGCATTAAAATTCTGATTGTAAGTTCTCGTGAGAATGGATTGTAATGAGAACAGGAACCAGCACATTATAAATCCATTCTCCTGGTAATAATTTAACTAGAACAGTATCTGGTACAAATGTAATTCATTAATTCACTTTTATGACAATTTAAAGATGGAAATCTGGTTATCGTGTGGCCTTTTGCCATATCTGGGATGGGTTTTTTTGGATCTGGAATGTTGAGACTAAGAAACATTATAATGCAGGTGGAAGTAAACTTCCTTGGGTCTACCTTGCCCAGTTGGTGCCTTTGCTAAAGTCCTCATTCCACTGAAGATTGGGTTGAAAGAATCTGAAAAAGTAGTTGTGGTTTGTGTTTATTTAGGACAGATGGCTAATTTAACTAGTCTGATCTCAGTTTCTTATTGGACTACATCCAGCAGTCCTTGATAGTCTAGTATCTGAATTCAACGTTTCCCCAAACCATCAGATGCAAATAGCAAAAGTAATTAAAAGCCTGCTTCCAACTGTAAATAGCCATTAAAAAGTGTGAAATTCTTGCTAATAACATTTGTGGAGTTTTCGTTATTTTGAAGAGTTGTAGTTGCACGGACAGTAAAGACTGACACCAAATATGGTGAGTGGTTTTATTTGTTTATTTGGGTGAGTTTTTCCCCTGCTGCTTTCAAAGTATCTTAAAAAAAGACCCTACAAAGATGCCTGGTCCCAAAACTTCTTGTCCTTGTTGTAGCAGGCCAGGGTTGGTAGGATTTCTGGGTCAGGGTGGTTCAGGATTTAGGACCGATGCCCTTGGTGTCTGCTTTTATCCTCAACAGTTCTCTTGCTGTCCTTAAGCAGGTCTGTAGGGCTTTGTGTGCTCAGGCTGAGCTCTCAGGAGCTGCTGATGGATGTGGCCCATGTGACTGTCACAGGAGACATTTGACAAAATTATTGTCACCTGTCAGCTGAAGACATGGTTTTGTTACAAGAATTTTCAAGTTACTTCAGAATTTGTGTGCTGCTTTTGTCAAAAACTAGAGGTATAGCTCATTCTTAAAAATTACTTAAGATTGGGGAAATCCTAAGCCAATTAAAATATGTATTTTAGTCTGTGGTGGTTAGACATCACAAGTGAAACCTTGGCTTTGCTGCAATCAGCAACAGCACCCCTTATTGATTATAGCTGGATCGTTATTTATGCTAAAACAGACTGGCAGAAGGTACGAAATTATAAAATCCATGTGACTCAATCCTTCTTGTGTTCAAAATGCCAAGCACGTCTCCTTAGCTGCAGTTCAAATTCTTCCCATCCTGCCTGTGTCAGGTTCTCTGCCTCTGGTGGATCAGCTACTAGTTCACTCTATCTGGCTTTGCTGGCATCTTCACCATGGGACATGTAGCTTAATCTTTAAATAAAGATGTCCATGGGAGCTCGTGCTTGAAGAGCTGCCAGCAGAGGGTTTCTCTTAACACCTAGTTCATGCATAGCAAATCAGCATCTCCGTTATCAATGTTTAGACAGCATTAATGATGGTCTATATTGTAATTGTAGGCTAAACAGGAGATTGTTCAGATAGCAGAAAGACCTATGCATATGCTGTCCTGGTGTTTCTACCAGTATTACTTTGGAAATGGATTTATTGCAGAGTAATAGATTATTAAACTGTAGACACTAATTGATCTTGTTTGTAAATAACGATGTGTTTTCCTGAAACATCTCTTCGTTGTGCTCTTTGAAAACAGTTCTTCACGTTGTCTAGCTGTATGTTTAGTGTTAATCTTGTCTCAGAAAGTCTGTTTAGATTAAAGTCTTTCTATCCCAAGTCTTAGTTCTTCCCACTCCTGAAGACAGTTTGTGTTGCATTGCAGGTTTTCTATTTTAAAGATCATAGAATCATTAGGGATTGGAAGGGACCTCAAAAGATCATCCAGTCCAATCCCCCTGCCAGAGCAGGCTCACCTGACTGGAGAAGCCATGGAATCGGAATCACTGAGGGCTGGAAGGAACCATCATCCAGTTCCAACCCCCCAGCACAGGCAGGGACACCCCACCCTAGACCAGGCTGGCCAGAGTCCCATCCAGCCTGGCCTTAAACACCTCCAGGGATGNTTGTGGTTTGTGTTTATTTAGGACAGATGGCTAATTTAACTAGTCTGATCTCAGTTTCTTATTGGACTACATCCAGCAGTCCTTGATAGTCTAGTATCTGAATTCAACGTTTCCCCAAACCATCAGATGCAAATAGCAAAAGTAATTAAAAGCCTGCTTCCAACTGTAAATAGCCATTAAAAAGTGTGAAATTCTTGCTAATAACATTTGTGGAGTTTTCGTTATTTTGAAGAGTTGTAGTTGCACGGACAGTAAAGACTGACACCAAATATGGTGAGTGGTTTTATTTGTTTATTTGGGTGAGTTTTTCCCCTGCTGCTTTCAAAGTATCTTAAAAAAAGACCCTACAAAGATGCCTGGTCCCAAAACTTCTTGTCCTTGTTGTAGCAGGCCAGGGTTGGTAGGATTTCTGGGTCAGGGTGGTTCAGGATTTAGGACCGATGCCCTTGGTGTCTGCTTTTATCCTCAACAGTTCTCTTGCTGTCCTTAAGCAGGTCTGTAGGGCTTTGTGTGCTCGGGCTGAGCTCTCAGGAGCTGCTGATGAATGTGGCCCATGCGACTGTCACAGGAGACATTTGACAAAATTATTGTCACCTGTCAGCTGAAGACATGGTTTTGTTACAAGAATTTTCAAGTTACTTCAGAATTTGTGTGCTGCTTTTGTCAAAAACTAGAGGTATAGCTCATTCTTAAAAATTACTTAAGATTGGGGAAATCCTAAGCCAATTAAAATATGTATTTTAGTCTGTGGTGGTTAGACATCACAAGTGAAACCTTGGCTTTGCTGCAATCAGCAACAGCACCCCTTATTGATTATAGCTGGATCGTTATTTATGCTAAAACAGACTGGCAGAAGGTACGAAATTATAAAATCCATGTGACTCAATCCTTCTTGTGTTCAAAATGCCAAGCACGTCTCCTTAGCTGCAGTTCAAATTCTTCCCATCCTGCCTGTGTCAGGTTCTCTGCCTCTGGTGGATCAGCTACTAGTTCACTCTATCTGGCTTTGCTGGCATCTTCACCATGGGACATGTAGCTTAATCTTTAAATAAAGATGTCCATGGGAGCTCGTGCTTGAAGAGCTGCCAGCAGAGGGTTTCTCTTAACACCTAGTTCATGCATAGCAAATCAGCATCTCCGTTATCAATGTTTAGACAGCATTAATGATGGTCTATATTGTAATTGTAGGCTAAACAGGAGATTGTTCAGATAGCAGAAAGACCTATGCATATGCTGTCCTGGTGTTTCTACCAGTATTACTTTGGAAATGGATTTATTGCAGAGTAATAGATTATTAAACTGTAGACACTAATTGATCTTGTTTGTAAATAACGATGTGTTTTCCTGAAACATCTCTTCGTTGTGCTCTTTGAAAACAGTTCTTCACGTTGTCTAGCTGTATGTTTAGTGTTAATCTTGTCTCAGAAAGTCTGTTTAGATTAAAGTCTTTCTATCCCAAGTCTTAGTTCTTCCCACTCCTGAAGACAGTTTGTGTTGCATTGCAGGTTTTCTATTTTAAAGATCATAGAATCATTAGGGATTGGAAGGGACCTCAAAAGATCATCCAGTCCAATCCCCCTGCCAGAGCAGGCTCACCTGACTGGAGAAGCCATGGAATCGGAATCACTGAGGGCTGGAAGGAACCATCATCCAGTTCCAACCCCCCAGCACAGGCAGGGACACCCCACCCTAGACCAGGCTGGCCAGAGTCCCATCCAGCCTGGCCTTAAACACCTCCAGGGATGGGGCCCCAACCACCTCCCTGGGCAACCCACTCCAGGCTCTCACCACTCTCATGGTGAAGAACTTCCTCCTCACATCTACTCTAAATCTACCCATCTCCAGCTTTTTTGTACTGTTGCTATCCACCATCCTAAATAGTCCCTCCCCAGCCTGTTTTTAGGCCCTTCTCGGATACTGGAAGGCCGCAATAAAGTCACGTGGGAGCCTCCTCCAGACTGAACAGCCCCAATTCTCTGTCTGTCCTCATAGGAGAGGTGCTTCAGCCCTCTGATCATCCTCGTGGCCCTCCTCTGAACATGGTCCAGCATTTCCACATCCCTCATGTAATAAGGGCTCCAGAACTGGACGCAGTACTCCAGGTGGGGTCTCACCAGAGCGGACTAGAGAGGGAGAATCACCTCCCTCGACCTGCTGGCCACACTTCTCCTGATGCAGCCCAGGAGCCTGTTTGCCTTCCAGGCTGCAAGTGCACACTGCTGGCTCATGTTGAGCTTTTCATCTGCAAGCACCCCCAAGTCCCTCTCCTCAGGGATACTCTTCAACCAGTTGCTGCCCAGCCTGTATTTGTGTCTAGTATTGCCTCGACCCAGATGCAGGACCTTACACTTGGTCTTGTCAAAGGCTTTGCTGAGGCCCAGGTAAACATCATCAGTTGCCTGTCCCTCATCCATTAATGATGTCACCTGTTCATAGAAGGCCACCAGGTTTGTGAGGCAGGATATGCCCTTGGTGAAGCCATGATGATTGTACCAAATCACCTCTTCACAAATCTCCTGTCTCAGNATGTCACTTGTCTCCATCGTGCCTTCTTGAGGATCTGCTCCATGATCTTACCAGGCACAGAGGTGAGACTGACTGGCCTGTAGTTCCCTGGCTCCTCCCCCCTACCCTTTTTGAAAATAGGAATTATGTTTCCCCTTTTCCAGTCAGTGGGGACTTCACCAGACCGCCATGACTTTTGGAATATAATAGAGAGGGGTCTAGCAACCTCATTTGCCAGTTCTCTCAGGACCCATGGGTGTATCCCATCTGGTCCTATGGACTTGAACACTTTCAGGTCCTTCAAGGGATCCCGAACCAGATCTTCACTTATGATGGGCAGTTCTTCCTTGCAGTTCCTGCCATAATTTTCAATGTCTCCAGGAGTGTGGCTAGAGTTCTCTGCAGTGAAGACTGAGGTAAAGTCATTGAGAACCTCAGCCTTTTCCATGTCACTTGTAACCACATCACCTGTTTGCTTTCTGAGGGGACCCACACCTTCCCTA
>VXBP01009191.1:0-40349 GCA_013400115.1 Rhinopomastus cyanomelas | reverse complement strand
GTAACCTGGATGGCTGGTGCCTTGCTGTGTTGTCCCTGCAGCAGATGTCAGGGTGGTTGAAATCCCCCATGAGGACCAGGGCCTGTGACCTGGAAGCTGCTACTATCTGCCTACGAAGGTCCTCATCAGCTTGTTTCTGCTGGTCAGGTGACCTGTAGCAGACCCCTACAGAAACACCACTGTCCCTGGTCTTCCCTTTTATTTTAACCCACACACTCTCGACCAGCTCATCATCCTGAGCCAGGTGGAGCTCCATTGATTCCAGCTGATCTCTGATATAGAGGGCAACATCTCCTCCTCTCCTTCCCTGCCTGTCCTTCCTAAAGAGCGTGTACCCATTTATCCCTACATTCCAGTTGTGGGAATCTTCCCACCAGGTTTCAGTAATAGGCACAATGTCATAGCATCCCAGCAGCACAGCGGCCCTTAATTAATCCTGTTTGTTGCCCAAGCTCTGTGCATTTGCATAGAGGCACTTCAGCTGGGCTGGCCCTGTCCTCTTCTTGTGCCAGTTGCTCTTGATTTCCTCAGACTGCCCTGGTGCATCTTTTTAAATACCAGATTGTTGAGCTCGGTTCAACAATAATATAAAAAAAACCCAGAAAGGAAAACCTGCAGTAAGCAAAGCTGCAATCATAACGTGTCCTGAATGATATTAAAATTCTGAGTAGAAGCAATAAATTATTTCCCATCAGCCATAGACTAACAGAGCAATAATAGCAGTAAGCTATTCTGTGAAAAAGGTCTCCCTATTAATTAGGAGATGCTTTGTGCCCTGTTAAAATGCAGCGGAGATGGGTTAAAATGAAGGGGAAAACTTGCTGTAGAAAAATAACTGAATGTCTTTATTTTTAAAATTATTTTTGTGGACACCTGCCCCACTTGATCCTAGCAGTGTGTGCTGGGTGGTGCAGTACAGCAGCTTCAAGGGGCTGAGCAGTCAAATGAGAAAAATTACAGCTGCTGCCATGTGCTGGGCTGGGAAATCCCATCGAAGCGCTGCAGCAGCCAAGGGCCGCGTGTGGTCCTGGATCAGTATTGCAGAAAGTTCACGGAACACGACTGAAACTTCTGTTCTAGGCCATCAGGGGAAATGCAGCATGGAAGTGTGATGTGGAATGAAAAAAAAAGCTCTTATTTCTGTAAATTGGAGGGGAGAGGGGCCATCTCTGGCACTAAATTCCTTTTTGCATTTCACCAGCTCAAGGTCTGACACGAGTGCTCCTGCTGGTGAGGTTCCACCATCACAACTGGCTGCTAACAACTTCAGCTGCCCTGCTGCCCAGTTCGGTCTGTGTTTGTCCAAGCAGAGGCTGTCCTTTTGCCACATCTGTGTGCTCATTGGGAGACTTGAGATTAGCTCAATGTGCTAGCTGCACAGCCACTGGAGTTCTCTGGTGAACAGCAGTTGTTGAGTGTTTTGGTTGGATCTCTTGGTTTGGCTTTCACTGAGCCTTTTCTGCTGCCTTTGTGGCTGCAGCTTTCCTGCTTGAGGGAGATGCAGCTTACTGATGCTTATGCTTTTGCCTGCCTGCAAACACATGTAATTTTAATTTAGATCTTGCTGCTCAGAATGTTCTTCGTACCACAGGCATCACCCCAAGGGTAGATGATGGTGCTTCCTAATACGCAGTTTCCTTTCTACTGCAAATCAACATAACTTCATTGAAATTATCTTTACAGCTGCTGCAACAGGTGGGGAATGGCTTAGAGTGGTTGGGTTCTGGCTTATGGAGACTCTGGAGGTCCCTAGAATCTTCTGTTCTCTGCTATTTTTATGACTCTGAACTTAAGTGATGACTGTTTCTGGTGCCTCAAAAGAGCGATGAGAGGTTTATTTCTGTCCAGATGCAGGGGAGATAAAGGAAATGCCTGAGTTCTTGCTCCAACTTCAAAAGAATCTTCCAAGGCAGTGGGAATTTTTGCCATGGCAAATCTCCCATGGTTTTCAACAAGACACAAGAACAATCTGCACTTTAATAAACATATTGACTGAGATTTCTGCTGACTGAAACTAGTGAGATGGAGAATGTTGATAAGTCAGGACTTTGTGTTGTTCAGCCTGAGTATAACTTGAAAAGTCAGCATACTGGGCCAGCATGGCTTTAGAAATGGGATAGATTTACATGATTCAATAGGCAATGGTGAAGCCTACTTGTTAACGGGCCCCTTCACTGCTCAGTTTTCTGTACTGAATAAAATCCATTAGGTCGATCATAATGTAAAAATATGCATTGTGTTTTGGCTTTCTGGTTTTAGGATTAAGCCACGTATTGAGCTTAACAAAAACAGAGCAATAACCTTGGTTTGGTTTGATGATATACAGCACCTTTTATGTAAACCCATGAAAAGTGATTACTGGAATCATGAGGAAACAGCACCTCAGGGAGATTCCTAGCCAAGGCAAGCAGCTGGAAGCCATAATCTCCTAAAGGTCTGATTGTCTATGGATTGCCATGTCTACTCCAGGGTGCTACAAATAATACTTTTTCTAATTATGCAAAACAAATTCAAAAATTTTGAATTGAAAATTGTTAGTTACTGTGAAATTTAACCAGGTGTGAAGGCAGATGTTCAACAGAAATTCTTAGTTTAGGGCTCCATGGAACTTTTTTGTATCTGAATGAGACGTCTGTTTCCTGTTTTCTTGACATTTGAGATGAATTATTCCATCAGTTCTACTCCAGTGTAGTTTAACTGGAAGAATACATAGATCTAATCTACTTGAGAGTTGAGATATTTTTTTTCCAAGTTAATTTGAAAGAAATTGTACCTTTAAGTGCAATAAGTCTGTTTGCAACAATTTAATTAGATTTTTAGAAAAGAGGAGGTGAGGGTGGGATGGGATGTGCAAGTGCACTGAAAATAGAGCAACTGTATTTTTGTTTTCTAGAATACAAACCTCTTGAGAAATGTTCCTGTCTCTCCACTGACCTAGAAGCTGTGCCCTTGTTAATGCTGTACACTAGTGTTTGAAAGGCTGTGATCTGGGTGGCTTCCCCTACTGGATTTAGTCTGTGCAAATTCACTTTAAAATAGGTAACATGCTCTGTGCTCTGAAAGGACAAGTTAGATCACTCTTCAAATCTTACCTCAGTCATCCTCCTCATGTTTTAGTTTCTTACCATTATGGTGAAATACCCACGCCATATCCAGTGACCTGAAATAATACTTGTTTTAACAATCCTGTAAAGTCAGTGCAGACCTCGGTGCCCTCAGCCACATCCTCAGCTTATTCCTAGTGAAGCTGTACCAGTGTCGCTTGTGTTGAAGGTGAATTACTCTTGGTGCTAATCACAGAGTATCAAGCTCCTAGTGTGATGACACTGAACAGGGAAACAAAAATTACTATTTTCAGACAGGCATCCTGCTCCCTGTTGACTTGAAAGCCCTGATGTCACATTGTGTGCTGCTGACTCCAGAAGTGTTTGGCAGAGGGTCTGTCGTATATTCAGGTACCTGCTTGAGATGCCTGTGTGCTGTGGTTGTCTCAGCCCTTTCAGTGTGCTAATTTTTCTGGCAGTTTGCATCACTTTCTTCCAGAATTTCTAGTGCTTTTTTGGCTGGTCTGGATCTCTGGGTGATCTGTCAGAGATGCACCTGAAGAAAAAGGTGTTTGAGCTTCTATTGTTAAAATCCTATGTTCTGAGTCATCCAGGAGAGTGTTCCATTATCTCTGCAGCCAGAGCTGCTACTGAGATCTTCAAAGCCAGCTGTTGGACTTAACAATATAATTTTCACCTGAAACTTTTTGTTCTAGCAGGTGATAATGATTAGGATTTGGGTATTAAAAATGTGCTGTCTTCCCCCCAGGATGAGGTTTGAGCCAGACAGCAACACCGACACAATGACTCTGTAGTGCAGTGCTGTTCTCTCATCTTAACTGACTGCACTGTTGCAAGCAGCTGCATCCTGCTTGAAGTGTCGTCATGAAGCCTGCCAGTGAATTTCTGCCCCTCAAAGGCAGAGTCTAGGTGATCTAAGTGTATAATTTGCATGTTAATTTGAATGTGTGAACTGGTTAGGGGTCAAACCCAGTGCTTTGATGAAAGCATGAAGGACTGTTATCAGACAGTCAAGATGAGGGATAACAGGTGTTGTCAGGTAAACATCCACAGTTGGTTGTCACCTGTGGGAGTTTGTCAGGAAGCCTCAGTTCCAAGAGGATGGTTCAGACTGAGCATTTACATTACCTGCAGTAGAGCTGTGATGTCCTGAAAGACCAGGATGTGGCTGAGCATGATCTTCCAGAATAGCTCTTAGAGCTACATTGGAAGACAGGGTAGACCAGCATTTCCAAGTAGCCATCTTGGTTTATGATAAAGAAGTTTATGATAGTCTGTGTATAAATTTAGTTCATTAAAATGGAGTTTAACTGTGTGTAATTCATTTTTTTTTTCCTGGCTGGTAGAATTACCAGTCAGTTCAGAAAATTTTGAGCTCTCTACATATTTAAAGTTCCTCTAATAATAAATCCTGGAATAGTGACAACAGCTGAAGCTCTTCGTTGAATCTTTTCATTGTGAGTCTTTCCATGACTGTTTCCTAATATTTGTGCCTTAATACTGAGAAGTTAAATTTTCCCCAAACTGGACTTAAAGGTCAGAGTAAAGGGCATTGCTGTTGTGTACTGGGATGCTTTTCCTTAATCAGCTCATATCCATCCTGTGTTGGTGGGAGATGGATGGGTTGGCTTAATTATTCCTGCCTACCTCTAATTTATCTAGTTTTTTCATAACTGGGACATTATGATTTTTAATGTGCAGAAACTTCACATGCCAGCTGCTAGCCTACTCATAAATTCTACACTGGGACCAATCATTTTTGCACATCTTACGTTCATTTTTCAAAATTCTTTTTTTTCAGTGTTTCTCACTTTTCTGAATTAACATGCTGTGTGATGTTTGTCTGACTCGAGGGATGTCAGAAGAAACCTGAGGTAGCTAAGGATAGACATATGACCTCAGTGGGAGGGATGGGTGGTAGCTGATGGCTTAATGACAGCAACATGTGCAGAATTTAAAGAAGCTTTCTCCAGGTTTAGTGTGGTGCTGTTACCTTAAGTTACAGTAATAGTGCCTTGGAGCTTCATTGCTGAGCACAGAATAAGCCCCAGAACGATGTGTGTAGTCTCTGAACTAAAGAAGCACTAATCCAGCCACAAGAGGAGTCACATGGCTACTGACAGATGGAAGGTGGAACAGGAGCCAAAGCTGGAATGAGTGAATTTGTAGTGTTAGGCTTTTATTTTTAAATATTGACAGCTAATTGATAGTCATTTAAAGTAGGATTCAGCCCTTTTTTGTTGTGTGAGAAGCTACAGTTCACCAGAATGGTTTTTTGGAGGCATGAGAGAACACTTGATGCAATTGATTTGTCATGAGCTCCTGCTTTCGTGTTCCATGCCATATCTTGTTTGGAATGCCTGAGAAAATAGAATTGGGGAGAAAAACTGTCTTGGGGAAGCCCTGAGCACCTGCACTGCCTTTGAGGATCTGCAGTTCTACTGAGACCTGGGATCTTGGAACAGTTAAGACTGCCTGAGATGAGGTCACTTCATAACACAGGTGGTGGCTAAACTGAAACTGTTCCACAGGGCTGGCACAGTACATAGCTGTGTTGTACAGCTTCCTAATCGGGCAAAGCAAACGAGGTCTGCTCTCCTTTTCCATACACGCCATCTCGGTGTTTCTACTGGCTTCAGAACTGTGGTTCATGAATATGGATTGCACATTGTGCAGAACGTCAGGTGTTGGAAGGGACCTCTAGCAATCATCTAGTCCAACCTCACTGCTGGAGCAGGATCCTGTAGGGGAGGTGACACAGGGCTGCATCTGAGTGGGTTTTTAACATCTCCAGAGCAGGAGATTCCACAGCTGCTCTGGGCAGCCTCTTCCAGGGCTCTGACACCCTCGGGTTAAAGATACTTCTCATGTTGAGGTGGAACCTTCTATGTTCAAGTTTATATCCATTATTCCTTGCCCTATTACTATGCCCCACAAGAAAAGAAACTGTCCTCTTCCAGTTGTGACATCCACCTTCAGTTATTTACAGACCTTAAGATCCCTTCTCAGTCTTCTCAAGACTAAACAGCCCCAGTTCTGCCTTTCTTTGTAGGGGAGGTGTTCAAGTCTCTAAACCATTCTTGTAACTCTGTCAGATGCCGAGTTTTCCATGAGTGCAAGAAGATGGAGAGTATGAAACCTGGGTGAGAGGAGGAAGGTCAGTTTGTCTCAGCTGGGGTCATGATAAGTTATCTGGTGGCTGAGCTGCAGTCTTCCAGTGCTTAATACTGACCTGTTTTATAAAAATGTCCTTTTTGCTTACTGCCAACATACCCATGAGCCTGGCTCTGTGCCTTTATCTGCATTTCTCCACAGCTCTCTGGAATCTTTGAGTTGATGCTGAGGTGTCCAAAGGGCTTTGGATAGACTCGCTGCTATCTTTGTGCACAGACATCGTGCAGCAGCTTCAGCACAGCAGTGCGTGTGTGTGGGACGGCTCGTGTGAGCCTGCTGCCCTGTGCTGCTCCTGCTCCAGTCAGCCACGCTGACATGAGTTGTGACGCTTCTTGCTTCTCAGGAGAGACACTTGAGGTTCTTTTTGGGAGATGTACTGATCCAATTCAGTCTCACTTGCTTATTTTGCATGACGAGTTTTTAATCCCTTTTTAAGAAATACTAAGGTTACAAAGCTTGAAAACAGATGCATGAGCATCTGAAAGCAGATGTTCATGCACTACCTTGGAATTTTACAGCTGGGAGAACACTTGATGCCATCTCTCCTTCCTCCTCCTCTTTTTTTTATTTTTTGGTATCCATAACTTTACTGAAGAAAAACATCTACAGAATTTACCTGGAGAAATCTTTGCAGAGCACAGTTATTAGTGAAATGTTAATGAATTACCAGCTGTGACCAGCTCTGTGCTTCTCCATTCAGGACCACAGCAGTAACTCACCTTAGAAACTGTTTGATTTTTCTGTCAGGCTTTGGGGAAGAAGAATCCTGATTAGGTTGCTCCAGGCTTGCCCTTTTGCCTTCCTCTTTGCCCACTGACTGAAAGGCAGTGGGGGTAGTAGTTGTGCCTGTGGAGCTCCATGCCTCCATATTCTTCGAAAATAAACAAAAAGTCATGTCATCCTGCTAAATAGAACTGGGTCAAGAGCTTCCTTAGTTAAACAACCAATAATCTGTTTTATGCTTTTATTTAGAGCAGGGAATGAAGTAATTCTGGAGTCAGGTTAGTAAACGCTGTGGTCTGGCAATTAGGAAATTGATTAGGGAACTAATTCACTATAGCATAGTCCATCTTTTGCCAGGGTTGCAAGCATCTCCTTAGTGCTTCATTCCACAATACCCTTAATAGGAAATGTGGTCATTTGTAGAAGAATCAGCCCTACATGTGGTAGACTCCTCTGTTTGTCTTGCTTGCTTTTTTTTTTAATGTTAATTTGCAATAAAAGCAACTTGGTGCAGATAAAAAAGAGCAAATGGTAATGGGCTTGAAGCTGAGAGCTCTTAGCTTTTAACACTCAAGCCCTTGAAGTGGAGGATTTGGGGATAAAGCGTCTTTACTTATGGGTTAGAGATGCTTTGTTCTGTGCTTGGCTGGTTTTTTTGTTTGGCTTGGTTTTCCTATAGCATTAGGAGATGGCAGGTTGCTTGCAGAGTAAAGACACTTAATTCTGGGGGCTTGAGCTCATAAAACATTTTTAAAAATGCAAAGGCAGCACTCACTGGAGGCCCTTTGGCACCCATGACACTGTGTCAGGATTATGGATTACTGCCAGTCGTGCATTTCAGTCTGAAAAATTGAGTTTAGCTTTCTGAGAACACGCTGATTGTAAGAGCAGTCCATACCACTTCAAGTACTTGTACCAGGCACCCTGGGCTTCTGCAATTCACAGCAGCTCTGTGCTTTGCTTCAGGTTCGCAGCATCACTTTCAAATGATTTCACGAGAAAAGGAATAAAACTGAATTGTAATCCTTGAAAAATGTACACCAAAAGGATCTTGTGTTGCTTGTGTGCAGTGGATTTCCATCAAAATTGCAAGCAGGTGATTTCAAGGCCAAGCAAAGCTTATTACAGAGCCAGACAGGATCTTGATCAATTGGAAAACAAACTGTTAAGCCCTTGGCTTTTGGAAACCTATATTAAGCAATGGGAGAAAGTATTAATTGTTATGAAAACACAAGCATGGGATTTGCTGTTTGGGGGTGGGATTGACATTTGCAGCATCTTTGTAGACCTTTAGGAGAATCAATCTTGCCATGAAAGAAGGGCAGCCTCAAGCTCCCAGTGAAGTCAGGCTTTGCCCAGTCTCAGGGGAGGATTCTTCTCGGTCAAGCAGCAGTAAATGAAGTGATGGCTGAGAGTTCCCTTGTTACCACTGCATTCACCCTGTTGGCAGCACTGAGCAAAGGAGAGCGGCTGCAGGATTGAAGGTTGGCACCAGTGGCCTTCACTTGCAGCAGAAGGCACTTCCCTGTCACTCAGTGCCAAGACCACAGGTATCTGTGTTTGGATTGGGGCTACAAGTGTGAGGTGTTTCTATAACATTTGATACTTCTTCCCCTCACTCTAAAGAGGAGCAGTGCAGAACGTGGACTTCTACAATCCTTCTCTGTGCTGACTACATATAAATATCTGACAAGCTGCTCAAGGATGCTTTAATGGCAGCTGTCAGAAGCATTTAAAATGGATCAGACCCTTTTCATTTTCCCCTCCAATAATGAATATTTAGTGAGACTTTTAAAGCTGTTAGCTATTAATTATGGAACCTAAAAATATGATCATGTTCAGTCAAGCAGGAATCGGCACACGACTGTACAGGAGTCTGTTCCCTGTCTAGCTCTCGTGCCATAGCTTGCTGCTTTACATTTCCTTTAGAAACACAAGAAGTAGTTTTCTCAGCACTGACAGCTGGTGATGAAGCAGATTTGCCCTTGAAAGTTGTAAGCAGGCTGAGAATATTAACACTTAACGAGGTGAAAAGAGATGAATAGATAAATGTCCTGATAGTTAAATAATGTATGACAAAATTAGATTACCATAACTTTAGTTCTGTTGTAGGCATTAATATTGTTCTGAGGTTTAGGAATTCAAGTGTGGGAATAGAAGGTTAGTTGTTTGCATTAATAAAAACTCAGCCTGTTCTCCTTTGCTGGAGTTGTTTCTGCTTTCTGCAGATAAGAAATCGCCTTTCTCTTTAAATTAGTTTATACTACCAAGGGTTACTTTTGCAGACTGGAAATAAATAGGGTTATATTTCTACAGCTAAAATAAATGTTTCCACTGTTGAAATAAATGACTTATGCCAACAATAGAAAGCTGATTATATTATTGATAAAGACGCTGTCAGTCAAATAATTCTCATTTATGTATTAAAAAAATCTTAACTAATAGTGCAATGAAAAAAGCTCTAGTGGCTTTATTAAATTCCTGCTGTTCAGGGTAATTTTTTTTCTTTGGAGCTGGAAATCATCTTCTGTTTGCAGTCATTTCCCTGAGTAAAGTGTGAGAGTAGAGGGAGAAATCTTAGACTCTAGATATTGGTGACTCTGTTTTGTTGGCAGTTCATTTTATTTTGGTTTTGTCCCACTCAGTGAAATAGAGTAAATCCAGCTTGTAAGATCTAGTTAGTCTTTGTGGATGTATTTATGTGGAGAAATGGACCTTCATTTTGTTGCTGACTAAGCCAAGCGTTTGACTCTTCTGTAGCCCTGTTGTATCCATGAGGGGTGATGAAGTTCAAATTCTCACTTGTGTTTCCTGCTTCCATCCTGGAAGTTTATTTGTGCTCCAGTTTTCTTGATGATTGCAAGCCAGCTGACCCACCAGCACTGCAAGACCTGTGCAAAGTAGTTCTCGCATGGGGAGTGGGGAGATGAGCTGGACTGAGTTTCTTCCTGGATACAAAGCCAAGGTTCCTGGCTTGGGGATGGGACAGGGACTGAAGCCTTTCCTGACCCTTCAGCAAAACACACCTTCTGAGAGCTTTTGCAACTCCAGGGAGGGCAGCAGGTGACATTTTAAGCTTGTCTTACATGGCCTTGGTTGTTTTTTCAGTTAGTGATTGCCTCAAGAATTGTGAGAATTTGAGAGCAGAGATACATAAGAGGAGAATTTGAGAGCAGAGATACATAAGAGGAGAAAGAACAAATTCCTGGGCTCTTTCCCCCCACCTCCTGAGTCTACATGTTCTGTGTGCATGCGTTTATTTCTACTTAAGCACTGATGGTCCTCAAAGTACTCTTTTTTGATAGCGCCGAGCGTCCTGGTGGTAGTTATATTCACATTAAATGTGGAGCAGCATCAACACTGATATACAAATGACTTAAATCCGCCAACCAGCAGTCTGAACTCAAGGAGATTGCCCCGTCTCTGTGAAGAGAGAAGAATTCATTTTCTTGGAGTTAGTTTCAAGAAGGGTGAATGTGGTGGCCCTTCCATCAAAGGTGTCCTCCTAAGAAGAAGGATATAAAGAGTCATGGAAGAGAGCTTCAGGATAGAGTCCAACCTTTTTGTAGCCTTATCAGCAGTGCTAAACCAGGTACCCAAAAGCAACATCTACCCTTCTCTTAAATGCTTCCAAGTGACTCAACCCCTTCCCTGTGCAGGCTGTTCCAATGCCTGATGACCCTTTCAGCAAAGAGGAACAGTCAGGTGTTGTGTGCAGCCTAGACAGAGCTGTGCAGCCTTGAGTGTGGCTCAGAAATTTTGTGCTGATGGTTAGTTTTGAAAACCTTAAATACTTGGAAGCAGGGATGGAATTTTAGGGGGGTTTTTTCCAAACTCACAGACAGAAGAGTCTCCAGTTCCATCCCTTAGTTTGGTTATATTCAAAAAGCAAAAATTTCTTTGCTGTTTAGAAGGAAAATGGGCTTTAACCTTGAAGTGCTGAAACAGCAAATAAGATACTGTGTTCAGGTAAGGATCTGTGACCTATAACAGGTGTGAGGGGCTGCAGAAGTGACCTGCTTTTACTTCACAGCATACAGTAGAGGGAACCTTGCTGAGTGCTAATTAATTGCTGCTTTCATGCAAAATAACTTACCTTCAAATAGCCTTGAAAAAGAGTTCTCCCAGTTTCCTCAGCTAGGAAAAGTTCATATTCAATTACAGGTCCGTAAAATGGGATTGAGTTCCAAGGACTGAGCTCTTTTAAATTATGGATTTTGAACTTTAATATGCTTTTCTGCTACTTAAGCAAGTCATACCTAATTTAGAAATAATGCTTCCTGTTTCACTGCTTTGTTTTGAAGGGTTGGGTTTTTTACTATGGAAATGCCTTCTGTTTTGCTTTGAGGAGAGAATTGTTGTTTGGTTTTGGATAAAATTGTATCTGGTCTTCTGTGGGGTCTGCACGCAAGGTTTTCACCAGGCTTATAATACCTGTCAATGGACTTACTCCCTATGCACATGCCTGCAGTAGGATGGGACCACAACCATGAGGAGACTAATAGAATCATTCAGGTTGGAAAAGACCCTTGGGCTCATCAAGTCCAACCAATAACCCTACTCTACCAAGTTTACCACTAGACCATGTATCTAAGCACCACATCTAAATGATCTTTAAACCCCTCCAAGGATGGGGACTCAACCTCCTCTCTGGGCAGCCTGTTCCAAGCTCTGACTGTGAAAAAACTTTTCAGAATGTCCAGCCCACCCTTCCCCTGGTGCAGCTTGAGGCCCTTCCCTCTAGTTTTATCACCTAAAGACTTGTGAGAAGAGACCAGCACCTACCTGCAGATAGTTGTGGAGGGCGATGAGGTCTCCCTTCAGCCTCCTCTTTCTCAGCCTAAACAGCTCCAGCTCCTTCAGCCAGTCTTAGGAACACTTGTTGTCTAAGCCCTTCCCTAGAAGATGGGGAACCATGTGCCAAACTCTGCATGAGCAGCAGGATGAGGCCCAGCCTGCAGCCAAGGTGTTACTGGGGCAAGCACATGCTGTTAGAGCAGAGATGACAGTTCCACCAGCACCCTGAGCACACAATGGCCACTGTATGCGTTAAGCAGTTGTGTGGGAACATCTGCATTTGTTCATCCTGTGGCACAGCAGAAACAATTTTGTACAGAAGCAACCACCCACTCAAAGCACATAAATGACTCTTCGATAGGTAATGCTTTAAAATACAGCCAAGCACAGGGGAGTTTTCCAGGGAGTGTTTATTATGGAGACAGGTGGAACTGAATGAGTAAAAGCCTTGGTTGGCTCCCTTGGTTCTGGAAGGTGCCCATTAGTGATTATAGCCATGATGATAAAGCAATTAAATGCCAGTGCACATAGATTTTCCATGTCTGTGAGGCTTCTGGCATAATTATATAATCAAAAAATGCTGTTAAAGAGCAATAATGTTGTTAGTGTGTTGATTTGAAGGAATCGCAGCTTGGGTGCCAAGTGTGCAAAACAACAGAAGTCCAAGCCATACTGCAGAGCTTGGGGTAGGATGTGCACAACTGGATGGTGCTGGTGTGTTTGCTGCAGATGCCTAACGAATAGCAATTACTCTAATCTTGCTTAGCACCTTGACATTTAAGTGTTGCATAAATTAGAGTAGAAATGTGTGCAAGTGTAGCTCTTGTGTGGGGAATTTCCCAAATCAGTAAGTTTAGGATTGACTTCTTTCCAATGCTCTTAATACTGTCTTAAGGAGTGAGCCCTTCTCAGCTTTGATTCAGTCAGTTCTCTTGGATTGGGTTCTGGGTCCTATTACCAAAATTACAGAAGCACATCGTGTGATTACTGAGGCTGGAAAGACCTCTGGCTCGCCCAGCCTATGATCTAACATCATTACATTGGCCAGACCAGGGCACTAAGGGCTACAGCCAGTCTGTCCTTCAACACCTCCAGGATTAGGGATTCCACTGCCCTGGGCAGTCCATTCAGTGTCTAATCACTCTTTCCACTAGGAAGGGCTTCCTAACATCCAACCTAACTCTGCCATGGAGCAACTTCAGGCCCTGCCCTCTCACCCTGGTGCTGGCTGCCAGAGAGAAGAGCCCAACCCCCACCTGACTACAACCTCCCTGCAGGTAGTTGTTTTCCTGTAGATCATCCAGATGCACTGCAGCTCTGGCCCTGTTGGTCCATGGAGACTGTTAGACTTCTTTGTTCCCAGACCCGTGAAGCATGTGTTACATTAGAGTATTAAGCTCAACTCATAAGAAAGCAACTGGGGAGTTTGGAGTAAGGGTTTAGTTTCTGTCGTCAATACTGAGTGTGACGAGCGCTGGCATCAGCTATTCTGGCTGAACTGAAACCATTTGGAGGTAGATGCTGATTGATTGAGAATTGTCCAACCTTGAAGTGATGAAGACCTTGATGTATGGAGTTTGCTACTTATCCAATAAACATGGGTGAAGCTGGTGAGTTAAGTGAATGTGAAATAAAGTAGATGGATTCATGGATATTAGGGCCAAAAGGGTCAAGTAGATATTTTTTTCCCCTGCCTGTGTTTGTAGCACATCAAGGAACATCACTCATTTATCCCTGTACAGAGTCTAATAACTGTTTAACTAATGCATAAATGTGTTGTAGTAATTCCTGACAGTAGCTGAAATGGTTGTATTTGACAAATATTTTTGAGTGTAAAAATTTCTGCTCTTTTTCTTAACTTTCTGGAAAATAGGCACTTTGAAGAAAATTGACCCGAAGTAAATGCTCAAATCAAAATGAAACTGTATTAAAAGTAAATTCAAATCAATAATGTTTTCCATACGTAATTTTCCATCAGAAAAATGCTAGTTGAAATCTGGGTAAAATATTTTGATTTATGAAAATTACTCTAGGTTTTAAATTAAACTGTAACTGTTATCAAGCTTAGTGGCACCAACCCCAAAAATATGGGGTAAAAACAAACTCTAATCTTACTATTTCTATGGTTTTCGGCTGCCAGAGAGAAGACATAGTAGGGTAGGAGTTTTCCATAGTAGGGTAGGAGCCCTCTTCTCCTACCCAGCCTCAGTTCTGGGCTGAGCTTTCCATTCACTTTGCTATTCGTTCTCATATTGATTCCTTGGTGCCTTCAGCAGTGTGGTGAAGTGGCAGCTCCTTTTAAAGAATGTCTTGCCTTTTAAGGATTTGTAACCTGTCTGAGAAGAGACACTGAATAGCAAGGTGCCACAGTTTTACATTTAAATGATTTTTTAATTCATCATAATTAATGTAAAATACTGCTGTAAACAAACCTGGGAGACATCAGGCAGTGTATGGAACTAGGGACAGGAATCTGTTCTGTGCCTGTTTATGTATAAGAGTCTGAGGTGCCAAAGTTATTTGCATCCCCAGCTTGTGAAGTCAGTTTTGCTGTGAATCCCTTTAGCTTAGAGTATCTAAACTGCCAGTTTGACATAGCCTGTCAGCAACCACAAGACAGTGATAATCCCTGTGTCCTGGCTAACGTCACCTCTTTCAGTCAGACCATGCAACAATGTGAAGATGAGTTTCCAGGGTGCAAAGCCTGTTTTATTCCAAATTCTGTGTAGAACTGTATTTCTGGGTTTTGCCTGTGTATTCAGTCACTGACACAATCCTGCTCTGCATCTACCATTAAAAAGTAACACAAAGGCTGGTGTGGTCCCGTCAGTCCATGGTCTAGCTCATCATTCCTGAATCACAGAATCATAGAATCATTAAGGATCAGAAGGGACCTCGAAAGATCATCTAGTCCAATCCGCCTGCAACAGCAGGATCACCTAAACCAAGTCACACAGGAACCTGTCCAGTCGGGTCTTGAACATCTCCAGAGAAGGAGACTCCACAACCCCCCTGGGCAGCCTGTTCCAGTGCTCCATCACTCTCACCGTGAAGAAGTTCCTTCTCAGGTTGATGTGGAACCTCCTATGTTCCAGCTTACAACCATTGCCCCTTGTCCTATCACTACATGACACCGAGAACAGCCCAGTGCCATCCTCCTGACACCCACCCCTCAAATATTTGTAGACATTAATGAGGTCACCCCTCAGTCTCCTCTTCTCCAAGCTAAAGAGACCCAGCTCCCTCAACCTCTCCTCATAAGGGAGGTGTTCCACCTCTCTTATCATCTTTGTTGCCCTACGCTGAACTCTCTCCAGCAGCTCCACATCCCTCTTGTACTGAGGGGCCCAGAACTGGACACAATACTCCAGGTGTGGTCTCACCAGGGCAGAGTAGAGGGGGAGAAGAACCTCTCTTGATCTGCTAACCACCCCTCTTCTAATCCACCCCAGGATGCTGTTGGCCTTCTTGATTGATACCTTGCATTATGCTGTGTACTTCTGGGTACTTAACTTGCTCGGAAGGACAAGCAGTGTTGATGCAAATATTCTAGAGGAAGAGGCATTTAAGTAACCAAAACTAGACGTGTGGCAAATCTCCAAAGTCCAAACTGTGTAAAGATCTCTGTGAAAAAAGAAAATGTTCCAAAATTCACCTGTTCTGGTTTGAATTTTTTTTTTTCTTGTGATGGTGGATTGATCCATTGCCTGGGTCTCTGCTTGCTGAGTATCACTGCACTTTGGTGTGAGAGAAGGGCAGGGCAGGATGCAGTGGCTGGTAAATTAATCTGAACAGATGCACAAAAGGTCAGGCAGTGATTTCTGGCCTTAAACTCCAAATCACCTCTGGAAATGTAATAAGACCCTGCATGAGAGGGGTAAAATATTTATAGAGGAGGGTCAGGCATGCACTTAAAACTCACATATTATAGTTTTGCTTGTAATCTTTTTTGAAGCCAAGATTTAGAAGTCTATTATGAAAAAAGCAACAAACAAACAAATTACAGCTGTAGGCTTGGTTTAGATTTTGTTTCCACAACTTGGGAAAGACCTTTTTAGAAACGTTTGTTTTAAGAAGAAACAGTCTGCCATTTCGGTGAGCGTACATTTATTTCTTTGGAGTCTTTTAGTTGTCTGGGAGTAACACAAAACTATGGTGCAAAATGTGGAGAGTTAGGGTGATCTGCAGTTAATCTGGCTCAGAAGTGCAGATAGTTTGGTCTTGGAGAGGTAATGGCAGCACTGAGCTGGTTTTGCTGGGTTCATCACAGCGTTGGCACCCCTTCTGCTACATGTGGAGCCTGCGTTTGCTTTGGCACTAAACAGGGGACAAGGGACTGTGCTGCCTCAAATCCAGTGGCTTAAAAATCCAGTGGCTTAAGGAAAGTTATTGCTATAGCTTTTGCTTTAGGGTGAAGAAGTGGACTTAAGTTGTGCAAGGGAAAGTTTTTAGATTGGACATCAGGAAAAATATCTTCACTGACAGAGCGATCAGGGTTGGAACAGGCTGCCCATGGAGGAGTTGGAGTTGCTGTCCCTGGAGGTGTTAAAAAAATTGAGTAGATGTAGTACTAGGAAACAGGATTTAGTGGACAGAGTGGGGTTGGGTTGAGGGTTGGACTTAACTATCTTGGAGGTCTCTTCCAACCTTAACGATTCTGTGATTGCCAGTGGATAGTTGTTATAGGCCTGCTGGAAATCTCAGGCAAGGTTTCGCAAGAGGATGGGGATCTATGTGTGGGTTGGGAGTAGTGGGGGAATTCTCAGGCTTGGGTCTATAATGAGCACAGGGCAAGGCGACACCAGCTTTATTTAGACAGTGCTTACTCTCACACGTAACGAGCCCTTTAATTAGGTTTTCACAATGTGACAAAAAGTGTCTCATTAAAATATTTATAGTTCGGTTTTGATTGGAGTCTTCATCACATGTATAAAACAAAATTTGTCATCTGAGGTAAAGCATCTGGCAAGTTGGGAAGTGTTAGCTCATGAATCAAGCGTGACTATTTTGGGATTGGGAAGCTACTCAGATGTAGTATGGATGTGTCCAAGGAGGATTGTGGCTAAATCAGGGATGGCAAGTTCTTGATGTGTTTTTTCCTAAGGCTTTTATTCAAGATAACAAGTTTAGAAAACCAGCTGGTCCACCTGCTTTTCCAGACTTTATTTAGAGGTGATAGACACAGGGCATCTTGGGACCCCACCAACTGATCTGGTAATTCATCGGTGACACTGGTTGGGAATCAGATTTGTAAAGCTGACTCGGGTCTCAAGCCAATGGGGACTGCAGGGATGCAAGAGTTTCTCTACTGTCCCTGCAGCACTGCAACAATGGGGAAAACACAGAATTCCTAATTATTCATGATTAGAAGTCTTGCTTGTCTCAACCTGGTGATGAGGGTCTTTGAGAAAGAGGACAAAGAAATCTGCAGAACCAAAAAAAATCAGAACCCAAAGCTGAGGAGTAGCAGTGCAATGGGACCTGTTCCTGGGTCCCTGGCTGTGTTCCCCCACCACATCAGCTCCTGAAGTCTGGCTCGGACAAGGGCCCCCCACCTTGTACCTAGAAATCTTTGGAGAATTACAATGTCATGCTTTGTGTTTGAGGAGGAACCTTTCCTGCCACCTCTGGAAGTCTCCCAGACACATTCTGCATCTTGAAACGATGTGATTTGTTTTAATTTCGATGGAAAAGTTTGCCAGTGTTTCTGCTTTTTAATTTTTGTAGTGTTATTTCTAAACCCTTGCAGAAAACCTCCTTCTTTCCCACAGCAACTCTTTTAGGAGGACTTGTTTGATCTGTTGTCTTATCTAAGATTATGGCTAATTACTCAAGAAAGAACTCTTTTTTTTTTTCCAAGGCCTTTTTTCCCCCCCTTCTTTTAAGTATCATCTCACAGGGTGAAATTTCTTCCTCGTTTGATTTTGCTCCATCACAACCAGGCTTTCATCAAGACATGCCTCAGAATCTGAAGGGAGCAGTTTAGTGCAAAACGAAGCCTTTAGATTTTTTTTTCTTCTCCTTTTTATGCTAAAGCTGAAAGATGAAGCATATGGGAAAGAAAATAGCATTAAATCTCCCACTCCAAAAGGAAAAGCACTAAGGATCTGGCCGCTGCAGGAGAGGTTTGAGCTGCATGCTTCATTTACTACTTTGTGTAGACATAACAAAGAATTTACTTTAGTCCCCTTGGTACTCACACAACCTATTGCGCTGTAGGCAGAGAGAAAGCAATGAGCCTAGTGTTACAGTACAGCAGTGAACTGGGAATTAAGGTGGTTTAAAGACAAATGTTTCCTTAATAATCTCATAGTATAGACCCAGTTCCTTTCCATTTTAGCTTTCCCATTTCTGAAAAAGGAGCTTTTTGAACAATGTGCCAGTAGTCTTATTTGAATGAAGCAGAACATGGGGCCCATAGCAGGGATCTTATTTAATAATTCAGAAATTTATTTAAATGAATAAAAACAAAAAATAAACCTCTTAAGAGATTTTTTCATGATTATTTAAACAAAAATGGTAGAAGGGGAAATGTCAGAGATATGAAGCCAGATTTCACTTGGAAGTATTTTAAGGATAGGGAAATACTGGCATATTGCTTAGTTTAAACTAAATTTTGCATTTAGGATTTCCTAATTTATACATTATTAGCCTCTTGGGAGAAAAAAACCACCTTGAAGTTGAAAAGCCCCCAAAGGGAGATATAAGATTCCAATCTCACCCCAACCTTAATACCTTTAGAATACGGAAACGCATGGCAGGGCTCGTGGTGGCTGGTGTAGCCCTGAGTCGTCATGTCGCAAAAACAAAGCCCTGGTGCTAAAGTAATGGGACCAGATAAAAAGGCTGATGGAAAGGCAGAGGGTTCTGTGTGTGTGCATCTCGTTATATCGACAAGCACAAAAATATTGAAAAGCACTGGAGCATTTAATTGAGTTTGTGAAAAACGTCCGGCTACGTATGGCTGGGCTGTGTGTGCAATTGAAGCATTTGTGCTTGCAGATGAAGTGGGCACAGCTATTCTTCAAGTTGTTTTTATGATATATTCTCTTTTTCCATTAGAAATGCAAAGTAAACAACTTGCTGCTGCCCCAAGAACCAAAACAGCTTGTATGTTTTTTTGAGACATCTATTCAGACTTAGGAAAGAAGAAAACAAGAGGAGAAAAATGGATTTGTCTATATTCCACTGAGAAGAAAGAGTAGTAGAAATAAGGGAAATTTAATTAAAAATAAAAGGTCAAATGGATTCAGCTCTCCTCCTGCCATGCTGCCATGGCTCAAGTAACTGGCTTTAAAGGTATGTCTTGGGGGAGGGGACTTGTGTTAAATACATGCACCCATTGGGTCTGTAAATGCTGAACACAAAAGGAAACTGCATTAAAGCTCATTGTCTAGTCTGGAAATACTCTGTAAAATAAATTGTGTTTTCTTTGTTGTGGCAGTTCTGACTAGGCAGTGTTGCGTCAAGAGCTATTCAGCCTGTTTTAAGGAACCAAAACTCTAGCATCTCTTATCGCTCTCCCTTTTTGACTTCCCAGTGGGTTGTTTTTTTTTCCAACGATCTGGTCAGCTCCACTGCCCCACTACAGGTGGGGAAGTGGCAAGAAGCAGAAGTGTCAAAGATAATTAAGTTCACGCAAGGATTCTAGGTGAACATCTGAGGAAATGACTACCAAAGGGAGAAGTCTATAATGTATCTTATCATAGAATTATTGAGGCTGGAAAAAGCCCTCTGAGCTCATTCAGACCAGCCCAAAACCTAACGCCTCTGCATGGGGCCAGACCAGAGCACTAAGGACCACAGCCAGTCTGTCCTTTAACACCTTCAGGAGTGAGAACTCTACCACTGCCCTGGGCAGGTCATTCCAGTGTCTGATCACCCTTTCCATGAGGGAGGGCTTCCTAATATCCAGTCTAATCCTCCCCTGGTGCAGATTCAGGCTCTGCCACCTTGTCCTGTTGTTAGTTCTCCAAGAGAGGAACCCAACCCTCACCTGACTGCAATCTCCCTTCAGAGAGTTGGAGAAAGGGAGAAGGTTGCCCCTACCTGCATCTCAGTGGCAGAGGAAACCTCATAACTGCTTATGAGTATGGGAAGCTCTTGTCTAAGCTTGTGGTGGGAGCCAGTGAACGGTGGGGAAGCCAGGCTGTGCTAGTGCTGGTATTTCCAGATCCACATGTTCCATTAGCGGTGAGGAAAGTGTGCCGCTAAGGGGATTGCCTAGGAATTTCCGTTTGCCCTGTCCTCCTGTCTGCCTTGTTCTCTGACTGCTGGACAAGTACTTCAACAAAAATGCAAATGCTTCCTTTCCTTAAGAAAATGTTTTTATTTTAACTCTTGTTAAAGCAACGTTTGGACGCTTCATACATGAGTTCTCAAAAATCTGGAAGCAATCAAGTTGGGCATTTGATTTTGTAACAGCAATGCTGGGATTTTTACCTCTGGTGAATCTTCAGCCCTCCAACCCCGTAATGGCAACGCACCACTTCATAGCATTTAAGTTGTGTCTCTGAGGTTTTGACTCAGCTTGATCACCTAGAGAGATCTTTTTCTGTGAGGCAATATTGAGAAACTTTTAATCCTGCCCAGTCCTCCCTCATGATGTTAGCACCTCATTAGTTGTCACTGAATTTCAGTAACAAAATTAAATTAAAAAAGATGAATGAAATGAAGAGTAAAAGCAGGTGCAGGATGTGTTTTGCAGGCAGAGGTGTCAGAATGTATAAACTGTAAAGAAACTTGTCTCTAATGGGATATTGATTGCTGTCAGCTGGCAATCAGCTCATTATTCAGAGTACTGTCATTCCCATCAGCCTTCAATATTTTCCAATCCTCCTAAAATTTTTAGGAGAAAGTCCAGTTTACTGAGATCTCCAGCATTCCCTGGACTTATGCCGAAGAGAAATGTTGAAAGTTTTTTCACTCAAACTGAAAAAAAAGCCTTAAGTTTGCGCATAAGGAACTTGCAAGTCTAATTATTTCCTAAGTGTGTGTTTATACAGTTAGACCTAGGGAATAAGAGATCACATGTGTCAGGGAGTACATTCAGGATAGTGATGGGGGGGGAGAGGACTTAGCAGATCTTGGCCAGCAAACAGGCCAGTTGGCATGTGGAGCTAGCATCTGTCCCTGATGCAGAACTTGTCCTCATTAGACATTTTGAAGTGCATGTTGGTGCTTGTGAGAGGAAAAATCTGCTTCAATTTTGAACTTAACCAAATTAAAGAGAGTGTGTAAACTTAAAGCTGGCTTCCGAGAAAAGATTGCCTAAAGAGTACAAAACTGTACCCATTTTGGCAAGTAGAATCTGCATTTGCCTGTTTAGCCTGGTTTTGGGGAGGCTGAAACTAGCCTTTCATTTCTGCATGTGAAAGTGAAATTATATCCCAAACAGCTCGGTGGGCTGTTCTATTCCAAATTAGACACTGAAATTGGTTTTACTCTGGGTTACTAATGGCTTTTCCCAGTTAGATTGCAGTTCAAGTCCTCGTATGATCAGAGTTGATGATGCTTTGCAACAAGAAGGTGAAATGCCAGAGGTACGATTCCTTGTGTGACTTGAAGAACAATTTATGAAAATGCTCATGAATTTTAAGCCCCAAACTTTGAGAAGCTTCCTAGAGTAATTTTTGGCTCTGAGAATTTCTCACTTCTGGCCACTGAAGTATCTTCCTGTGCTGTAAGATCATTATTGGCTTGTGGTTTAACTTCACTAAAAGATGAGAGTTGAGCAGTGGTGCCATCGAGACTGCAGGTCAAATGTGACAAACCACACCAGTAACCTGCTGCCCAACCAAGGCAAAGCCATTTGCCTATTCTGTTCCTGAAGAAAAACCTGAACATGATTATTTTCCCCTCAAGTAACAACTGACACACAGTTTCCGTAGCTTGAGTGCTAGAGTGTGTGGCCAAAGCCGGTACAGTGTGTGGGGCGTTGAAGCGACAGCTTAGGCATCTTTGAGAACTGCTTAATAAAATGATTATGGAAGGGAAAAGCCGCTGCGTGTACTCCACCTGAATGCTGATGACACCCTGCGGTGTCTGTTTTGACGGCAGTGGTGGCAGCCGGCGCAGACGCTATTCCGCGAGATTGTTAGCTGCAGGAAGCTGGTATTTTCATTTATCTGCATGGCACAGAGTTCCCCACAAACCTTCCACACCTGCACTAGCTTGTTCGGTAACTGAAAATTAGTTAAAGCCAGCTGTTGGGGTAAGGAGAGGTGCTTTGTCATACTTGGTTTATTTTTGTCCTATTACAGTGGGAGTTTTCTTCAGGGGTCCGGAGCAGCTACTGAGAAGTCAAAACTGAAGTGTTCATTGTGAAAGCTTAAAAGTTTTGGAGTGTTCTTGAAGGGAGGGAGAAGATACTGACTGTGTGGGCATTGTCTTGTGTGCTCACACATAGACCTACAAGAATCTTGATTACTTATGCTTTAGCCAGAACAGTTACAACAGCACGGGGACTGCTGTTAAGACTCTGACTTAAGTGTTTGATTCAGGGCAAAATCAAAATAAATCAACTCTGTAGGAACTGGTATTGGCCAAAGTGTTGGTTTTGGTTTTTTTTTTTACAATTATTTCACAAGAAGCCCCTCTTGGCAGTTAGCCAGGAGCTGTGCCAGATGCTGGCAAAGCCAACCCACTCCCAACAGAATTGCCCTTTCCTGTATTTTGCTCCCTGTCTTAATTTGGCTGCTTAAGTCTGAAAAGGTAACTGTCTAATCGGAGCTAGCTGGAGGGAGAGCTTTCTGTGGTGTTTCTGTTGGAAGGGCTAGTGGCAGGCATTTGTTTGGAGGGACTGCAAAGGTGTAGAATCCCCTCTCCCAGGGAGATGCTGCTTTTTCCTTCTCATAACTTTTCCCTGCGTAAAAAGTCATGGTGGTGCCATGGCTGTACCTCACAATTGCCTTTCTGGGTTTGCACAGGTCATGGCCAATTTTACTTATTTTTTCTCTTTTCTTTGCTTTTAGCTTTCTCTAGTTCTCATATCAGTGCAATAAACCCCCTCTAAATCCTCCCATCTCTTGAGTGTGGTGGGATTGCCATGGGATATATGGTGGCATCACATAGGAAGAAGCGCGCTGGGATTTTGAGCATAGTGGGTAAAACCATAAGTGGCTTTTCTGGCTACTCTGCATGAAGAGTGGGAAGCTGCTGTGCATCATTGTGGCACTCCTGTTGTATTTCTAACAACCCTTATTTACCTGGCTGCTGTCAAAAAATTACTGCTTCACTGGTAGTGCAGTCAGTTCGGAGTCATCAGCATATTTTTTGATGACCATTATTATGTTTTTGCTCAGATTTCAAGCATGGTTGCAGTTTGAAGCAGCTACTATTGAGTGACTGGAAACCAGACTGCAAGTAAGCTCCAGAACTGCAGATTGCATTGATTGTCTGGAACCCTTTAACAAGGTTGTTTTACCACAAATACAATGAAATCTTTCTTTTTCGCTTCACGTGAAGTCCGTTAATTAAGAGGATGTTTAAGTAGTGTATGAGTAACTTAATGTACAATGAGCTGTGCTGGAGCTAATGCCATAGTAGACTACTATTTATTAACAGCCCCATGACCAGAACTTGGAAATTAATATCACTGGGTTTCAGGTTTACTTGCTGTTTACAGCTCTGGCATAGCTGCAGAGAGGCACACTGGTGTGTCAGCAGGCATCCTTACCTTAGAGTATCAGACCTTTTAATTGCCCTTGTTGTTGAGAAATTAATTTCTATTGAATTTTGAGAAGTGATAGCTGCTGGAGCGTGTAATCAGGTTGGGATGTGTTCTGCAAACATGAGTCCAGGGCCCCTGTTGTGACAGCTGCTGCAGCACCTTTGTGTTCTGCTGTGTGTTGAAGAGATACGGACACAGCGAGTCTTAGGGAAGAAAGGATGATGTTTGACTGGGTCAGCAAGCTTCACTCTTGCATTACATGAATAATTAGGTGATGTTAATGCCATTGTGGTTTTTGAGATGAGTCTTCCTCTGTAAGTTCAGCCTCTGAAGGAAAGTAAGCACCTATTTATCTTGCAGCAGAGTTGAACTCCGTGGTTTAATGTGGTCCAAAATTACTTTTTGCAGCTAACTTTCTAGTGCTGAGTCACATTTTCCAAGGTGTTCTTTTGCTTCCTGTGGATTTGTACATGAAACTGTATTTGGCTTATTGGAGCACCCAACACGTGCTGCTGTGTGGGCTTTTAAAAGTAATCCCCACCCACATCTGCTGTTGGTCAGCAGCTGTTGGGTCAGGCTGTTTGCACTGTTGTGTTTTCCATTAAGTTTGGAAACAGCACTTTAACAGGATTCCTGGGAGCACCCAAGTCTGGATTCACTTCCTGTCCTTGCCTCCCATAAGGAATGTGAGATACTGGGATATTTGACCTCTCTGTTCTGTTTTCCTGAGTGAGAGGTGTTGGCTCCTTTCTGGATATTTTGGCATCCTCAGAGTTCAAGTGCTATCCTACAACATCCTCTCGAGTGCAAACACCTCCAATTCACACACCGGTTTGTACCAAGACCACGGTCACACTGTGACTGGTTGCTGTAATAGCATCCAGTGAAACTAGGAGTCCCTGGAGAAATAACTAGCGATTGAAGTGTTTGCCCGAATCCTTTATTAGGAAATAGCTTAAAAAGATATGAAAACAATTGTCTATGAATACCTTATGAGTCTAGGATAGCTGGGAGAAGTAGCACAGGCAACTGTAAAGGCACATGGATGGCTTGTTTCAGGCCACTTTGTAGCTGATGAGTAGGTGCCCTATGGAGAAACTTGCTGGATTTTGAACGTGCCGCAATACTGACTTTTCCAGGACACAGTAAGGAATATCCACTCAGTTAATCTGTATTCTTTTTTTTCCCCTCCAAGTTGAATATGTAGGAGTTCTGGGAGCTAACGTTCAGAGTAATCCGTCAGCCTTTCCATTTGATTTCACGCAGCCTGGCTGTGTGACTCTTGGCTGATCCCATTGTCACCATCTCCCACGTGGCTCCTGGCTGGACACTGTTCTGGGTCACTGTCCCTTTGCTTCTGCTACTTGTGGAAAACAAGCAGAAGGGATCAGGAATTTGAGTGCTATTGCCAGTAGCTTTGCAGGAAATCTTACTGCAAAACACTGGGGCTAGGATGGTGGAATGTGGATTCACCTTGGACTGGGCCGCTCAGGTCCAATCTCTGATTTGACTGGTCCAGTCCTGCTGCACTGACATCTTGAAGAAAGAGATCACAGGATCACAAAACATCGGGGATTGGAGTGGGCTTTGAAAGATTGCCCAGTCCAATCCCCCCACCACAGCAGGATCACCTAGACCCAGTCACACAGGACCATATCCAGGCAGGTTTTAAACATCTCCAGAGAAGGAGACTTCACATGCTGCTTGTGGGGTCATTATGGAGTGGAAACTGGAGAGCCAAAGGCTGGATTTCTGTTGGTGCTGCTAGCAGACATGGCCCAAAGACCCCATAGTGCAGTGACCTCCCTAGGAATGCCAAATGCAGTAATAAATTTGGTGTTTGAGTAGCAGGCTGGCAGCAGCAGTTCCACAGTAGGGATCAGTCTCTCCAGCAGTCTCTCAAACATGTTTTCCAAGCTGAAAGAATGAATTGAGTGCTTTTGGGAGAATAAGCACAGGAGCACGTATATGACAGAGTAAAATACTGCATCCTTGATAAAACTGCAGAGTAATCCTGAAATCCTCTTTTAATATTCTCCAATGTGTTTTGCCCTGTTTCCAGGAATTAACACTGACTCAGTTAAGATAGTTATTTTCTTTCACCTGTTGCTGCTTTTTGAACTCCTGTCACTTATAAAAGTTCAGTTGAATACTAGAGACAGAGAAATAACCTCCAAAAATGCTTTTTGCTGTCTCTGGAGGAAATAGGGGCTTTATGTATAAACACTGGATAAATGTGTGTGTTGCCACTGCAGGTACCACCTGTAGTTAAACAACTGCTGTTTCTGCAGAGAATCAGAAAAGCTGTTTTCCAATTACAAATGGGAAAATCCACAGGGTGATATTGGATTAATTGACAGGCAGCCGTGCACAAGCAATCCCACGCTTCCAAATTTAAATAACAAGTTGGGTTTTTTTTTGGGGGGGGAAGATTGTTATATTTATTTACATTATGAAATTAATCCAAAATTCAGAGCTCTGCCTGTACACAGTAAAGGAATAAGTGATCATTAACCAAGATCCACAGCCTGTCAGTGCTGTGCAGATCTTGGGTACCAGCCTTTTGAAAGAAATCATTGCTAGAGTAATTGCTTTTCTTTCTGCTTTAGCATATAACAGCTCCAACATCGCAGTCTAAAATGGGAAGGAAAATGTGCTTTAAGTGCTTTTGCCTAACTAATTACATGGTTAGGCACGTAATTTAAATAAAATGGCTTGATTTGTTAATAAGTTGTTTAAATTAATAGGGGGGAAAAAAGTGCTCCAGCAGTTCATCTTACACCAAGTTAAGCTCCAGGGGTATATTGCGCGCACACACACACTCCTCTCCCATGTTGGACTTGGCAACCAAATTTTTGGAAGTATTACACCACCAATAATAAACCCAAAATAAAACATTAAACCCCTGGTAAGATGTATTTCTCTTCCTCGTGAAAATAAATCAGTGGAAGGCAGCGATGCTGTGTGCCCGTTTCTTATGTGGTTTACTTTGGTGTGGATCAAGCTGCGGTAGGTGAAGTTGATGTAAACTCTGGTACAGACTAATTTGATATTGGCCTAGCAAGTTGTACACTAGAATATTTTACAAAAGCAACAATGCTAGTGACTGGATGACATTAAAAGTGTTACTTTTGCATAATTTATGTTCAGTGGGGCTGATACCAGGCTTCACTTCATCAGCTGCTTACACAGTGCTAGATGTTTCAAATTTCATTAAGCTATTTATTCATTGTAATGAATGGTTTTAATGTACTGTATTAAGGTCATGCCATGCTGCACTGTTCAAAAATCCATCTTACTGTACGTATTTTAATGTTTGCAGCTGAATTAATACCTTTATTACTGCCTCAATGGTTGAGTGGACACCGTTCAGACATTAATCATTGTTGTCTCTGCTTCATCCCATTCCTTTGCTGAAGATTATAATGCCATGGTCTTTGATAGAGATGCAATAATCTCTCTATCGCTGTGTGTGAAGTGTAATGTCAGAGGCTGGCTAACGCGTTACTCAGGTGTTTTTAGATTCATAAAATGTCTGGTATTTCCCTACACCTTGTCAGAAGTGCATTGGATGTTCTAAGTCCATGCTCTGTAGTCCCTGCTGACTTCCTCTCCATGTTTTCTGTGCACAGCAAAGACAGGCAGTAAGTCCATTACACCAACAATGGAGGCAGTTCAAATTAGAATGCTTCAGCTCCTACAGTAAATCTGATAGGATTTCATAGAATCATTAAATGATCTTTTTTATAAACATACTAATTGCCAGGCGTCAATATCAGGGTGGCTGCCTTGGGTTTCGTACCTTACGGTTAACTTAGCAAAGGTCAGATATCAGCTCTTACGACTGAACTTGCAAATTGTATGCATTCATGTAATATGGTTTAAGAAATAATGTCATTTGAATTGATCATCAGTCTTTTCCCTGGAGTCTTTTCACTCCTTTATCACCCGCTCAATGTTTGAAATTGCAACCGTATAAAAGGTGATTGGAAAATGCTCTGCTGAGGTGGGGGGTGGGCACAGAGGGAAGTTAAAAGCTGTATTTGACTGAAAAGTGATTGTGGAAAATTTGGTTAAATGAGCTTCAGCTAATGAAAGACAGACTCTAGTCCTAAGGCTGTGAATGACTTTGATGGCAGTGACTTACTTAAAAGGTCTAGTGAGGTCAGAAAAAATGAAAGCAAAGCATCAGTCGGGATGGTGGCTAAATCGACTGCCCATATGTTAATTAACTGAAAATCTTGGTTTCTTTCACAATATTTTGAATTATTAGTAGCTTTTAGCCTTGGATTAATTCCTTCATAATGTAATACCTGTGTATCATAACAATAGGAGAATTACATTCTTTTTTTCTTTAGAAATGGCATTAATTTTGTTATAAGGACAAAATCAATAAAGCAAAAGCTCAGTGCTGGGTGCTTGACAATGTCAGAGGCACAACAAGAGTTGTGTTTTTAGTTCTTGTATATAGTTAGCATTGCCTTAGGTTCATACATAATCATTAGGTTTCTGAAAGAACTAACATACATAGTGTAACTTCTATATATGATCTTTTAGGATCCTCTAGTGGTAGTGGTGGCCTTTTATCCTTATGTCCTTTCAACTTTTTGCTGAGGATGGATTCTCCATCCTCAAATCCTCCATCCTCAGCTTTCCTGTCTGGCACCTCTGGGGTAGTCTTCAGTAGTCTGCATTTTCCTAATCTTACCTGTTAGCTCGTTCTTAGAAGTTGCAGGTTAGCAAAGCTGTATCTTGTTGTGGCAGAAAGCAAATTCTGCAGATCCCACTGTTTATTACTTTTGCACCACCATTAAAAGGCAAAACCAACCAGCACTGAAATGTTTGCTGAATGCGTGACACGATATCGGATAGCTGTGCCAGATGTAAACGCTGCTTTTCTATGCAGACTAGTACCCTCTAATGGTCACCACCACCCTTGGTATAACTGCTTTTTATTTTTTAAAATGTCCCCGGTGAGAGGTGCTGCATCACTCATCTTCATAATTTGTAATGGAGGGAAGAGGTAGGCTTGTGAGAAGTGCGACTTGGGACTCCTGAACTTTGAGTTTGAACATGCGGGACTTGAAGACATCGATGCTGTCAAATTAATCTTCTTACAAAGGGCAGGATGGAGGGTCTCAAGTGGACAAAACTTTTTTTGCCTGTGTGCTCAGGCTTTGCTGCAATTGGTGTTTGAGCAAACGGACTCTTTCAATGGCAGCGTTTCAGCACCTAGTTTCTAGGTCATGCTGATGTACAGATGTGAGTACTTTGCTTCCACATACTGTAGCTGGAGGGAATTACAGGACAGAATAAACCCAGAAGTTCTGAAATATGTTTTGAATCACTGCTGCCATAAATTAACAGAAAACATTACTGAAGAATCCAAGGAAAACCTCAGAGACCCACAGGCTCTGTAAATTAAGTCTTACTTCTAGCATGTATTGATTACTTAGGTGTTTTAAAGACCAAATGCAATTAAGTCTCCTCTGCCCACAAATTTCTCCTAATTCTTAAGCACTGTTGCTACTAAGAGGCATTAGGGAAGTTCTTAGACCTCCTGACAGTTTCCCAAATCAGGCTCTGTAGGAGTTTACCCTGAGCAGACACGCAGCATTGGCAGGCTACTGAGTGAGCCGAAAGAATTCCCAGTGATCCCAAGTTTTGACCAGGTTTTCTCCTAGTTGACAGAAAGTCAGTGAGCCAGGGAAGACATTTAAAGGGGCTACCTTAGCAAGATATTAAGCTCTTCGAAGCTGACAGCTTTGTTGCAGAGGTCAGCTAGGAGGAACAAGGAAGAGGCCCTGTGATCTAAAGATGGACTGGCAGATAGAATTTCTTTTCCTTTTATTGAATTATAATGTCAGTGGTTGTCCCCCATTACTCCTATGAGACTGGAAACCTCTATCTGAAATTGGAAGAAATGGATTTTACTTGGTAAAGACAGATCTTTCTCTTTTTCTGTTCGCAGCTACTCTAAGGTATCTCAGGTGTAAGCCAGCATGTGGTTTGGGCCTGACTGATGAAACTAAACTTGCTCAGAGTATTGCATAGAAGTGACATGAATGCAAGCACTGAGTACAAGAGTTTTTCACCTAATGATGAATTTGCTGAGTCATCAGCCTTGCAGACTGCAAACCAAGGGATGTGTTTGGCTCAACTCAGGAGATGCAGAATGCTGAAGGTGTTACCTGTTTGGCTGGACTGATGTTTGACGAGAAATCACAGCAAATTTTCCTGTGCACGTTTCCTACCTGGTTGCATGGTAGTAGTAATAATGGATTCCTTTTTTAGTCTTGTTTTCCAGCTAATTTGTTTTCCTTCGGTCTGTTGCTACATCCGCAGCAGAAAGGTCATCCTGCTTTTTGTGCTCTACCTTTGATAGCGCTGGCTCTGTTTTGAGAAAGCTGTATCATCAGCTCCAGCCAACAGCCTTCTAATGTAATTACAGGAGAAAATCCTGTGGAAGACTGCCCCAAACGTACGTAGTTGTTTTGGGTAGCATTATGTTCAGCAAAGATAATTGGTGAATTTGAAAGTGCATCTTTCCAGCTGTCTGTGAAATGTCTTATACAGCATTGCTAATACTGTAAATATGTTTGGTCTTTAAACTTGGACATCAACAGCTCTGTCCACTGAGTAATGAGATGAGAGAAGAAGGAATAGACAGGGTCTATTGGCCTTGTGGCTTTGGAGAAACCACTCAGTTTCTCTTTTCCAGCCCTAAAATGTCCTCATAAGACTGAGAATACAATTCCAGACATTGAAAGGCAACATGGACTAACCAATTATATTTGCCAATATTTTAAGTTCATTTGTTAATTTTGGTTTGTTCGTTGTTTGTGGCAGAACCTACCATGGGATGTGAAGCTTAGCTGGTGGCAATAATGTGGGTAGTGAGTGGATGAGCTAAAGGCAAATCCCTTCTATGGACAAGCTTGTGGGAGAACTCATTAAAACAAACACTATTAAATGCACAGTGTGGTGCTGTTCTTGAAAGGCCCCATAAAAACATTGTGGTTGTCCATTGGATATAACAGAAGTTAATTAGAAGAGGGGGTCTTGTGATTAAAATCTGAGACCCAGGAATTATGGACAGGTGAAAAAAATCCCAACTTTTTGTCATTTTTCTCTTAAGCACTTTTTGCTAACTGTACAGGTCTGTGAGATCAGAGCCTTGGAGAGCTCTTTGCTCTCCTTATTCAGAGGCCAACCCAAGTTTTTTCAGTCATTTTAATTATCTCCTTTTGTCCAGCTGTTACATCCCAGAGACTGATCCTGGTCTCCTTGACACCACTGGTCTAATTGAAAAGTGTGAGTGTGGAGGAAAGATTAATCCATCCCTGTGATTGTGCTTAAAACGTGAAATGGGCTAATTTGTGCTGTCCTTTCCTACAGAATGGTGACTCTGGTCTGTGCAGCCATGGTGGCTCCAATTTGAATTAACCCCTGAAAATAGTCTTGTGAAAGGGGACAGCTGGTGGGTGCAAGGATTTCTGTGCTCCCTTCTTGAGTGGGCAGAAGCTGGGGAGTCCACCTGCAGCTGGATTTCTGGAAGAGCTGTAGTTGGAACTTGGAAGTACAGGAGGTGAAGGCACTTTGTGCTCTCTCAGCCTCACGTGCAGTTTTAATCAGTGTCTAGCTGATGTGGCGATGTTAGGTCATGGGCTGGACTTGACAATCTTAGAGGTGTTTTCCAGACTCAATAATTCTGCGAAACTGTGGTTTAAGAAGCTGTTGTCAAAACCCTGTTTTAAAGGTTTTGAAGAGCACTGGTTGCTGAGGCTCTTGAGTTGATGTTTGATCTACCTCCTCTTGCTAAAACAGGTACGGATCAGCGCAAACACAAATTAAATGGGCTCCGCTGATTTAAGAGGTCATCCACTGGTTGCATATTGTGCTAGGTTCATGTCAGTAAAATGTAACTTTAAATCTCTGTGGAGCTCTATCTTGAGCTAATTGTGGTCGTGTGCTATCTAACAGAAAGGTAAACATCCCAGAAGAGCTGTGCAGCTGTGAGCTGCACCTTGGCCAGCCTCAGCAGTTTGCGAGGGAAGTGTTTCTGGCAGAGGAACTCATATAAACAGACAAGAACCAACATAATTTAAAGTGGGAGAAGGTGCGGAGAAGGTTTATTAAAGGGAAAATGGAAAGTATAAGTGCTTTGCTTTGGTACCTGCAGAACACATTAAAGCTGACAACAGCAGCTGATGAAGAAGGCCCAGGTGCAGGCGCGTGGCCCCACCGGCTTGTTGACGGAGCACTGCTGGGAATAACAACGGCTTTCAGTGCTGACTGATTAGCTCCGGCGCTTCTGTCACTGCCTGTAGTGGACCAGAATGACAACCTCCTGTGTCCCATAAAAATGGTCAAACCTTTTTATCAGACAGAGGGGGAAAAAAATGTAGGAAGCAGTGAAATGAGTTCTCCGTAACCTGGAATGCTTTTCACGGATGCTTTCAGTATAAATTATCTGTGCAGCTCGAGAGATTCCATGCGTCGCTGTTTGAATGTGAGGCAGCGTGTCTATGTAGTTAGATCTTGTGCAGATATTTATGTAAGAAAAAGCCATGGTGGCTTTGAACTTTTTTCTTTTTTTTGGAATGATTTCTTAGAGATGTGGGGCTAAAGCAAACAGAAGATTATGTGGTGTCTGTGGGGCCAGATTCTCTTCATGAGAAGAATCCTTGCAGGGCACATCCTGGCTCCTATTTGAATCTAATGGGGGTGATTTACTGTGGCATATTTGTGGGAATTGAAAGAAATGTGGCATGAAAGAGGTTAAATCAATATACAGACTTTCAGAAATATATTTCAAAAGGAATCGCAGCAGTTTATTATTTTTTTTTTCCCCCCCATTTTTCAGGGAGGTAATGAAAAATAAATGGGAGGACTACTTAGTACTTTGTGTCTGGTAACTCAGAGCATATATAGTAAACTGGAGCAATGTACTTGTCTGTGATGGCAGCATGGATGGTGTCCTTGGATGGACTGTCACAAAACAAGGGGGTGGTGTGTGGCAGTGTGGTGACTTGTGTACGCTGGCTTTTGTTTCTCTAATATTTTTGTACTGCTCACCAAAACCTCCTGATGCTTCCTTTTTTCTCTCTGATGTGCCGTTGTTGTATCAGGAGATCAGACCACAGGCAGCAGCGAGAGTGCCCATCCCCAAACACTATTTTATCAAGGTTTTTGGGTGATCTGGGGGGTTCCCTGACTGGGAAAGCTTGCGGGAAGTAGGGAGCAAGCCTCTGAGATTGGGTGCTCTCATGGGGGAAGCTGGGCAAGCACCGCAGGGGGTGTGGAGCCGGAGCCTTTGAGGGAGGCGAAACTGGAAGTCATGCTCAGACCACAGGCAGCGGTGAGAGCACTAGCTGCTTTAGCCCCCGGGTGGGTTAAAAAAATGGTAACAGTGCGGCAGCAGAGGAAGACCAGGCTTCAGTCACAACTGCACGTGGAGGTGGGAACCCAAACAGGGGTTCCCCAACAAGATGAGGTTGGGCAGGTAACAGGCTGCCAAGAGTGCAATGTTTTTTCTCATTGTCCTTGCTGGATACGGTGCAAACAGGTGGATTATCTGCTTGACCAGGCAGCACAGTTGCAAGATGAGGTTGAAGGGCTGCAAACTGAACTAGAAAGGCTCATGAGAACTAGAGAGGCTGAAATAGAGGTAGAAAGGTGGAGCCAGGCTCAGCAGTCTGGACAACAGCTAAATAAGAGCCAGATTCGGGGGGTGCCTGTATCCTGTAGTTCTAAGGTGGAGGACAGAAGCCCAAGTAGAAGGGGTGAGTGGAGCCAAGTGCCAGAGTCATGGCAGAAGGTGGGTACCACCCTTGCCTGGCACACCTCCCCAGTTGCCACTAAGTAATAGATATAAACCCCTATTGGAAGACAGCTAATCTAATAAGGATATAGGGGATAGAGAACCCACACAGAAGGTTCTGACAAAGTCACCTAAATCCAGGAAGGCTTCGAGTACTGTGATGACCTCCTCCACAAAGAAGAGAAGGGTCCTAGTTATTGGAGACTTCCTCCTGAAAAAGACTGAGGGCCTAATATGCAGACTTGACCCCCATCATAGGGAAGTCTGCAGTTTACCTCAAGCCCAAATCAGGGACATCACTAGGTTGCTCCCTAACCTGGTGAGATCAGCTGACTATAATCCACTGCTGATTGTCCAGACAAATGGGGAGGAAGCTGTATTCCATAGCCTGAGGGGAATGAAGAAAGAACTTAAGGCTTTAGGAAGTTTGGTGAAAGCCTCTAGGGCACAAATTGTATTCTGTTCATTACTTCCATTTTGGGGTGAGGACACAGAATAGGACAACTCAGTCCATTAATGCCTGACTATGAAACTGGTGTTACAGGCAGGGCTTTGGGTTCTTTCAGACACCAGACCTAGTAGATAGACATGGGAGGGGTTTATCTCAGAGGGGAAAAAGGGTTCTGAGGCAGGAGCTGGCAGGGCTCATTCAGAAGACTTTAAACTAGATTCGAAGCAGAATGGGGTAGTTGATGGGCGAGCACTAGTGGCCTCTCATTATCCTAGGGTGAAATCAGAGCGCTCCGCTCACTCCCTGAACTGCCTGTACACCAATGCATGCAGCATGGGGAATAAGCAGAAGGAGTTAGAAATCTGTGTCGAGTCAGGTGATTATTATTTGGTAGCAGTTACAGAGACATGGTGGGAAAGCTTGCATGACTGGAATGTGGTCATGGACAGCTATGTCCTTTTTAGGAGGGACAGGTCAGCAAGGTGGGGTGGAGGAGTTGCTCTCTATGTGAGAGAGCAGCTGGAATGTATAGAGTTCTGTCCAGGGGCAGAAGAAGAGATAGTTGAGAGTTTGTGGGTTTGTATTAAGGGGCAGGCTGGCATGGGTGACACTGTTGTGGGTGTCTATTACAGGCCACCAGATCAGGATGAGGAAGCAGATGAGGTCTTCTACAGGCAGCTGACAGCTGCCTTACAGTTACAGGCCCGAGGTTGACCGNGCAGGATAGAAGCCAGACAGTAGTGGTCAATGACACAGAGTCTAGTTGGAGGCCTGTATGTTGTGGAGTGCCCCAGGGGTCGGTGCTGGGACCGGTCCTCCTCAATCTAGTCATTCATGACTTGGGTGAGGGATTAGGGTGCACTGTGAGCAAGCTTGCTGATGACACAAAGCTGGATGGTGTCACCAACACCCCAGCAGACTGTGCTGCCATTCAGCGGGACCTGGACAGGCTGGAGAACTGGGCTGAGAAAAATTTAATGAGGTATAACAAGGATAAGTGTAGAGTCTTGCATCTGGGCAAGAATGACCCTAGGTACCAGTATAGGCTGGGGACTGACCTGTTGGAGAGCAGTGTGTGAGAAGGGGACCTGGGCATCCTGGTGGACAGCAGGATGACCATGAGCCAGCAGTGTGCCCCCATGGGCAGCCCGTTGTGTATCTAGAGAATTGTGAGCTGCTCTTGAACAACTGCAGGCAAATATTTATAGTGCTAATTAAGTATCCTTTGAAATGAAGACGTAACTGACAGCCTTCAATCATAATCTCACTTTTAGTGCCTCCTACTTCTTGACTATGTGATGTTGCCATCCTTTCATTCTTTTAATGTGTTTCTTCTGAATGCTGGCAGGGGAACTGCAGCTTACATGTTTGATCTGCAAGAGTACATGTTTGAAGCTACAAGTTAGGTCTTCCTTGTGACCGATACTACTGTGAGAGTGGTTCTGTTTTGAGTAAATGGTGACAGAAAAGGGATCTTGACCTGTGGGTGATGCTGAAGATGGTGGCAAATCCCTACTGATTTCACTATGACGTGGATTTTGCCTACCATTGGAGTCTTGTATCCATCCAAAGGCATGATATAAGTGAGTGCATTCAGCTGACATATGCCAGGATCATGCAGAAATGCTGATCTGGTTTAGCAGTTTGATTTTTGTGTCACATTTGGAATGAGGGTTCTGTGGTTTTCTTGAATGTCACTTGATTTTAGTGTTCTCATAGATGCAGCATCTATTTATTCTAGATGTGTTATTTTATATGCACAATACATTAATACACAGTAATTAGCTAGATCTTCACTTTTAAGGGACTTCACAGATTCTTTGTGAATTCACATTAAGTAATTTCCTGAAATCAGAACTTTCACAGTGACTAAAGGAAGGCTTGCTGAGAGCTGGAACATTTTACAGATAGCACTATTTATCCAAAGTTCTATTATTAGCCTGGAAAGAAGGGCTCACTATGTATTTTTATTAAAAATGACAATGTACTTAACATCTTTAATGAAAACTAACCATTGTGATAGGAATTTAGAAACCCTGACACCTTATTTTACAGAAATGAAGTCCCATAGTATATTAAAATTAACATTTTTTAATAACAAAAAGTGATATAGTCTGCTGGAGTAGGGCTAAATTTATCTTATGATTGTACTTGTCATGGCCTTGAGTATTTATTGAGTAGTTTTAAAAGTTCATTAAACTCAAGAGATTAAATATTGCCCCGAGCAGCGCTCCATAAAAGAAAAAATATAGTGCTATTACTTGGTAAAATGTTGTGCTATGTTGTTAATTTAACTCCCCTGAGTTCTCATCTTCTGATTCAAAAGACATTTCCTCATGCTGTTAAATTTGACATTTTCAAAGGGTCTCGGACTGTCTCCCCATTCACGAGAAATTCCCTATTTCATGTTCCTTTCAGAAAAGTAAAAAGAAGCAAGTGACTTCCAGAGACTCTCCTTCCCAAATGTCAAGTGTCCTGGACTCATCCATTCTGCCAACTATGATTTTACTGTGTCTCTTCATTTCCTGGGATCTAATTGTTTGCTAGGAGCATGTTTGCAGGCGTAGGGACATGGAATAAACTTGGAAGTAGTGCTTACTGCTGCCAAAAGCTGAGCTTTGCCCAAAACCAGCTGCTAATTTCATCCTATTGAAACAATTGAAAACTTTATTAAAAAATATCCCCACAAGACTTGTGAACTTCCTCAGGTGTTGATGTCTACCATTTATTTTGCTTGTAATTCCCCACAGAGCAATTGCCCACTGAATCTCCATAGGAAAAAGCTTTTTTATCATTCTTTTAACAACCTGGGGCGCATTCATTTATTTAATATTTATCATAATTTGTGACCCTTACAACAGCATCAGATTTTTTAAATACATGATTAATACAGACATAACTTTTTATGTTCTGACAAAAGACCTACCTGTACGTAGGGGAGAAGAAAGCCTCAGAAGTAGTGTCAAGTTGGCAGTGGTTACCCAGCACAAAACCTGAAGTGTTCACGTTTTCTGAGCTGTGCTCTCATTCTTTCAAGTTGCCTGAAGTGAAATGTTGTTGTGCCATTGTGATTTTTCTCCCCAGCATTTCACTGCATGTTACGTGTGAGCTCGTGGGCTTTTTGATTCCTTTGCTATTATGCACCTGCTCTTGTTGGGCTTTCCGTGTTTAAAGCTGCTCCTGCTTTTATGCCTTCTTGCTGCCAGAGGTTGACTGGGATGAGTAAACAAGCCCTGTGAGAAGTGGCTGAGGGAGCTGAGGCTGGTTAGTGTGAAGAAAAGGAGGCTGAGGGGAGACCTTATTGCTGTCTGCAGCTACCTGAAAGGAGGCTGTACAGAGATGGGGGTTGGTCTCTGACAATTAACAAGTGATAGAACAAAAGGAAATGGGATCCAGTTGTGCCAGAGGAAGTTTAGATTGGACATTGGGGAAAACATTCAGAGAGTCATCAGGCCTTGGAACAGGCTGCACAGGAAGGGTCTTGAATCATCATCCCTAGACCTGTTTAAAAGTTGTGGAGATCTGGAGCTTAGAGACAGGGTTTCGCGGTGGCCTTGGAACAGTTGGGTTATTGCTTGGACTAGAGGGTCTTGCAGATCCTTTCCATTGTAAACAATTCTATGAGAGAAAACAATAGCACTTTTCAAACCCAGAGAGAGGCTGTCTCTCCAAGTCCAGTTTGATTGTTTTGTTGGAAGTGTTGGAGACTGAGCCTGCCATGTCCATAAACATGTGGTTCATTACCTGCTGCATCCCTACCTTCACCTGGTGCAAGTGAACACTGGCTGAGGTACAGATCAGCCAGGAGAACCCAGCACAAGCACAAGGCTGAGCATGGCTTTCCTTCCACAGACTTTTCTCCAAGATTAAGTCTTAGGTGCCTTCAGATGACATTGAATTTCAGATTCTCAAGCTGTGAATGTGTGGGGCAACTGCATAAAATGGTTGTAAGTAACGTAGCCAGTGTTGCATGTGATCTCTTACACTTAGAGAGTGTAAGTCTAGTACGAACGTCTTGTGGTGAAATTAATGTGCTCCTCTTTGACTTTCAAATACGTTTCAGGGGAGTCATAAACTGAGTAATTTCTAAATGATTTAGTAGCACTTGCAAGACACCTCTCAACAGAAATCTTGTTATACTTTCTATAGCTTATGCAAAATGACTCTAACATATTCCTGTGGATACCTGGCTTTATAGGTATTCTAGAAATATAGCTTGCATCCAAAATTTGCTTGTTTACTGTGTACCTTTTCTGTGCCACGTGCTTTGTTTCCTGGGCTTTTGAGTTTTTCTGCTCTTGCAGGTGGTGATGGAAATGTGGTAGGTAGCTGTTTTTCCAGCTCTGGTTATTTAACAGCCGTGCCTGGGGACATGCTGTTTGCACATTACACATGTACACACTAGTCAGTGCATGTGTGTAAATCAAGGGTTGATTTGAAAATTAAACTCACTGGCCCTGTAGCAAAATCTAAGTTTATAGTGACAAAACAAAAACTGGGAATTAGAGAGAACCTCTTCTAAAATCAAATCAAGCTCTTGTTCTGCAGCAAGTAATTAGATTGCAGGTTGTTTCACTGTAAAAGTCACCGTGGGCAGTAAATTAACCTATCACTTGTCTTGCAAAAATAGTTGCCTTTGCAGTGTTTGACAGTGGCCTTTATTTGCCCGTATTTTCCCATTTTGTTACTGAACCGAATAAAGTTTTGCATTAGCATCAGTAGATGCTGCTGCTGTTAAATTTGTAATCTGATTTGTTACTAGGTTTGCTCTGGTCTTCATGATGAGATTTAATCTAGTAATGATCAGTCTAATCATGTTGTGTGCCTTGGGACAACCCACCTGCATCAGGGCCAGTCCTGAATGAGAGACCTTGTACAGGAGTTAGGTTGTACTGGGTTGTGTAGCTAGGTCTGGGTGTCCAGCATCCCCTAGTTCCTCAATTAAAGAGGATTCATCATCTTAATGAGCAGCTGAAACTTCCATAAGCATTTCAGTTATAAACTAATTACTATAAAGTCCTGTGAAAACTGCAAATGTGTTGGAAATACATGTCCTGTTTCCACCAAAGGTTTTCTTCTCTGTGTTTGCACTGATGTTTCATATGCACCTTGTTTTGGCTGCCCTGAAGATCCTCAATGGCAGTAAATATTTGAGATTTGTATTTTCAGTTCAAATCATCTGGAGGTATCTCCAAGACAAATGCTAAGTTTGAATTTAGTGCTGCTGATGAATATACTGTGTGACTGTTCACTTGTGTTTGCCTGAGGTTTTTGGGAAAGAGCCCACGACTTCTGTAAATACTGGTATGATTTTGGCAGTTGGATTCCCTGTGCTGTGTTTCTAGTGGTACAGAGATGGGAGCTGAACTTTTTAGGGATTCAGGGGGAGGGTTTTTTTATGGTTCTGATGGGGTTTGTTGGTTGTGAGAGGTGTTTGTTGGTTGTGTTGCGTGTGAGAGGTGGGGTCATTGGCGAGAGGCATTGAATTGAGTTATGGCTACTAGGACTTTGTTCTCCTCTGCTACTCTTTAAATAAATATGAGGTTGTTAGATGAAAGACAGACTTTGCTGGATGTTCCCCCATGGGCTGGTTTAGATGATTTAAAAGGAAAATTTGGCCAGAACTTAGTTTATCATATAGTGATAATTGCTGACAGAACTTGCTCTCTCCATTCATTGTGATGATCTCTACCATCCAAGAAGCCACATGGAATTCATTTAGTCATTTCCTGTTGCCAAAAGAGTGATTGAAATTTTTGTTAGAACTATGAACTTTGCTACTGTGCAGGACAGAGAAAATAACACAGTTCATCTTTGGTCACTTTTTCCATTTAATGCGTCTTTTTCTGAGCAAAATGTATTTAGCAATTAAAGGAATTATGTGGACTATTCCATTTATCAACCGGTTGACCTTTTCTTGTTACTGATGTGCTGTTTTAACCTCAAACCATGGTTTTGAGTTGTGGGGAGATGTATCTCCTCTCTGTGCAAGTAAACATGAGCTTTAGCCTTTGGTGACAGTTTTCATGTACTTGGTACTGCAGAAAAATGACCAAACAAAATTGGATGGTGTTGTATTGATATATGCAGTGGTTGGGGGTGTGAGAGAGGTAGCTCTTCTGTGGGCAGCTAATTAAGGCTGATGTGTGACCATTTGAGTTTTGAACTTGCGTGCACCTCACAGGCCTTAAATTGCTCTCTGAACATCTCAGACATGCAGGTAGATGGTAATTTGTTCAAGACTAAACATCTCACAGTAGTTTCTGCTGTTGTTGAAGCTTTAACCACAGGCCAGGCATATTTAGAAGCTCATTTGACTTCCCAGCAGTGTGTTCAGGCTGTTGTCCCCTCTTATGGGTCTCGTCATAGGACAGCTGATGTTCATAGAATCACTCTGGTTGGAAAAGACCCCTGGGATCATCAAGTCCAGCCATCTACCCTACCTTACAGGTTCACTCCTAAACCATATTCCTCAACATCTCATCCAAACAACCTTTAAACACTTCCAGGGATGGCAACTCAACCACCTCCCTGCAAAGCCCATTCCAGTGCCTGAACAACCTCTCTGTGAAAATATTTTTTCCTAATGTCTAAACCTACCCTGTTGTAGCATAGAATCATTAGGGAATGGAAGGGACCTTGAAA
>VXBP01009190.1:12327-28338 GCA_013400115.1 Rhinopomastus cyanomelas | reverse complement strand
GTGTGACTTGGTTTAGGTGATCCTGCTGTTGCGGATTGGAGTGGATGATCTTTCAGGGTCCCTTCCAGTCCGTAATGATTCTATGATTTTGTGATTCTATATGTAATTGCAGTCTTTATTCCTGGAGTGGTTCTGTGCTCTGGGAGTATTTTCACCTTCATAAGCTCCCAGTGCTGTTAGCCTGGGAATGCCAGTGGGCCACAGAGACTAATACATGTGACACTGTAGTATAGCTGGCATTGCAGAAGTACTTGCCACAAAAAGGTTCGGGCTGCATGTGTGCAGCTTAGTTACCGCTTACTGCCTAGGGTGTGAGGTAGCAGTGTTGTTTTACAGCATATCAGAGTGATTCTGCCTCAGCAGAAAGATTGCAGCATGTGAAATGCTGGCCAAAAGTGCCTACAGATACCTCAAAATAAAGAACTATGTGTGTTCTGAGACATTGAACTCTCATATTCAGCCTTCGTCTCTCAGCAGAGCACTTCCCCAGATCAAGGAGAGACAGGAAAGGTGGAGGAGCATCTTCTTCCAAGAGAGCTTGAAGTGTAGATGAACCACATTATAACATCAGTTATATGAGACAACACAAGTAGTTACACTGGTCCTGTCTCTGGGAACTGATACGGAGGGTGCTGTTACAACAAGCTGTGGGATGACACACCAGAGTTAGAGGGACAGGGTGCTACTACAGGCCTTCAAGCAGTTACTCTGTGGTGAATTGGTGTTACAGCAGCACAGTTAGACTCTGCAAGAGATGAACCAGGGACTCCTGGGGTAGTTGGAACCAACGGGGGAAACATCTACAGAACACTTCAAAAGAATTAAGGGGAGTTCCCCCAAAAAGGTGTCACTGTCGATAGCCCAGCTGAAGTGCTTCTGCACAAGTGCACGCAGCATGGGCAACAAACAGTGGCAATTACAGAGCTGTGGTGGGACAGCTCACATGGTTGGAATGTGGTCATGGGTGGCTATCTCCTTTTCAGGAGAGACAAGCCAGCAAGGCTAGGTGGTTGCTCTTTATGTGAAAGAGTAACTAGAATGTATTGAGTCCTGTCCAGGGGTGGATGAGGAGCAACTTGAAAGTTTGTAGGATTAAGGGGCAGGCTGGCATAAGTGATACTGTGGTGGGTGTCTACTACAGGCCAGCTGATGAGGATGAGGCCTTCTGCAAGCAGGTTATAGCAGCCTCTCAATCACAGGCACTGGTTCTCATGAAGAACAACTGCTGGAAGACCCACACAGAAAGCCATTCATAGTCATAGAATCATAGAATCATTACGGATTGGAAGGGACCTCGAAAGATCATCTAGTCCAATCCGCCTGCAACAGCAGGATCACCTAAACCGAGTCACACAGGAACACATCCAGGCAGGTCTTGAATATCTCCAGTGAGGGAAACTCCACAACCCCCCTGGGCAGCCTGTTCCAGTGCTCCGTCACCCTCACCGTGAAGAAGTTCCTTCTCAGGTTGATGTGGAACCTCCTATGTTCCAGCTTACAACCATTGCCCCTCGTCCTATCACCAGATGGACACTGAGAAGAGCCCAGCTCCATCGTCCCGACACCCACCCCTCAAATATTTGTAGACATTAATGAGGTCACCCCTCAGTCTCCTCTTCTCCAAGCTCAAGAGACGCAGCTCCCTCAGCCTCTCCTCAGAAGGGAGGTGCTCCACTCCCTTCATCATCTTCGTTGCCCTACACTGAACTCTCTCCAGAAGCTCCACATCCCTCTTGAACTGAGGAGCCCAGAACTGGACACAATACTCCAGGTGTGGTCTCACCAGGGCAGAGTAGAAGGGGAGAAGAACCTCTCTTGACCTGCTAACCACCCCTCTTCTAATCCACCCCAGGATGCTGTTGGCCCTCTTGGCCACAAGAGCACATTGCTGGCTCATAGTCATCTTGTTGTCCACCAGGGCCCCCAAGTCCCTTTCCCCTACACTACACTCCAACAGGTAGTCCAGGAGGTTTCTCCAGCGCATTGATGGTAATTTTTTGATGCAAATGTTGGATGAGCCAACTTTGGTCTCTTCATGGACCTCCTTGGTGGCATACCATGGGACAAAGCCCTGGAGGCACTGGGAGCTCAGGAAAGCTGGTTAGCTCTCAAGGATCATCCCCTCCAAGCTCAAAGGCACTGCATCCCTAAAAGGATGAAATCAGGAAAACGTGCCAGGAGGCCTATTTGGGCAAATAAGGATCTCCTAGCCATAATTATACACAAAAGGATATGCCACAAAAGATGGAAGCAAGGATTGGTAACCTGGGATTATTACAGGGAGATTTTCCAGGAAACCAGAAGCCAGATTAGAAAAGCTAAAGCCCTGACAGGATCACGTCTGGACGAGGATGTTAAAAATAACAGAAAAGGATTTTATAGGTGTGTTGGAAGAGAAAGAGAAACAAAGGAGAATGTGGGGCCTCTCCAGAAGGATACAGGTGACCTGGCTGAAATACTCAACAACTTTTTTACTTCAGTTGTGGCTGGTAACCACCTGAGCCACAGCACCCAAGTCACAAAGGGTGCTGGCTGGGTCTGGGATAGTGAGGAACCATCCAGAATAGAAGCCGATCAGGTCTGGGGACACCTAGAGAACCTGAAGGTACACAAATCCATGGGACTTGATGAGATACATCCATGGGTCCTAAAGGAACTGGTGGCTGAAGTTGCTAGGCCACTAGCCATCACATTTGAGAAGTCACGGCAGCCCCACTGTTTGGAAAAGGGGAAACATAACCCCCAGTTTTAAAAAGGGAGAACCCAGGTGACTGCAGACCAACCAGCCTCGCCTCTGTGCCAGGTAAAATCACAGAGCAGATCCTCCTGGAATCTGGAATAAGGCACATAAAGAAAAGCAACAAGGTGGTTGATGATAGCCAACATGACTTCACTAAGGGCAAATCATGCCTGATTCATTTGGTGGCTTTCTACCACAGAGTTACAGCTCTGGTCGATATGGGAAGGGCAACCAATGTCGCCTTCCTGGACTCGTACAACACACGATGCTGTCCCACATGACATCCTTGTCTCAGAGATGAAAAGACATGGACTGGATGGATGGACCATTTGATGGATAAGAAACTGGCTAGAAGGTCATGCTCAAAGAGTCCACTCAATGTCTATGTGGAGACCAGTGACAAGTGGAGTTCCTCAGGGAGCCGTTCTGGGTGTAGTGCTGTTCAACATGTTCATCATTGACATGGATAACGGCATTAAATGCACCCTCAACGAGTTCGCCGATGACACCAAGCTCTGTGGTGAGGTGGACTCACTGAGGGAAGAGAGGCTATCCAGAAGCACCTTAACAGGCTTGAGAAGTGGGCCAGTACAAACTGCATGAGGTTCAACAAGTGAAAGTGCAAGGTCCTGCACCTGGGTCAGGACAATCCAAGACACAAATCCAGACTGGGTGCAGAGCGGCTTGAGAGTTGCCCTGAAGAAAAGGGCTTGGGGGTGTTAATTGCTAAAAAGCTCAACAGGAACCAACAGACCATTCAGGCAGCCCAGAAGGCAACTGTATTCTGGGATGTATCAAGAGGAGTGTGGCTAGCAGATCCAGAGAGGTGATTCTTCCCCTCTACTCTACCCTTGTGAGACCCCCACCTTGAGTACTGCATCTGGGTCGGGTGTTCCCACTACAAGAGGGACACAGATGTGTTAGAACAAGTCCAGAGGATGATCCAAGGGCTGGAGCACCCCTGCTACGAGGACAGGCTGAGGGGGCTGGGATTGTTCAGCCTAGAGAAAAGAATGCTTTGAGGTGACCTTGTAGCGACCTTCCAATATTTGAAAAGAAACTACAGGAAGGCTGTAGAGGGACTTTTTACAAGAGTGCCCAGTGATAGGACAAGGGGAAACGGCTTTAAACTGAAGGAGAATAGGCTTAAATTAGGACTTTGGAAGAAATTATACAGTACAAGGGTGGTGAGACTCTGGAATACATTGTCCAGAGAGGCTGTGAATGCACCCTTCCTGGAGATGTTCAAAGCCAGGTTGGATGAGGCTTTGAGCTACCTGGTCTAATCAAGAGGCATCCCTGCTCATGGCAGGGAGGTTGGATTAGATGATCTCTGAGGTCCTTTCCAACCTAAGCAATTCTGTGATTCTATGTGGTAAGCAGCATCTGCTTATTTCTTTACCCAAATGAGTTTAAAGATTGTCACACCCAAAACAACAAGGTGAGATCTCACTGAATCTTACTGCTGGCACGAAACCTAGCAGAGCAGCCTGCTGCTAGCAGCCAGGCCAGGGGCTGAATTCCTCTGGGCAAGAAAGACTTGCTTCCAAACCCCACAGGCATATTTGGAAGGGATCTGAAGTGGTGAAGGAGGCCCTAGTGTGAATTGGTTCCTTCCCAGGGCTTCAGGGCTTGGAATCAAAGCATCTTTCCTAAAGGTGGGTTCTGAATAGCCCTGTCAGCGCCTGTCTTGATTTTTAAGGTGTAACTTTTGTTTTTCAGTTTAACCTTTTGAATGTTCTCAGTTAAATCCTAATATCAGTCAGAGCTGTCCTAAGGAGATGTCTAAGGCCTTCTATCAGTGAGGGTGTTTAAAACGTCACTACAGAAATTAAGTATTGATTTCCTTGTGGGTAACGAGGCTGTGTGTGTTCACGCATGTCCACATGTCAGAGGCTCCGCTTAGCTGGGCGTGTTCTGGTGGCGGTGGCATTGGGAGGATGAGGACTGTTGCAGCAGAAGCAGTCTGAGGGCACAACAGAGTGAAGGAGGTACCCCGGGTGTTGAAAGGTTCTCGCAAGCAACACCTCTTTCAGGTGTCTCAGTCACAGAACGAAGCCTGGCTTCCTCAGGAGGGTCTGTGGACCCAAAGTCCACATGGCTGTCCCCGGCCTCCTCTGGCCTCTAACTAGTATTTAAAGTTTGCTTCAAACCAGTGGAATAGAAAGAGAAAGGGCTTAACAGTGAATGCATCCCCACAAATCTCTCTCCACAGATTTAGAGCAGTGAAGCAGCTGACAGAGGAGACAGACCCCATGTGTGTCTCACACAAGGGGAAAGGCAGAAAATCATACGCGTACCAGAATGCTAGCCCCAGGCAAGAGGTTTTATTAATGCTCTGTCCTCAGGAAAAGCATTAGTCAGAGTTTGGGCCTTATTTGACAATAGAGAGCCCAACCAAAAAACCTGAATCTGAGAGAAGTCAGCTTTTGCTGTTCCACTGTCACTGACACCCTGTTGTGATACCTCTGAGGTCGAGCTGTGTGACTTGATCTAGGTGATCCTGCTCTGGCAGGGGGATCGGACTGGATGACCTTTTGAGGTCACTTCCAATCCCTAATGTTTTGTGATGCTGTGAGCTTTAAAACCAACTGCTGAGCTGCTGCTGGGCAAATAAACCACTTCTGTGGTCCTGGGTGAATGGGTGTTTCCTTGGTTGTGTCATACTTCTAGTGCCCTGTAAGTAAAATATTCAAGGTTTTAATGGGCTCAGCTTTTTGAAGGTGCTATCAGATGGGACAGGGTTGGTTCCTTGGACTTGGGGGACTCCTTTACAGTCTTTCTCTCATCCTAAATGTCTGTTTTCCTCTGCTGTAAGGAGAGGTAGCAGCATGTCCCTGCTTCCTAGAGATATTGTGGGGATAAGTATGCTCAATACCATGAGGCACTCTGATACTAACAGAGAGAGGGGCAAAAGCACTCAGTTGCCATGAAGACCCAGAAAGAACTGTAAAGATCTAGGAAAAGAAAACAAATCTTCTAAAGACCCCCCCAGTCAGTCCAGTAGGTTGGTTATGTACAGGGTTAAATATCTTGTCACCCACAGCATGGTTTTCCATTCTCTGCCACGTGTGTAAAGTGGGGTTAGTGCAGCACACACCAGTGGTGACGTTTGGGCCATGTGTTTTCCTCTGTTTTTCTCTAGTGCAACCTCAGCACTAGAAGCCTTGTGAGTGACGTGTTTTGGAATAAATAAATAAATAAATGAGCGTAGGAAAATGTCACATACATAAATACGCCACAATCAGATTAGTCTTTGGATCAAAGTGCTCAAAACGATGCAGCATCGAAACAGAAAGGTAGGAATCAAAACCTTGCATCTCTGCACATCAGCTCAAGTGCCAGCCTTTTAACTGAAGTGTTCAGATCGTGGCGGATTAAATGGAAATGTTTTAGCAGCTGTCTGAAAAAGCAAACCCTCTTCCCATCTTCTTGGGGCTGCCTGGTACATCATTGTCATGGCTGCCCGGAGAGCAACCACTTGTCTCCAACTCCACGCACCGCTTGTCAGGGCACACGTGCAGGGGCTGCTCTGGGCTCATCCAAAGGATGAGCAATAAGAACCTTGGCATGGTCTGGACAGAGTCCTGGTGCTATTGGCTGTCAAGCCTGTGTCTGGGCGAGAGCCCATCCACTGGCTGGCTCTAATCCAGACTATTCAATGAGTTAAAAATAATGCCGGCTAATTCAGGGAGACAAAGTGGCTCAGCAGATTGAGGGGACAGGCATTGGTTTTCTCATCGGAGCTAAACACAGCCTGACCTACTAGGCAGGGTAGAGGCTTTATGGAAGAGAAAGAGCTCTAGGTAAGTGGTGGGTGGTCTCTAGTGGCTCCATCCCCACCGTCTGCAGAACCAGCTGTGAATCACTCTCCAGCCCTGGGGCCAAGCAGCACTGCATGCCTGCTAATTCACCTCTTTGTTTCCCATCCCTCCCCAAAACTGTAGGCACAATTGAATCACCTGTTTGGAGCAGCTACTATCCCCAGCCCAAGGCCTAGCATTGCTCAGAGAGTATTTGTCAACAATGGCCAGATCAGTAAAGGCAGAGCTTCTGTGGCCAGACTGGTGCCCCCATGCTGCTCCATCACCCAGTAGTAGGCACAGCCAAACGATGCTGCCCTGCGATGCCAGCCTGAGCTTCAGTGGCAGCAATGGGCTGCTCTAGGTGGCCTCCCAGGTTTCCATTGGCTCATGTGATGATATATGATGACACTCTTCTTGTGGCACAAATGTTGCCCTAGTACTGGGTTTAAGCATGCACACAGCAGCACTAGCAGTGATAGTCCAGCCCAGGCTGGACTATCATTGGTCATCACCCCTCTCCAGAGGCAACTGCCACTGCCAAGAGATTAGCAAACAAGGAATTAACCTGGGCAGAGAGACAGGGACCAGCCCATGTGTTTGCATGTCAATGGAAGTTGAAATGAAGGGTGATTTAAGCTGTAATGGGTTATGAGGAGTCACTCCAGCCATCAGGAGGAGCTGCAGTAATTAAGAGAGGACTCCTAGCTGGGCCTCCCCTGTAGCAATGTCCCTGTGAGGAACAGTAGGAAAGATTTGTGAGCACCTTTATTTCAAGTACCAAAAACTTGGGAGAGTTCTGTGTCAAGACAAGTCCCTTCACGGCCATTTTAGAAGATGCTGCATTTTAAGAACATATTCCTGCAAGTCTGTGTGTCTAAAATGAAGAGCACTCAGGAAAGAAATGTTGCAACTCTAACAAAAATTCCAAAAGGTGACATCTTCTGCTTTTTGTATGATTTTACACAGCATCTCTTGTGTGTAAGTGTGTGTGTGTGTGTGTGTGTGCATACTCATGCAACAGTCTTCTGTTACACTAAAGGTTGCACAAGCCATCATCATCTTGTTCTTCTTTGGCCCGTGGGGCTTCATGTTGCTGCCCGTTGTGCGCCACCAACATGTGTCCCTGCCAGAAGACCCCAGGAGGGAATAGTACATGCACACCGCCACACATCCACCGTTTCTGCCCACAAAACAAGGCAAGAAACAGAACAGCTTTGCACTTGCTTGAAAGCAGGAACCACTGCTGCCATGAAATGTTGCTGCTGTCCTGGTAGAAGACTTTCCCATGGTTTTGCCTCCCCATCTGGTGTGGGCTGACTCACTCAGCCAATTTTTCACAGCTTTGTTAAATGCAGACAAAGCTATCACCCTGTAAAGTGTCTCCTCAAAACAAAGTATGTTCTCAATGTTAAGTTTGTTCCACCTACTTGCATAGCTTTTCTTCTAAAATAATGTGGTACCACAGATAAGAGAAAAGCATCAAGGAGTTTGAGTGAGCAGATGGGTAAGACAGGGCTTTCTACCATGCAGTGAGCTGTTCTCCAATCCTGCAGGTCACAGATGTGCTCCCACACCAACCCCGAGGGGACTCAATCCCCAAAGGTCGCATGCAAATGACAAGGAAAACACATGCCAGCCACACGCATAGCAACATCCCCCTGTGCTACATCTCCTGTGTGTTCCTGGTGGCAATGAGCACATCTGCAAGTGATGATCCATGATTTAATGTGTCAACCTCGGGCCTTCTGGTGGCTCTTTGTGCCTCTTGCTTTTGCCTACCCAGCGTGATGCTTTTGCACACTGTCCCGAAGGTATTTTTCTCTTCCTCTGCACAGAGAGCATCTGGCACCAGCATAGTGGTGATGGCTCTAGGAGGAGACTCGTGCTGCTGGTGATGACCTGCAATCTGCAGAAGACACGTCCAGCTCTTCAGGAGCAGCCCTCTCTTGCGTGGGGCCCAGGGCTATATGCTCACTGCCCAGGAGGTGGGGAGGGCTGAGTGCCCACATCACGCTCCTGGCTGGAGATGGACATGAATGTGAAGGAGATGTTCTCAGGGGTGCCCATGCACCCGTGCAGCGAGATAACACCCCTGTGATAGAGCCCCATGTGGAAACCAGTCAAAGCGCCAGTGGGCCAGTTTGTGCCAGGGGTAGCCGGGCTGCAGCTGCGTTTGAAAGGCTGCTGCTAACTGCACGCCTCCACCCCCGCAGCTCTGAGTGGATGCTAGGGGCCAAGGGGTCTTTCCGATGCGCGGTGAGTCCCCTTCCGCGGAGTGCCGGGCCCTGGGGCGGGCGCTGCGGTACTCCCGGTCCCTTGCCGCCCCGGGGGGGGGCCCGCCGCACGGCTGTCACTGCCGTCTCCTCCCCGTTATTTACATCCCTCTTTAGTAGTCTAATTACCCGCTTTATTGCTTTCGCCCGGGGAAAGCCCGAGGACGGCGGCGGCGGCGAAGACTCTGCCCGCAACCTCCTGCTGCGCTCCCCTCCGCACTGCGCGGCGGGGGCACCGGAAGGGTTGAATCCACAGTCCAGCCGGGACCTTCCCCCTCCCCGCCTGGTTTTTAGCAGGATTTCGGGAGCGAAGAGAGGGGCGGAGTGGCTTCCCAGAGACAGCCAGCGAATCCCCTCGGGGCCGGGACCATCGAGGCATTCCCCGGGCAGCCGGTCCTCAAGGGGCGGTTTCGGCGCGGAGCACCAACGGAGGGGGCAAAACCGCGGCAGGCTGCGTGGCTTTCGAGAGAAGCGACAGCGAAACCGCGCCTGCCTGCTGCTGAGAGCTGCGCTCCGCCTCAGCCAACGGAGGGGTCGTCCCTCCGCTGCCGGGGGTGTCCCGTGGCCAGTCCGAGCACGGAGGGGAGTCTTGGGCCGGGGCCCGAGCACACGGTGAGGGACCGGGGCGCCGCTCCCCGAGATGGGGCCCAGCCTCTCTCCGCTCACCCAGGTTGTCCACGGCGCTCTCCCTCTTCCAAACTCATCTAAATTACATCAATAACGGAGCGCAGTCTTTAATGAGCTCTCAACTTTAAAGACTTGAAGGATATTAACAAGCCGCTTGACAAATGGTGCTTAGAAGCACATTAAAGACGCTGCTAATGGAGCGCATAATGACGGCTAATTTTCGATCAGATATAAATTAGAGCCCCAACAGTTATTTGCCTTAAGGACTTTATGTAAATGATCCTGTTCTGTATAAACGGGGACGCGAGGCGAGTCCTGCAGTGCTGGCGAGTGGAGCCTCAGCCGGACAGGCAGCGCAGCCCGCGACCCCGCCCGCCGCGCAAACTCCGCGCAAACACCGCGGGGCTGCGCGGGGAGGGGCAGGACCGAGGGCGGGGCCGAGCTGCGAAGCTGACCCTTGCAGCCACGCGCGCGTTTCTTCCTCCCTTGTTTCGTTTTGGGCCTCCCGTTGAGTTTTGAGGTAGACTTGGCGGGTTTTGGGGGTGGCTTTTTCTTTGGTTGCTTTTTTAAGGGGGGATGGTGATCTGGCATTTAGTTGTTTTGGCAACAAGTACCAGCTAGGGACCCAGGGAAGGGGAGGGGTAACCCGCGATAACCCCAACTCTACTCAAGTTAACTCAGCTTAGGAGTCGCGGCTCCTTCAAGATGCCCCTGGCACGGAGGATCTGTGGGAGCGGGGTAGCATCGCCCCCACCGCAGGAACCGGGGTCCTGGAAACCCGCAGAGTTTTCTTGGGGATTTTTAGGGGCTGGTGAGTTGGGATTTTTTTTCTTTCCTCCTCGCCCCGCTTCCGTGTGAATTTTCCTTCTCCCTCCAAAACTGGTTTTTACCTTTGCAGGTTTCCCCGCCTTAGCCGCCAGATTCTGGGCTTCCTCCGCCGGGAGGAAACGGGGAGGTCTCACCTGCCAAAATAACAATAACAGGATCGGAGGAGGAGGAGGGTAGTGTTGTCCCCCTCGTCCTGTCCCACTCCCCCGCCCCCAGACACCGCGCCGGGACCATAAACCAACCAGGCTCGCAGGGTCTGTCCCCGCCACATTAAGGGAGGGCCCGGGAGCCGGGTCTCCTCACCCCTGTCCCATCCCGGTTAGCACCACCGCCCACCTCCCTCGAAGGGGAGTTCGGAAGAAAATCTGGCCATCCCCTCCCGCCCCGACGCGCATCCTTCTTGCAGCAACTCCAGGGCCGGGCAGGGCCAGGAAGGGGCGCGAGAGTTGCGCGGGTGCGGGGGTCCCGCTGGTGACTGTACTCACCCGAGCAGCCGCGGGGCTGCGCCTCCTGCTCCGTACTCGCTGCACCGATCCATCGATTAGTTCCTGGAAAACGCGGCGCATTCTTATAGCAGCTAAGAGCAATTAATATTGCATTAACCCTATTTAAAAAAAAAAAACAAACCGGGGAAAGGGAAAAATCCGCGCCCCATAGCAGCCATCTATTATTAACGCAAGGGTAATTGGAGAGCCCAGCCGTGGGTGTGTGCGTGTCGTGGGGCAACGCGGGCAAACCCAGGAGTGACAGTGTGGCGGGAAGGAAGGGGAGCAGAGGATGGCTAATATTTAATTTCAGGTCTGTGTTTTTTCTAATTCGAGATTAAAAGCAGTCACGTCTTTGAAGCCAGACACTTGGTGTAAATGTACAGTTAAAATATTCTATTCCACAGCCCCCAGACAGAGCTCTGCTACTCCCAGGCTTCATTAAATTTTAATTATCATCCCAGACTGGAGCAAGGGAAGAGGGGAAGACTGTCCACCTAATTGCAACTGATAAAGGCAAAGCAGCCTACATCTTTTTTCTCGCCGTGCGCGCTCAGCAGTTGTTGTTGTTGTTGTTGTTGTTGTTTTAATGCGGGCAAAGCCTCCGCCTGTGGACCCGTCGGCTACAATAGATGCCCGTGAAGGAAAGCCGGGAAGTGATGCTGGGGATGGGGATGAACATCAGTTCTTGTAGTGAGCTGGCGAAAGATCAACAGAGGAGGCAGAGCCTCTCATTAAGTCTCGGCAGCTTATTGTCTCCCAAAACAAAGCCCGCCGGTGCCCCAGGCCCCCCGGGGCCAGACAGCGAAGGATCTGCCCGGGTGCCCGGCCGGGATCTCGCGGAGACACCCCCGCCTCTCCCCGTCTTTCTCGTTTGCTACTAACCTACGTGTGTTGGAAGGGCAGGTACTGGGAGAAGTCGATTAATTGCTGCAGGTTTTTAATTTGGGCAACTGGAGAGCGCTCTATCTGCAGGCAGTAAAAGGTAAAAAAAAAAAAATTATACATAAATAAATAAACCCCACCGCGTTTGCTTTCTAAGCAGCCTCATATTATCACATCGCCACTTAATTTTATTTCCATTCTCTCCAAGTTAAATAGAGAGCAGAGCTCACAGGGGAGCTGCCATGTGCCTACAGACTGGGGATGTCAAGCAGAGAGACTCACTGTGCAAAGTTAATTTCAATTCCCGAGGAGGATTTCACATTCTCGCTCGCTCTGACCCACAGTAATTAGCTGAGATAACTAATGATTACTTACTTATTCCTTGTAATTATCTGGATTTAATAATTCGCTGTGTAATTTATTAATTCGCCCATAATAGCCTTTAAGTGAATGGCTCATTTAAGAGGGCGAAGCGTCAGTTTAGGGGCTGGTCGTTGCCTGCTAACGGTTTTGGGGGTCTTGCTGCTCCTGTCACGGGTCCGACTGACCGCTGCCCGCGCCGGCACCCCTCTCCTCTATAAACGGACCCGCAACCGCGGAGGTTGCGTGGCAGCCTAGCCCACGATGGGGTTAGGAAACAGAGGGGCATCTCCTCGCGGGGCCAAGGGCAGCGCCACCCGCTCCCCGAAAGCCGCCCCGCGCAGGCAGACTCGGCAGCGGCCGAAGAGAAGGCAAGCCGCGCTTCGCGCCCGCGTATCGCTGCGCGCCGGCGGGGTTATACAGCACCGTGGCGGTAGCAGTGACGGTAACGACAAGCGCTGGCCATGCAGGGGTGGGGAGTGAGGGTCAGAGGCCCAGGGAATGTAGGAGAGGGGAGGCGACTGGGCCGAGGTGACACGAGGCGCTGCCTCCGCACACCTCAGCGCCCGCGAAGCCACCACCGCGGTCATGCCAGCGGGCCAGCAGCCGCGCAGTGCCCAGGCAGCTTTGAAGATGCAGCTGGAGCTGGTGGCTGGGCGGAAATATAAATATTTAATAGCAGTTCGTGTATGATCTGCTCTCCCCCCTCCGCGCCCACCGCCGTCGGGGTTCCCCGGCTTTTGTGAGCGCCACGCGAGGAAAGAACTTTTTTCTCCCCCCACCCACCGTCTCCTTAGTTGGGTTTTTTTTGAGGGGGTTTGTGTGTGAGTGGTTTGGGTAGCGGGGCTCGGCGGGGCTACCCTCACGCAGCCCCGCACAATCCCAGCCATGCACACGATCACCCGCGGCGGGCGGAGCGGGGTGAGATGCGGAGCTGTCGGTGGTGCTGCTGCCCGATACCCCGCCTCCCCCACCTAGCACTGAGGGCCGCACCCGGGCAGCAGGGTGCGACCCCCGCCACCCTTAGCCGCGGGGTCTGAGCGATGTCGGCCTGTGGGAAACGAAGCAGCAGCAAACGCGCTTTGCCAAGAAAACGTTAAAATCCTTTTATATTTTCTTTTTTTTTTAATGAAAGACGATTTAACAACATTTAAAAATAACTTAGTACAGAACTCGAATAAATAAACTTCCTATCAAGGAAAAAAAAAAAATCCGTAACAAAAAACAACCCGAACAAAAAAATAGCCAAAAAATCCCAAACCCCGCCAACAAACCAAAACCCAAACCCAACAGAATCGGGTCTTGTACAGAACTTAAGACTTCAAACAGTCTCGGCTTGAGCAGCGATACAGCGGAATCTGTAAGAATATATCTATATGTGCGTCAACGCCAATGGACTATTTACAACAGGGACAGGTACCCGACAGAGTACCCGCGGGTTATTGTTGTTCCCAAAGAAATGTGCCGAACCGTTTGTGAATTTACAAGCAGTGCAGCCTCGCTCCCTCCCTTCCCTCCCTCCCTCCCTTTTCCTACAAATCTTATATTTGGCGTTTCTACAAACAGACCTCCAAAAGAGGACTTTCCTCCGTGGGGGAAATAAAAATGAAACGCTGCAATCGAAGAGTAATAAATAACCGAGTGGCCAAACAAACAAACAAACAAGCAATCGGATAGATAAACAACCGAGCCGGTCTGAATCCCGTCGCGATACATCTTTAAAATCGAGAAAGACGGATATTGTGCTGGTTAAGAAACCCGAAGCGACAACACACCCACCCACCCCCACCCCCACCCCTACGCTGTCACCTACGCGGCCACGTCCTTCCTGGCTTCGGGAGCAGCGTGTGGTGGGGACAATATGGGAATCCCCATTAAATATGTAACGCGGTAAATAAATACCTCGGACAGTGAATCAGGCTACACAAATAAATGTAGGACATCTACTAGAGGGTGCCGACGCCGTACGAATAGGAATAGTCGCCAGAGAAATACCTTAGGTTCAAGTGACAATTTACAGATGGCCAAAAGGGACATTGAGAAGAAGAGAAAAGCTCACGTTCGTAAATGCTACCAACACAAAATATNATTATTATTTAAATCAAAATACATTTGAGACAACTCTCGCGGCGCAAGCCTCAACTCTAGATTCAAGTTTGGGTCCCGAGAACACCCGTCGCGGACACCTCTCGCCTTTGCACCCAGGCGAGGTCCGTTAAGAATAAAAACCAGCGGTACTTGCCAGGCGGGTCCGGGCGGCGGCTCCACGGGGAAGGTCCCCCCGAAAGCTGGGCGCTGGGCGGGCAGAAGNCCTACGCGGCCACGTCCTTCCTGGCTTCGGGAGCAGCGTGTGGTGGGGACAATATGGGAATCCCCATTAAATATGTAACGCGGTAAATAAATACCTCGGACAGTGAATCAGGCTACACAAATAAATGTAGGACATCTACTAGAGGGTGCCGACGCCGTACGAATAGGAATAGTCGCCAGAGAAATACCTTAGGTTCAAGTGACAATTTACAGATGGCCAAAAGGGACATTGAGAAGAAGAGAAAAGCTCACGTTCGTAAATGCTACCAACACAAAATATTCGATTCTCACTATGCTTTTTTTTTCTTTTTTACTTTTATCAAGACTTAGATTAAAGAGGTGCAATTAATTAGAATGAACACGAGATGAAGTTGCTAGATAGATAAATTAATAATTTACAAGGGGTTGTTTGGTAGTAATCTAATAATAGCTCTTGAAGACCAGTGAACACAGCAGGATCAGCTCTTTCCCTAAGCGGTATAACTTCAGAGACAGANTGGTGGGGCGTGTGGGCTGGGGTGAGTTGTTTTCCTCTTTCTCTTTTTGTTGTTGTCGTTAATTTAATTAATTATTTTTTAACATTTCTTTCTGGTGACGATACTGTCGACTGCCCGCCGCCGGCGGCGGCTCAGATGCCGGCCGAGTATTTCATGCGCTTCTGCTTCTGGCGCTGGTTGCAAAACCAGACGCGGACCACGTTCTTCTTGAGGTCGAGCTTCTCAGCGATGGCGGCGATCTTCTCGGAGGAGGGCCGGGGCTGGAGGGCGAAGTAAGCCTCCAGCGAGCGCTTCTCGGGGGCGGCGATGGAGGTCCGCTTGCGTTTCTTCTCCGCTCCGCTGAAGAGCTCGGGCTTGGCCAGCTTCTCGCGGTGGGACTTCTCGGCCTCCTCCAGCCAGGCCTGCAGGATGGGCTTGAGGGCTATCATGTTGTTGTGCGAGAGAGTGAGTGACTCGAAGCGGCAGATGGTGCTCTGGCTGAGAGAGCCCACCCCGGGGATCTTCAGGTTGGCCAGCGCCGAGCCCACGTCGGCCTGGGTCACCCCCAGCTTGATGCGGCGCTGCTTGAAGCGCTCGGCGAACGCCTCCAAATCGCGGGGGTCGGCGTCCACGTCGCTCATGCAGCCCATGTGGGCCGGCAGCCCGTGGGCGTGGGCCATACCCAGCGCGGCCGGGTGCATGGGGTTCATGCCGGCCATGTGGGGAGCATGGCCCGGGGTGGAGACCACGGCGCCGTCGGGGGCCGCCATGGCCCCCAGCGCAAGCCCTGGCGTCAGGTGCTCCAAGAGTTCCCCTTCCAGCGCCTGGTGGGGCTGGTGGTGGTGGTGGTGATGATGGTGATGGTGGTGGTGGGTGCCCGACAGGGCGGACGGGTGGGAAATGGGCACCGAGGAGGAGGAGGCGGCCGAGGTACAAGGTATGGTGTTCATGGTGTGGTAGGTGGCGTCCGGCTTGAAGGGGCTGTGGTGCGGCGGGTGGTGGTGGTGGCTCTTGCTCGGGGAGACGATGTCCACCGCTGCCAGGGCTTCGGCGCGGGCCAGCAGGCTCTCGTCCAGACCGCCGAATATATTGCTCTGCAATTGCAAATAGAAGGCACACATAACGCTCAGCAGGGAATTCGCCTCCCCGCGCACTCCGCCGTGCCACTAAAACCTTCCCAGCATGTTAAAAGAGAAATCCTGGAGAAAGGAGGGGGAGGTT
>VXBP01009190.1:0-11804 GCA_013400115.1 Rhinopomastus cyanomelas | reverse complement strand
CGTCCGGCGGAGCCTCCGGTGCTGCTGGGGGAGCTGGCGGCGGGAGCGGCAGCGGAGGGGCAGGGCGAGACGGTGTGCAGGGCCGAGTACTTGGTTTCGTGGAGGCTGCTGCTGCCACCGCTGCCGGCGCCGCTGCTGCCGCCGTGGGGGAGGCCGAAGGGCTGCTTGCTGCTCAGGGACATCATCATGGTGCTCGCCGCCACCCGGCTCAGCGGCAGGCGGTCGCCGGAGGAGGGCAGGGGCGCGGGGCCGGGGGCCCGGACCCCCGCAAAAAAGCCCAGGAGNCCCGCACTCACCACCGCCTCCCCGAAAGGGGAGGGAAAAAGCCAAAAAAGAAAAAAAAAAAAAGCAGGAAAAAAAGGAAGGGGGGTTGGGGGGAAAGAGGCTCCCTCCCGCCTTCCCTAATTCACCCTCCATTAAAAAAAAAATCAAAACAGAAAGAAAGGAGCTCGAAGTGCTGTCCCCGCTCACAACGAGCCAAGAGCCACGGAGTGTCCCGAGTGCTGCGGGGAGCGGCGGAGGGTCCGCAGGGTCCTGACCGCCGAGAGCTCCGCGAAGACAGGAAGATAAAGGCAAGGGGACGCGGCCGGGGTTTGTCCCCTTCACCACCGGAGACCTCCTTGAGCAGGGAGCTGGAGGGATCCTCCTGCTAAAGCCCACGGCTGTCCCACCAACTTGCACCTGCCTGTCTCCTCGCTAAAATGGAAAAGATTTTTAAAATAACATTAAGAGAGAGAGAGAAGAAATCGGGGAAAGCCAGTTTCACTGAAGGTGGCGGTTTTATTTCCATGAATTCCAATTTGCAGCAGGAAGGGTAAAATAAGTGCTTAGGTGTTTAATTTCTCACCTAAAAAAAAAGAAAACCATACTTCGTAATTTTGAAGGAAATAAAAAAAAAAATTACATTGTATCAGCTCTCACTGTCGCCGGCTCAGAGAAATGAAATAAATCAAAGTTAAAAGCTTGAGTATCATTTAATTATGGTGCGAATAGCGCTTGGAAAGAAGTAGAACAACATCTCTAAACAAATTATGGCCGGGCCAGGAAGGAATTATTAGATTGAAATTTCATTTAGGCTCGGGAGACACAGCGCTCCAATATGTAATCTGTTATGCCTCATCTGATTTGTATGCCTAATTCAGCTTGACGAATTTATTAGTTTTCATAATAGTAAAAAAATTGAGCAGCACTATGGGCTAATGCATTGTGTGTACTATAAATTGTGTGTCACCATTGAAAGGCTGAAGTCTATAGAAATCTTTTATTAATGACAACATAGGAGAGAGGATTTTCTTGCAAGCCTTTAAGGAGTTCATGCGAAACCTCCGCGTTTCGCGTCTCAGTAGGCTATTAACATATCGTCATACTAATTAGGCTGCTTCATGAGTGATATAATTTCAAACTTTAAATTATGTTCTAATTAACAAGAGTTGTCCAATTTGCTTAATCTTCAAAAGGCTTTTGGCTTGTCTAATTAGTCTAAAACATCGAGCACCTCCAACGCCCAAGAAAAAGCCATCGATAACATTTAGCGTGTTTTCGGTCAATTCCGGGCAGAGGCTGGCAGAAGGGCGGCTGCCCCTCTTCGCGCACCCCCTCACCCCCCTTCCCGGCCACCTCCCCCGCCGCCGGGTGGCCGCACCGCCCCGCACCGCCCCGCAGCTCCCGCCTCCGACCTCCCGGCGGCGGCCGCGGCCCTTCGCACTTAGGCACCGGCGTGCCAGGAGGTGTGCCGGCAAACCAGGAGGACCTCTCACTTTCTGAAAAAAAAATATATATAAGAAAAAGAGAAGGAAAATACCTGCTTGGTGCTGGGGAGTCGGAGGGCGGCCGGTCCGGCGGGTCCGCGGGGCTGAGGAAAGGGCTCTGCCCGCCCGCCCCTTCGGCTCAACTTTGTCAGAGGGAAGGGCGAGGAGAAAAATCTCTCCTCGCTATACATTTAACCCCTCCCGCACGGAGTTTAATTACTCGCAATAGTTGTTCTAATGTATGCTGTCACACGGGAGAACTGAGGATGCATATCGTTAATGTGAATTAATCTGGATTTTAATAGCAGCTGACATCCCAGCTCCAAAACGCCGAGCGCTCATCGCCCCTCCGAACGGCCGCCGCGGGGGTGAACCGGGGTGCAGAACAGCCGGCAGACCTTTCCTGGGCTCGGGGAACTGAGACTGACCCCGGCTAGCCCGGGAATCACCGTGGAGACCACGGTGCCGATACTGCCCCCACACCACCCACCCGCCCCTAGATGCGGGTACCGGCGCCGGTCGTGGCTTCGCGCTGTCGGGAGCGCCCAGCCCGCGGCACCATCGCACAGGCACCGCCGCTTTCCTGGTGGCTTTTTATTTTTATTTTGAGAGAGCGAGAGAAAGGGAGAGAGGGAGAGAGAGGGAGAGATGCCCAGCTGCATCTCCCTGCTCGGTCCTGTGAGGTTCGCCGTGGGGGCCTCCGCTGCCGCTCGCCTCGTGGGTCCCGTGGCCGGTTCTGTGCACCAGTGGGCCGCCTAAATAAAAGGAGACAGCCCCCTCCCCTTGCCCACGCCCACACCCTGACCCACGCAGACATCTGGGGAGAAATCACTGTCGCCTCTCATGTATCCACGTTCTGATTTACGATTAAAATTTAAAGACGTGCATTCATATTTTACCGAACCTAATGCGCCCTATGAATTTTTAATCCGTTACGATGCGGGCTACAGTTTGAGCAAACTCTACTTTGGTTGTGAGTGCAAGGCAGCTCCGGCCCCGGCTTTGCCAAAGGGTCGGCCCCGACGCCCCGCACTACTCCCGGCCCGCGCCGCCCTTCCGAGGCTCCCTTCTCTGTCGGAGGGAACACGTACCCGCTCCGACCCCTCCGCACCGGGGGCACCGTGGGTGCGGACAGCTGCAAGGCGCCACCGCGCAGGGACACCCCGTCAGGGCACCCGCAGTGTCATTGTCCTCCCTCTCTGGCTGCGAGGCCGGTGCGTGGTGCTGAACGGGTAGCAGTGTTGTGCCCCTTCCGCGCAGCCCTTATTTCCTTCCGAGGAGGGCCGGTCCCGACGGCCCCCACCGTCCCCTCGGCCTCGCTGGGGCCGTTCTGCCGTCTCCAGCTGAGTCAAGTCACGAAGTCAAACTTGAAGCCCGGAACGATCAATGAAGACTTTTGCCGTCCGTGGCGCCTCGTGCTTCCTGGCACTAAAATAAATGCAAAAAAATCGAAACTTAATTACTTGAAAGAAATCCAGAAATCCCTCTGCATAATTTATTCCGGCGTTTTTCGTGGCGTTCGTGTTGAACGCACGCGTTTAGCTCCGCGCTTTGCTCTCACCAACGCTTCTCCCCTCGGCGGGAGCGCTGCCGCGGGCGGCCGGCTCGTTCCGACGGACTCCCGGGGGCCTCACCTCCCGGGGGCGAGGAAGGGTCTCGAAGAGTCTTGAAGAGGACCGTGCTTCTGCCTCCGTGTTGCCCGGTGCTGAGACTACCGCCACCGGCTGAGAGCATCCCAGGTCAGGGCTGCGGGCTGGCATGTGGGCAAGGCGGCCTGTCAAACGCCCTCCTCCCAACCTGCAAAGTCTGAGTCCTGAGTGGGGCGTTTGGCACCCGTTCTCCGATCCGGATTTTCTGTCATAACAACACGAGTCACCAGCATGTAATGGAAAGTGCCAGTAAGGACATTTCTCGGTTATTCTGATAAACTCCCCTCTCGTCTTTGATGACACCCCTGTGCCTCCCCAGGTCTTCTCATGAGTGGCTGCTAGCTGCCCCCCTGCTAGCTGGGGGTAGGATATTCACTGCCGATGCAGAGGTGACCACTTGCCATCTAGCTTGGATGATGAGGCGCACTTGGTGAGACTTCTGCTGAATTCATTAGGAGTGGGAGTCTGCTGGCTCGGGAGCAAACTTTATCATAGACACCTCATCGAGAAGTTGAAGTAATGTTATGAAAGAATGAAAAATACATTTGGGAGCTGCTTGGAAACTGAAGTACGTTTTGATTTAACTTACATTAACAGAAACCTAATGTAAAAGTGAAGAGATCTAACAAAACCATTAATAATTTAAAAATAATTACAGATAGTCTATCCTTACTATTCATAACCATTCAACATTTTAGACAAAGAAAGCTGAATATCCTTCATGGGAGAAAGATGTGAGCAGACTGCTAAGCAGGAGCCATCGGGCTCACACTGCCTTGTCTCCGCTCACGTACACCACACGTTCCCCACAGTACCGAGGGCACTATCCGGAAAGAACCTTTCCAGGAGGGAGAGTGAAAGCTAGCCGGCTGGAGGTAGAGGGCAGGTTCTGCCTTCATGCAGGGCTTTTTGGCACGTGTATGGCACAGATTTAAACCTCTCCTTCTGCCGATGTCTGACAGAAATCACCAAGGATTCTTGCACAGCTCCTTTGGTTCTCACAAAGCTCTGCCAGCCCTGAAGACCTTGAAAAAGGACTTTTCCATCCATAGCCTTGGTTAGCAGCAGTGGCCACAGTAACTCTCCTGTCTCATGCTGTGCTGTACAGTTTAATGACAGTTGATATCAGCACCATACACCATGTACATACAGAAGTTATCTGAGGTGTCATTTTTAATGCAAATTTCCACCATATGCTTTAGAGCTCAGGGGTCCCGAACATCCTGCCAGGCCACAAGTTTGCCTGTGTTTGCTCAGGTGGGGTTGGTTTTGAGATACACCTGCTCTCCCAACACTGTGAAATTGAAGCAGCTGGATGTGGAACAAACTGCACTGCTTTTCCTTACAGGCAAAGATTAAAGTGTAAGGAGGGAAATCCACAGACACAGAGTGGGTTATAAATGAAAATAAACCTTGGAAAGCACAAAGCACGTAAGAACTTCAGCTGTAACTCTCAGAGGAATCCATCTTACAAGTCGCCTCACAGGTGGGAAGCCACCCAAACTGCTTCTCCAGCTGCACTGGGAGTCTTGAGGTCTCATGGATCATTAAAGAAAATTTCCTAAAAATCACACTGTGGATATCCTTGGGACTTTCTTCTGGCTGATTTAGACAAAACCCTGGCAAGTGTTGGGTCTTCTATCTGGGCAAGAACAACCTCAGGTACCGGTATAGGTTGGGAATCAACCTGTTGGAGAGCAGTGTAGCAGAAAAGGCCCTGGGGGTCCTGGTGGACAGCAGGATGACCATGAGCCAGGATGGGGTGGATCAGAAGGGGGGTGGTTAGCAGACAGAGATTCTTCTACCCCTCTACTCTGCACTGGTGAGACTGTATCTGGAATTTTGTGCCCAGTTCTGGGCCCCTCAGTTCAAGAGGGACATGGAACTGCTGGAGAGAGTCCAACACAGACCCACAAAGATGATGGAGTGGAGTATCCCCCTGATGAGGAAAGGCTGAGGCAGCTGGGTCTTTTTAGCTTGGAGAAAAGGAGACTGAGGGGTGACCTCATTACTGTTTATAAATATGTAAAGGGTGGGTGTCAGGAGCCAGGCCCTTCTGTATGTCTTCTAGTGATAAGACAAGGGACAATGGTTGTAAGATGGAACACAGACAGTTCCACGTCAGTATCAGAAGGAACTTCTTTCGTGGTGAGGGTGATGGAGCACTGGAATGGGCTGCCCAGGGTGGTTGTGGAGTCTCTTTCATTGGAGATGTTTCAGACCTGCCTGGACATGTTCCTGTGTGACTTGGTCTAGGTGATCCTGCTGCGGCAGGGGGGTTGGACTAGATGATCTTTCAAGGTCCCTTCCAATCTCTAATGTTCTGTGATCCTGTGATTGTGGATTACCCGCCATTATTTTCATTAATTTTCCTTGTTACAGTTGTATCAGTACAAATCATGTTCCAAACACATATCCTAACTAAACACAAAATTCCTCTCTACCTCTGCCGTTTAAATGGAGCAAGAGGAACATGTGTGTTGGGTCTGGTGCCTGGAGGCCGGTGGCAGGCACTTGATATGACAGAGGATGGTGCCTGCATGTCAGCTGTCTTTCTGTACCTGCTCTAACCTAGAGAAAATACTTGGATTTTCCATTTGGTCACGAACACAGGCATGTTCTCAGCTCTAAACCCTTCCAAATTTTCAGTGTCCTCCATCTTCTTCTGCAGTGCTTCCAAAGTAACTCTGAGTTCCTTTTCCCCTCCTTGCATCATGCAAGGTGTTGACTGATCTCTATACACCCTCAGGATTCTCCAGGCACAGCTTTCCCTTTCCAGTGCATTGAAAGAGGTGAGGAAAATCTCACGTTCCTGGGAAGGCTGTCACCACTGGACAGATGCAATTTTAAAAGTGGCTTCACAGTCGTGTCACCACATTAATGTTTGGGCCTCAGTCCTGCAGCCCTCTGTGAGAGGATGGCGTTTGCCGCGCACCATGGCATATCCTGTACTTCCCATGCCCTTTGTGGTTTTGGTGCGGTCTTGCGTGAAGAAGTATCCCGCTTTGCCAATGGGTAGCAGAAAATGCCTGGGAACTGTTCTGTTTTGCCCCTTCGATTCAATGTCCACTCAACCAGCACATGACAGGACTCAGCAAGCACCCTGGGCTGGTGAGGAAGACTCACCAGGACCAGATGATGAAACATCTGTCCCTGCAGGACCAGAAACGCTGAGCTCAGACATAGTCTAGAGGAATCTGTGCGCAAGAGCAATGATAATGTCTGGGGACGGAGAGGGGGCAGGGAAAAGCCTGTCTTATATGGCAACATAGACATTTGTCTGTGCTCTAGTCAAAGCTAATCATAAATACTCAATTTTTTCTTAGATTATTTCTTTTTTGGGGATGATAATATTCAGTAAGATCATATTCCACCTTTGCCACAAGCTCTGAGCACACATCAAAGCCCTTCCCTTCACACCCAGAGCATGGGCAGGTATTTGCGTGCGTCCTCCTAACTCTTTCTATAAAGGAAATGTTGTGTGTTCTGAAGATTGTTACTATAATGAAATCAAACTGTGAAATCCTTATGCAGCTTGTATCAGCATTTCCTACTGGAAACAGCCTGTTAGGACTGTGTTATCACAGATCTCAGTTCTGAGACAGCAATCGAATTCCACTGAATCTCTTACCAAAGACAATCAAACTGATCAATGGGAGTTTTCCCACTAAGACTAAACCTAATCAAATGGTTCTGTGTTGAGAACTGCAAATATGAACACAGGAAAAAGGAAGGGTCCGAAAACAGGGCCAGGAAGATAAAGGAAGAAGTACAGAAAGAAAAGAAATTATGCTCAGAAGAAAAGAAATGCAGGAGATGAGTAATCCACTGACAGATCTATATCCAATCCAATGCAGAGTTTAAAATGCTGACGCTCAGTTTATAGCCTGTAAGTCAAACATCTCGGGAGGCATTTACTAAGAAGAACACTTATCTGCACAGTCTGCCTTCAATATTTTGATGAACTGGGGTGAACTCCAGCACCCCACGGTTTGTTTTGGTGGGGGAGACCCGGGACAACCCGGAGAGGCTGCAATTCTAAAACTTTCAAGTATCTTCCTCAAGCTGCCTATGTTTGCATGTGTCTGTTCTCACCTCTATGTACTTGATCACAGCCTGCTTCTGCTTGTTAACTCCTTCAACAGTTGTGCTGCCCGGTAGGAAACCTGATATAATGATTCAAAGTGTGAGTAAAACACATTTTGTTTCTCTTGTTCGGGTGAGCTGGTTGCCTTGGAGTAAGTGCATTTCCTGCTACACACCCGTGAGACAGAGGCAACGCTTTCTAACAGGTTCCAGTACCTCCATCTTGGGCTCCCAGGGGGTTTTCCTGCCTCTGAAAATGTTACTACTGGGCCCAGCATGGGCCAAAATAGGGGTGGGCTTGGCTTCTCTTGTTTTTGTTGGGGGAGTTTTGTGGTTTGGAATTGGTTTTTCTCGGGTTTTTGTCTGTTGCCTTGTGTGCTCTGTTTTATTTTAGCTTGATATTTTTCTAAATAATGTTTATGGATGGTTTTGAGTGAGGGGGTGGATCCAACAAAGCTTTTACCACCCTTAGAACTTGTCTGTCCTAGGTGCTGACAGCTATGGAATGGCCCTTAATAAGGAGGGATGGATGTGTGAGTGCCCTGCCTCTGGGCAGTCTGTCTGTGTGCCCTGGTGATAGGCAGGAGTGAGTGCTCCCAGCATGGAGTGTGGGTGGCTTGCTAACTGCTGCTCCATCTGTACGGATACTGCCCTTGTACCTTGGGGGTGAGGTGTGGCAAAATTCAGGGATGCCTGTGGCTGCAAAAGGCAGCTCCCCTGCTTCTTCCCAGGTGGTGAGGGCAATGCAGATGCCCTAGATGATTGGTTCAAAACTGGAGTCCTGAGCAGACCTCGGTGATGCTTTAGAGTAGCAGAGGCTGGAAACAGCCCAGGCTCATCTGTGGGTGAAACTGGGGTTGGGTCAGGATGGATGAGCTCAAGATGTGCTTCCCTAGGCAATAGGGAACACTCTCTCACTTCTCAACCATCACCTAATGCAAAGGCTTCTCAGGACCCTCACTAGAGGACTGTGAGCCGCCTGCTGCCAGCATCCCTTGGGAGGTACGTCTTGGAGCAAAGTTTTATTCATACTTTACCTCTCTGTTACGACTGCTGCCCCTTCATGTCTCCAACGGGATGCTTCATGGCACGTGGAGGGGAGTTGCAGCATGCTGTAGTGTGATTTGTGCGTAATAGTGGGCATGTTATCTTATATGGAACAACAAAAATGATGCCCCAAGGGCAGGAGATGTGTCAATCTGGAGAGAGGAAGGTTCAATCTATGTTCATCAATTGCTTATAATGCTTCAAGGTCAACCGCAACAGCAGAAAAGCTCTGGAAGCCAACAAGTAAGGGTTACGTCCTCAAAAGAGAAAGCAACTGAAATTCACCAGCCAGCAAGGCTAGCTGCCTTAGAAGAGAAAAAATCACCACAATTAGACCAGTTGGGTAGAAGTTGCATCTTCTCACAGGGAAATGGGGGGGGGGGGCAGAATCTGATAAAAATACTCTTCTTTCATTTCAAATTGCTCTCCTGCTGTGGGGTAGGGGGGAGCCTGGCTAGGGAAGGGGAAGAGACGGGGCTGTTTTGCAGTCCCACTGGTTTTTGGGATACTGCAAAAGTCAGAAGACTTGTGGAGGGTTTGATATTTGATATCTATACGGTCGTATTTTATCAGGGGTGGACTCTCTACAAGTGGCTGTCATTTTCACAGTCTTGAAGATAAGCTGTGTCAGCAGAGCTTTTATAAATCTTATTTTACCAGCGATTTATGGTGTAGATGTAAATGTGTGCTCTGGACTCATATCTTCCAGAGAGGGTTTTAGTGAGGGGATCTTCTTTTCAGAGGATTTGGGCACTTATTTTCTATGCGTAAAATAGATGATGAACAAAATGATTCATAGTTTATATAGATTTAGATATAGTTTATATTTATAGTGGCACGATGAAACCAGGTGACCTTTGAGGGGGGTAACAGACTTGCTCCTGTAGCCACACTGCATCTTTTTAGGCGATGTTTGGACAGCGATGTTCCACGCGCCTTATGGTGGTGTGAGAGGTGGTGACAGCACAGCAGGCAATACCAGGAGCTCTGACTTTATCAGGACCACTGTGTGTGTCCAGAGCAGTCAAACTGAGCAAAGAGGAAGAGAAGAAACCCTCCTTCAGTAAAGGCATGGGGCTAGATTTTGCTTTTATTTATTTTGCTGACGATCAGAAATAAATGAATGGATTTGAGGCATCTTTCCTGAATTTAATACAGGTATGAATGCTCCAAATGTTTAAATATTCTGAAAAAACCCAACCGCACCTGGGGCATGTCTGGATAGTCCTCTTTTGGGAAGGAAGATCTGACGTTCTCCTCTTTTAAAGAAGCAGCCTGATGTTACAGCTGGTTTTGAGGCAAACTCTGTTCACTCTCTGATTCTGTCTGGTATTGCTGTACCTATTTATTTCATTATAACGATGATGATGCTGATTTGGATTTTTTTAAAATGAATCCAGCTGTTACGCGTAAAGTGGTGAAAACCAACAGATCTCTGTAGGAGCAGTGCTGCTCAGACCACACAGAGGGAGGCAGCCACTGCCCGTGTCCTGAACCCTGCTATTTCTTGAAGTTTTCAAGGTGCTTGGGGAGTTTCCTGATCCAGGGAAGCTTGGGATCTGATAGAAGTCGGAATCTCTCATGGGTGAAGCCAAGAAGGGACGTGGGTGGTTGGAAGCTGTGGGAGATTTAAACGCAGAGCAGCCAGAAGAGGCACTCGGACTGCTCACAGCAAGGCGGCCAGCCATCTGCTTGGTGGGGGGTAAAAAAATAAATAATGGTGTCAACCTGGCAGAAGATGACAACCACAGTATGGTCACCAGTCCACATGGATGTGGGAACCCAAACAGAGCTCCCCCAGCAAGATGAGGCTGTGCAGGCGACAGGCTGCAGGGAATGCCACAGCCTGTCACTGATCTCAGGGGGCACCTGTGAGAACGGCTGTGTGCACGTAAGCAGGTAGATGAACCACTTAACTGAGCGGCACAGCTGCAAGACAAGGTTGAAAGGCTACAAGCTGAAGTAGAAAGGTTTGGGAGCACTAAGAAGGCTGAAATACTGAAGTAGAGAGACCGGTGGAGTCAGGTTATGCAGTCTGGGCAACAGCCAAATAACCCTCCAATCTTCAGAAAAGGTAAGAAGGAGGACCCAAGTAACTCTCGACCAGTCAGCCTCACCTCCATCCCAGGAAAGATGATGGAACAGCCTGTCCTCAGTGCTGTCTCTAGGCTGTTGCAGGCGGATTGGACTAGATGATCTTTCGAGGTCCCTTCCAATCCGTAGTGATTTTATGATTCTATGAAAAGAGGGTCATTAGGGACATTCAGCGTGGTTTTACAAGAGTAAGTCAAGTTTAACCAACCTAACAGCCTTGTATGAGGGCATAACCAGGTGGATAGATGATGGCAAAGCAGTTGATGTGGTCTACCTTGACTTCATTGAAAGCATTTGACAAAGCTGGAGATGGGTAGTTTTAGACTGGACGTGAGGATGAAGTTCTTCACCGGGAGAGTGGTGAGAGCCTGGAATGGGTTGCCCAGGGAGGTGGTGGAGGCCCCGTCCTTGGAGGCNTATTCATTAATGCCTTGGATGAGGGATTGGGGTGCACTGTCAGCAAGTTTGCTGATGACACAAAGCTGGGAGGAGTGACTGACACCCCAGCAGGCTGTGCTGCCATTCAGCAGGACCTGGAGAGCTGGCTGGGGAGAAATTTTATGAAACATAACAAGAGCAAGTGTAGAGTCTTGCATTTGGGCAAGAACAACCTTAGGTACCAGTATAGGTTGGGGACTGACCTGTTGGAGAGCAGTGTAGGGACTTGGGGTCTCTGATGGCCAGCAGGATGACCATGAGCCAGCAATGTGCTCTTGTGACCAAGAAGGCAAATGGCATCCTGATCCTGGAGTGGATCAGAAGGGGGGAAGTTAGCAAATGGAGAGAGGTTCTCCTCCCCCCTCTCGTTTGCCCTGGTGAGATTGCATTGTGTCCAGTGCTGGGCCTGTCAGTTTGAGAGGGCCACAGAACTGCTGGAGAGAGTCCAGCACAGAACCGTGAAGATGTTGATGGCAGTGGAACATCTCCCTGATAAGGAAAGGCTGAGGGAGCTGGGTCTCTTTAGCTTGGAAAAAAAAGGACTGAGGGGAGATCTCATTAATGTTTATAAATATTTGAAGGGTGGTTGTCAGGAGGATGGATCCAGGCTCTTCTTAATATCATCTAGTGATAGAACAAGGGGCAGTGGGTGAAAGCTGGAACATAGAGGGTTCCATGTAAATATGAGAAAGAACTTCTTCATGGTGAGGGTCTCTTTAGCTTGGAGAAAAGGAGACTGAGG
>VXBP01009188.1:13296-63248 GCA_013400115.1 Rhinopomastus cyanomelas | reverse complement strand
CCCTAATGATTCTGTGATTCTATGATTCTAAATCCCGCTGAGGCTGGCCGGCACTTTGCCACAGAAGAGACAACACTGCACGAGACAAAGTTCCTAGCAAGCAGCTCAGCACCAAGGAGCTTTAGGACAATACAAGGCAATATCTGCATAAAAATGACCCCATCACGTGGGGACAGGAACCCAGTGTTTTACAATATCTGTCCAACACAGTATCTAGAAACCAGAATCAACACTGCCTTCAGGTTTCTGGGTAGACCTTTGTAAGGAAACACAGTAGAGCGCATTGTTCCTGCCTCACCTAGACTCTGATCATAGAATCATTCAGGTTGGAAAAGACCTCTGCAATCAGCGAGTCCAACCATCAACCCTACTCTACAAGTTCACTCCTAACCAGATCCCCAACACTACTGTGATCACAGAATCATTAGGGATTAGAAGGGACCTCCAAACATCACCCAGTCCAATCCCCCTGCCACAGCAGGATCCCCTAGACCAAGTCACACAGGAACACATCCAGGCGGGTCATAAACAACTCCAGAGAAGGAGACTCCACAACCCCCCTGGGCAGCCTGTTCCAGTGCTCTGTCACGATGAAGAACAGTCAGAAAGATCTTTGTCCAAGACAAGCCTCAGAAATGAGAGGCAGGGCAGGTGGCCCCTCCAGAAGATATTGTAGCCTCAGTGCAAAATCCAGAGGAAAGGAAAGCCCAGCCCTTGTGGGAAGTGGTGCAGAACCATCCCCCGTGACTTAACAGGCACCACCACCTGGCAGACTGGTCATCCCTTCTTTAACCACAATTCCCAAGCAGCAAAATACCAAGGCAGTTCCATTTTAAGCCTGTTAGCCTAGATAACACTACCAGGAGAGTCACCAGGACTCTGAGAACTTGCATGACACTTGCCCTACTCTTGCAGTCTGTGTCAAGTTCCTTTTTGCCGTTGCCGGCTGCTCCTGAGCTGGCTGAAGCAACGTGTAGTGGAGTCACCAGCCCAGAGGTGCTTAAGGACAGGCTGGACGTGGCACTTAGTGCCAGGGCCTGGCTGATGTGGTGGTGTCAGGTCACAGGCTGGGCTGGATGAGCTCAGAGGCCTATTCCAGCCTCAGTAACAACTATAATCTCATTGCAGCTGAAGGACTTAACACCAGCTCCACCATGGACACTTCCCATGACTGGCAGNTCCAATCGTGCCTTGAACAGCTCCAGAGTTGGCGACTCCACCACCTCCCTGGGCAGGCCATTCCAGTGGCCAATGACTCTCTCGGTGAAGAAAGAGATCCCTAATGCTCTATGATTCTGTCAGTTGCAACCAATTCACCTATTTCAGTCAAGGAGAAAAAGATGTTTCAACTGTGAGACACCTCAGAGAAGAAGGAACCCCATGCAGGGCTCCCTCAAACCGCAAAGCAGCCTGAGAAGTGCAGCAGCTGATAATCAGTGTTGCCATAGCCCAGGTCTCCTGCCAGAGCTGCAACATCACATCGTCTGTATTTTCCTGAACACCTAGAACTTCCACTGCAGCCACTAGAAAGAAATAGTGTGTTAATAAGGGAAAACCCCAGATCAGTGCAGCCTGCTGGCCCGAGTCATCGCTCATCGTCTTCAACAGAAAGACACTCAGTGCCTTCCCAGGACTGGTGTACAGCCTCCAGCTGCCTGGAAATGTAAAACCTGATGAGCCCACTCACAGACAGAAGCTATTTCACAAAACAGGCTCTTTCTCCTAGCTTTTCCCTGGTTTTCCATCTTCTGTTCCCTACAGAAGGTCTGTCCCCATCTGCTGTCATCTTGCCAAGGCAGGAACAGCCTAACACCTTAGCAAAGAATCACGGAATCACAGACCATTTGGGATTGGAAGGGACCTCAAAAGATCATCCAGTCCAATCCCCCTGCCACAGCAGGATCCCCTAGATCCAGTCACACAGGATCATGTCCAGGTGGGTCTTAAACGTCTTCAGAGAAGGAGACTCTACAATGCCCCTGGGCAGCCCCTTCCAGGTCTCTGTCACCCTTACTATGAGGAAGTTCCTTCTCACATTGATGTGGAACCTCCTCTGTTCCTGCTGAATGTCCTGACCCAGATCTCTCTTTGCATCTTCCTTCAGGTAATGATCCTCAGCCACACTCTCCCGCTTCCCCCACCAGGACAAGTGACTTTCATGCTGGTACTGCCCACTACCCTTGAAAGAGCCTTCCAAACCCTTATTAATGCTTCCCTCCAGCAGACACAGTCCCGACCTGCATTCACACATTAAAGTGATAGAGCCTGGATCCCTGCCCGCTCCAACAGAGCTGATCCAATGACTTTAAATCTCCCCTTTTTTATTCAGTGCATTTTCCACCCCTTTAAGAGCCGCCAAAGAAAACTCTGTCTCACTGCAGTTTCTCTGTGATAGGCAAAGCCACCCGCCAAATGGTACCGCGGAAAGGGTTCATCGCGTAGGCTTGGGATGTGCATGAGCTGTGCTGGAAAGGTGCTAATAGACAGATTTGAATTCAAAAGAGGTCCGAGAAGCAGAAAATAATAGTAGCCGATTAGTATGCCACACGTGTGCGCGTGGCAGCAGCCTGTTCTCTACAGGACACGAACAGGCAGGAGAATGAAAGCCTGCAGCCTCCCCTGTAACAGTGACTCGTTAGAGCAGGAAGCTTTATGGCTTTTCTCATTAGAATTAGTAAATCCATCAGTTTCCATCTCACATCGCTTCAGACCACTGCAAAGACACTGCACACGGCAGCTCTGCTCCTCCGTACGGTCAGCATCTCTCCCGTCCTGTTCCGGTTCCAGCCTCAGGCAGCAGCCTTCTGTCTGCATGCAGCCTGCAGCTGTTAGAGGAACCTGGAGCTGCATGAGAACCGCGTCTTCAAAAAGAGCCGGTAGTTAATCTCCTGAGCAGGGACCGGAAGAACTCAGCGCAGGCTCTTCTTCAACGTTGTTACTTTCATTTCCAAGAACACACAATTTCCTTAAATCAGCTGAATTTGTGTGAATTCCTGCTTGTGCTCTTCAACACAGGTTGGGCTGGCAGGTTGTCTCTTCAGTGTCTTTGCTCGTCGAGTGAACGACAGCCTTCACAGGACAGACCCGACTATGTGTGCCGCTGAGTGCCCACTGGGAGGGCTCCAGCGGAGCACAGGAGTAGGGGGAAGGAGAGAAAGGGGAAGGAGAAGGAAGGGGGAAGGAGAGAAGGGGGAAGGAGAGAATCACAGAATAATTAGGGATTGGAAGGGACCTTGAGAGATCATCCAGTCCAATCCCCCTGACACAGCAGGATCACCTAGACCAAGTCGTACAGGAACACATCCAGGTGGGTCTTAAACATCTCCAGTGAAGGAGACTCCAGAACCCCCCAGGCAACCCATTCCAGGGCTCTGTCACCCTCACTGGGAAGAAGTTCCTTCTGATATTTATGTGGAACCTCCTCTGTTCCAGCTCACAACCATTGACCCTCGTCCTATCACTAGATGACATTGAGAAGAGCCTGGCTCCACCCTCCTGACACCCACCCTTCACATATTTATAGACCATTAATGAAGTCACCCCTCAGTCTCCTCTTCTCCAAGCTAAAGAGACCCAGCTCCCTCAGCCTCTCCTCATAAGGGAGGTGCTCCACCTCCTTCACCATTCTCATTGCCCTACGCTGGACTCCCTCCAGCAGTTCTACATCACTCTTGAACTGAGTGGCTCAGAACTGGACACAATACTCCAGCATGTGGTCTCACCAAGGCAGAAGAACCTCTCTCAATCTGCTAACCACCCCACTTCTGATCCACCCCAGGATGCTGTTGGCCCTCTTGGCCACAAGAGCACACTGCTGGCTCATGGTCATCCTTCTGTCCACCAGGACCCCCAGGTCCCTTTCACTGCTCTCCAACAGGTCACTCTCCAGCCTATACTGGTACCTGGGGTTGTTCTTGCCCACATGCAAGACTCTGCACTTATCCTTGTTACACTTCATTACAGTTCTCTCTCTCCAGCCTGTCCAGGCCTTGCTGAGTGGCAGCACAGTCTGCAGGGGTGTCGAAAGAGGGAGAAGGAAAGAGGGAGAAGAAGACAGGGAAGAAGGGAAAGGGAGGAAAAATATGTAAACAAATAAATAAGAATCAAAAAGATAAATAAATGACAAAGAAAGACAACAGACACAAAAAATCTGAATAAATAAATAGATAAATAAGAACGAAAATAGATAATTATATAAATCATTAGATAAAGAAAGCATAGATACATAAACAGAAAAAAATGGATAAATAAATCAACTCAGTAGATCCATCACATCCATCCCATTTGCATCTCAGCTACAGGATATGGAAATTATTCTGCAAGATACAATTTGAAAATGACAATTTCTCCTTGAATTCTGGTGAGTGATGGGGGAAATAAATCCTAGGCAGTTTAAACTTAATGACAGTGTTTTCACTGGAACAGGGAGGCACAGGATTTCAACTTGTTCTCTTTCAAAGCTGCATTTCACTGTGACAAAGGATAAATGGGTTGTGCCACCCACTTCCACCGCACGCTGCAAGGAGCCAGGGTATGGCTGAATGTAAAGAAGCATTAGGCAGGCGCTGCCTCCAGATAGCCTCCCCTCGCATTCTGCTCACTAACGTACAAACCGGAACAATGAAGCGCCGGCAACATTTCCACAAGCAAAGGGCTACTCTTGCAGTGGGAGTTCTTCACAGCTAATCAGCTCTCAAACAGCAAACCCAGGCGAGATGACCACGTTTGTGCCCGTGGGCTTCAACATCATTTGTTGTCCTTTCCTAAGTAATGCAAACAAACAAACCAATCCCCTCGAGCAGATACAAGCAATCACGGAATCATAGAAACATTTGGGTTAGACATGACCTTCAAAACCATCAAGTCCAACTGTAAACCCAACCTAGTGTCCTAGGGCACTATGCCCTCGTATCCTTTCAATACCTCCAGCTATGTTGACTCCATTACTTCCCCAGGCAGCTTGTTCTAGTGCTTCACCACTATTTTGATGAAGACATTTTCCTACCATGTGACGTAAATCTTCCCTGGAGCAACTTCAAACCATTTCCACTTGTCCCATTGTTTGTTACTTGGGGTTACTTGGGAGGAAGACTGACACCCACCACACTACAACCTCCTTTCAGGTAGCTGTAGACAGTGATAAGGTCTCCCCTCAGCCTCTTTTTCTTCACAGCAGAATCATGCCCAGGCAGGTTTTAAATGTCTCCTTCTCTGGAGAAGTTTCAAAACCACCTGGACGTGTCCCTGTGCAACTTGGTCTGGGTGATCCTGCTCTGGCAGGGGGATTGGACTGCATGATCTTTTGAGGTCCCTTCCAACCCCTGATGTGATTCTGTGAATGACTCATATTGCCCTCATGCAGGACAAGCTCTGTGGGTCAACAACTGCCTGTCCTGTCCTGCCTGAAGACATCACAATCCACCCCTTCCATAGCATCATTGTTTCTGGGAACCCTGGCTTGCTGGGCAGAATGGGGGCACAAAGGAAATGAACAACAGCTTTCCTAAGGAGCTGGCTCAGCACTTCCAGAACCAAAGGCACAGGTTCCATCCAGACTAGGTCTGTTTTCAAAGAGAATCATAGAGTTATAGAATCATAGAATCATTAGGGATTGGAAGGGACCTCAAGAAGTAGTAATTATTCCTGCCAAAACGCCTCTGAAGTCTGAGCGATTATTTTATTACATCTTAATGATTGGAAGTGTTACCTCCTCTAATTTTGTGCATCGCCCTCTCTGAACCGTGGGAGACAATGATGGACTAATCGTTTCACTCACATTGAAAAGGAGACAGCGTGGTGCTCTGCAGCCTGACTAATTCTCCTAGACTTTCAAATCTAATAATAGCTTTCTTCATAATTGATTTAGGCTTTCTCAACTCCACTTTAATTAGCTTTCTGCTTAATTAAATCACAACTTGCTCTAAGCCAATAGAAAACTGGTCACTTTGAGCTGCTGGAATAATTACGAAACATCACCGCAATGCTCAGGAGGGTCCGGAGGTTTGCGGCTCTAAACAAGCTCACGAGTTAATGTTACACTTCTGTTTCCTCTACAGTAGCCACCGCGTGTTTGCGCAGCTGCTGCGTTTCATCCCGCTCTGCTTTAGGGGGTTTCCCAGGCAGCCTGCAACAGAATCATAGAATCATTAGGGATTGGAAGGGACCTCGAAAGATCATCTAGCAATGACAAGAATTAAATATTGATGGTGTTGTATGGGTCCGGTTCTCTTGGCAGTTCCTCTTAGAAATCAGCATTTGCCAGCCTGGAGCCTGCGCTGACGCCGGCCGCGGTTATCCTGGCATCACCAGCACATCCTTAATTTCAGTGCATTTCATCCCTTCTTCTTCAGATAAAAAAGTTATCAAAGTTGAAAACGTTGCCCTACTTTTCAAGACTAAAGAAGACAGTCTGGGAGTGAAAGTTCTGCTTTGATTTCCGCACGTCTCATGTGTGCCTTGGCGTGGGGGGGCCTCACTCCATGTGGGACAGCCGTCGCTGGCAAGGGTTAGGGCGGAGACAGCACTAGAAGAGGGACAAATGCTCCTTATGTAGCCTTCTTCCTCCCCAAAAGGAGGAAGAGAAAAAGAATGAGGCAGATAAAGGTAGAACTGCTTTAAAGAAAATAAGAACACTGAAATGAAGGGCACAGAATTGCAGGGGAGAGGCTGGCGCAGAGCCACGAAGATGGAAAAGGGAGTAGAACATAGAATCATAGGATCATAGGATGTTAGGGGTTGGAAGGGACCCAAGAGATCATCGAGTCCAACCCCCCTGCCGCAGCAGGACAAAACTATCTAACACAGATCACAGAGGAACGCATCCAGGCGGGCCTTGAAAGTCCCCAGAGAAGGAGACTCCACGACCTCCCTGGGGAGTCTGTTCCAGTGCTCTGTGACCCTCACAGCAAAGAAGTTCCCCCTTGTGTTGAGGCGGAACCTCCTCTGCTGCAACTTACACCCATTGCTCCTTGTCCTGTCACAGGGAGCAAGTGAAAAGAGCCTGTCCCCCCCCTCCTGGCCAGCCTTCAGATACTTATAAACATTGATCAAATCTCCCCTAAGTCTTCTCTTCTCCAGACTAAAAAGCCCCAAGTCCCTCAGCCTCTCCTCATAAGCCATGCCCTCCTGTCCCCTAATCATCCTCGTAGCCCTCCGCTGGACCCTCTCCAGTAGATCCTTGTCCCTCTTAAACTGGGGGGCCCAAAACTGAACACAGTACTCAAGATGAGGCCTCACCAGGGCAGAGTAGAGGGGGAGAAGAACTTCCCTCCATCTGCTGGACACACTCCTCCTAATACACCCCAGGATCCCATTGGCCTTCTTGGCCACCAGGGCACATTGCTGTGTCATGGTTAACCTGTTGTCCACCAGGACCCCCAGGTCCCTGTCCACAGGACTGCTTTCCAGTACATCACCTCCCAGCCTGTACTGGTGGAGTTTGTTATTCCTCCCCAGATGCAGGACTCTGCACTTGTCCCTGTTGAACCTCATCTGGTTTCTCTGTGCCCAGCCCTCCAGTCTGTCCAGGTCTCTCTGGATGGCAGCACAGCCCTCAGCCGTATCAGCCAAGTCTCCCTCATGAGGAAACGCTGAGGGAATTTGGTCTCTGTAGCTTGGACAAGAGGAAACTGAGGGGTGGCTTCATTAATGCTGATAAATATGTGAAGGGTGGAAGTCAGGAGGATGGAGCCAGGCTCTGCTCAGGGGCATCTAATAATAGGACAAGGGGCAATGGGTGTGAGCTGGAACACAGGAGGTTCCACATCAATATGAGAAGGAACTTCTTCATGGTGAGGGTGACAGAGGCCTTCAAGGGGCTGCTCAGGGGGGTTGTGGAGTCTCTGTCTCTGAAGATGTTTAAAACCCACCTGGATGTGGTCCTGTGCAACTCAGTCTAGGTGATCCTGCTGTGGCAGGGGGATTGGACTGGATGATCTTTCGAGGGTCCCTTCCAACCCCTAATGTTCTGCGATTATGTGACTGCATCTAGGGGATCCTGCTACAACAGGGGGATTGGACTGGGTGATCTTTCCAGGTCCCTTCCAATCCCTAATGTTGTGTGATTCTGTATCTCAATCTACATTTGTTCTGCAGAAAACGAAGCAAATGGCCTTCAGCGCATCTGCAGTTCCTTGTGCAAAGTGTAATTCGAACTAAAAGACATCTCCAAGGATTTCCAAGCTGCTACAGCTTCTGGTCATCAAAATCAATCGTAGCCCTACCAGGTCATTAAAAATCCTTTAAAAATATCCTTCTTTTTTCTCTTTTTGCTCTCTCAGACAGAAAGCTCTGACTTTTTTATCATAGCACCTGATTTTTCCCAGAAAACCTCCTCCAGATAAACATTCTGGATGGAGCAGCAATAATTTCTGAACTATTATGGGAAAATTAGCAGCATTAAATGATCTTCAAAGCACTTCTGTGGATGGTGCAAAATGGATCTGAGCTGCTCCAGCCCGTTATTGACAAAATTATCTACCTTCTGGTGTCATTACACGGAGCAGCCTAATATGCATAATGACAGTAATTACGTAGAGCAGAGCACAAACACAACCAAAACGACGTGTGGCTTCACACCGGTGCTCTCGCAGCCACATCCAGCGTAACATCTACAGGACTGCAAATGTGGACAACAGAATTACAGCAGAATGTGGGCACCATGATTAGCACCAACTCCACATTTCATTGGTGTTTTCCACACTCAGGAAGCTGTAGGTAGCTGTTGTGATGTCATTCTGATGGACCACTGAACCACCTAAAGCCTAAGGACTTGTAAGATAGTCTCTGGTTTCTCTTTCAGCAGGACTGCTGGAAGTTTAAGTACTGCAGCATCTGTCATCGCCTGCTGCTTTCCAGCTATCGGTCCCTGCTTTGCAGAGCACAAGATGCTGGTAAAAGTTACCAGATAAGGAACCTTAAAAAGGCCCAGAATCATAGAACATTGGGGATTGAAGGGGCCTGAAAAGATCATCCAGTCCAATTCCCCTGCCACAGCAGAATCCCCTAGACCAAGTCACACAAGAACACGGCCAGGTGGGTTTTAAATGTCTCCTGAGAAGGAGATTCCACAGCCCCCCTGGGCAACGAAACCTCCTCTCTCAAGGACACAGTTCTGCTTGAGACAGTTCAGCACAGAGCCACAAAGATGGTGAAGAGAATAGAGCACCTCCCTGATGACGAAAGGCTGAGGGAGCTGAAATCTCTTTAGCTTGGAAAGAAGGAGACTGAGGGGTGATACCATTAATGTTGATAAATATGTGAAGGGTGGGTGTCAGGAGGATGCAGCCAGGCTCTGCTCAGTGTCCTCTAATGATAGGACAAGGGGCAGTGGGTGTGAGCTGGAACACAGGAGGTTCCACACTAACATGAGAAGGAGAGCTTCTTCCCAGTGAGGGTTACAGAGCCCTGGAATGGGCTACCCAGGGAAGTTGTGGAGTCTCCTTCTCTGGAGGCGTTTAAAACCCACCTGGATCCTTTGTCATTTCCTACACACAAAAAAAGAAAAAAGCCTAGAGAAAACATTTCAGACACTATTATTTCCTTTCATTTCAATTGTTTTTAAGCAAAATTAAACCTTGGAGGCCCAGCTCCAAGACTTCTCACACAGCAGCGACAACCTCAATGAGCACAGTTGTGTCCAGGCCATACCTCCCCCCTACACCTTCTGAATGATTTCAAATCACTGCTGTGTTAAGTGTGTGTTTCTATAAAAAGAGAACCCCAGGACCGCTCTGCCATTTGGCCAGTGGTTTGCTGGGAGCCATACTGGACTTTTCCCTCCTGCCAGCCCCAGCAGCTGAACAAAGCTCTGGGGCAAGAACAAGACAAGTTTTTCTGGTAAGTATTTTGGGGGACAACCTTGAAAGCACCTACAAAAGCCTAAAAGTGTCCCGCTACACTTCTTCTGACCTGTTCTGAAGGTCCTCGGGGCTGAAGAACGATGAGAGCAGAAGAGCATCTTTCTTTCCAGATGTTTCTTCAGTTGGCTCTGGTTCTCGCTGGAAGAGTGAAAGTTAAAAGGTTAACACTTCCTAAGCAAACAGGGCTCTCGGTGCTCGCATCAACACCTGCTTAGGTGTCTCCTCCCTAACTTTTGGGAGCCCATTGGGCAGTTCTAACCTAAGAAGACAGGGTAGAAGACAGCTTAAAGACATTCAATTCCCACACATTTCTGGAATATAGGGTGTGGGTGGAAGAGACAGACCTCATTAATGCTGCCTGTGAGGGAAGAGCTGTTGAACAAACTCCCACCTCTTTAGAAATCAGATGGCAGACGAGAAAGAGAAAGCAAGAGTTATGAATATCTCAAGTGCAGCAAAAGCTTCGCTCAGCACTCAGAAACTTTGCAGGCTGCAGGGGACCCAGACACAAAGCTCAGAGCCACAGTAGTTTAAACTTTCTCTGCCATCTGAGAGTGAGTCTTCCCACTTGGGATAATTCCATCTCTCCCCACATGTCAGACACTATCCCCTAAACCACTTCCACACCCCTTTGCGGGATTCCCTCCAGCCTAATGATTCTATGTCTGTAGCTCCACTGCAGCAGGGAACCCAGAATTGGACCCAGCACTCCAGATGAGTCTCAGCAGCGCTGACTAGAGAGGAAGGATCACCTCCCTCAGCCTGCTGGCAACACTTTGCCTAATGACAACCAGGGCACTAATCACCCTTGGCACAAGGACATACTGCTGGCTTAAGTTCAGCCTGGTGTCTACCAGGATCCCTAGCTCCTTTACTATTATCATAGAATCATTAGGGATTGGAAGGGACCTCGAAAGATCATCCAGTCCAATCCCCCTGCCACAGAAGGATCACCTGGACCAAGTCACACAGGAACACATCCAGCCAGCACATACTGATGCCCATGTTTATTCCTTCCCAGGGCTAGGACTTGGAAGGGACCTCTGAAGTCCAAACCCCCTGGCAGAGCAGGATCACCTAGAGAAGACCACAGAGGCTCAATGTCCGTGGGGGTTTTGAATGTCTCCAGAGAAGGAGAGTCCACTCCCTCCCAGGCAGCCCGTACCAGTGCTCTGTTACCCCTCACTTGACAAAGGTTTTCCGTATATTTAGGCTGAACCTCCTGTGCTCCAATTTCATGAGATTCTTGTCAGCTCATTGCTCCAGCATATACCAAGGTCCCCCTGAACAGCAACACAACTGCCTGCTGCACTGACCACTGCTCCAAACCTTGTCGTGTCTGCAAACTGCCTGCACTCGGGTACAGACGCCCGAAGCAGCTCCAATTTTATCAGTCCCCTGAGAGCGCTGAAAGATCCGACTCAGGACAGAACATCAGTGTTTGCCTGTCTTTTAGCAGAAAGGCACAAGTCTTTGCCTAGGGGCACTTCTCCCTGTAAAGTTCAACATTAAAAGGAGTGGTGCTACCATAACCCTTGGAGCAACAGATTTCATACAAGACATTATCTGCCCTTAAAACGTCGCATCTCTTATTGGATCAAAACGGTTGCTACCAGCACTACTGCTGCCATAAAATTTCAATCTCCTGATTTGTTTTATGGGTTCCTTACCAGCAGTTGAAAAACCCCTGACTCTTACCTCTGCGCACTCGGACAGATTGCCTCATACATTCTGTTAAATCATTATTAAATCACATTTACTACCTGAAGATTTAAGCCTTCATTTGAGAGCTCCAGACAGAGAGCAAGGCAGCAGCGGTGTTGGAGGGGCACTTAGCTGCGCTGTCTCCTTCTCCCATTAATCAAGGCATCAAAGGAAAGATCTCCACCAAAGCAGCAAAACCAGTTCTCACTAGGCAACGGGCTTCCATTAGCATCGGAAAAGCTTTTCTTATTTAACGATGTTAGGTAATTAAATAACCAGAGGAGCAGATGTCTGTGGAGAATCAGAGCACATGCCTATGAATATTGTTCATTCCCAGGCACAAGTGTGAGAAGCCAGTTGGGGGTGGGGGGGGGTTCTTCCCCCCTCTAGTTAGGATTGAAGCTAATTTCCTCCTTAACTCTTTACCTTACTGATCATTTGAAGTTCTCAGAACCATTCTTTCTGATTCTTTCAAATACCAGCACGTTTGCTGGTGCTTAGATTAGATCTCTGGAAGAGCAAAGCTTTCCCCAGGACAGCTCTGCTTAGCAGGACATGGGGCAGGTATTTGTGTGAATCAATCCAGACCATTTCAGAGTCACATCTAGCCTGTCTGCTCAGACCAGATAAGAGTGAGGTCATTGATTTATTTTTTCCTCATTATCTGGCAAGATTTCAGTTGAAGCCTAAACTCATTATCTCTGTGGAAATACAAACATAACTTGATCCCTCGAAGCAAGTTAATTTAGTTTGGAACCAGTTAGGGAGTTACCTTCTGAATTCAATTAGCCAATAACTCCTGATGGGTAAAGGTCACAGAAAAATCAAGGCACTGTGCTGGCTTAATTTAAATGCAATTCCAGGTTTCCCCTTTCTACTGAATCACAGCTGTGGCTTCTGGCCACCATCTCTAATTCTCCATCCGTAACAGAAGAGATGATCTTTAGGAGGAGAACAGTGGCAGCACCTCTGAGCCACAGCTCCTTCAAAGTCCTCCCTTTGTACAGGAGGGATGTGAGCAGGGAGGACCTTGCCTCTTCCAGTCACAACAAATAAAGCCCCTCTACTCACCTACATTAATCAGAATGACGTGTGCACTAAAATCCAAATCCTTCTCTGCAGCAAAGCTGCAGCCAAATGCAGGATTAATGTTTTACTCCCAGAGACAGGGACATTTCTGACAAGAGACCCAGGGAGCTGGGTCTCTTCAACTTAGAGAAAAAGAGACTGAGGAGTGACCTCATTCATGTTGATAAATATGTGAAGGGTGGGTGTCAGGAGGGTGGAGCCAGGCTCTGCTCAGTGTCATCTAGTGATAGGACAAGGGGCAGTGGGTGTCAGCTGGAACACAAGAGGTTCCACACTAATATGAGAAGGAACTTATTCCCAGTGAGGGTGACAGAGCCCGGGAAGGGGCTGCCCAAGGGGGTTGTGGAGTCTCTTTCTCTGGAGACATTTCAAACCTGCCTGGATGTGTTCCTGTGTGACTGGATCTAAGGGATCCTGCTGTGGCAGGGGGATTGGACTAGATGATCTTTTGAGGTCCCTTCCAATGCCTGATGTTCAGTGATCCTGTGAACTCATGCCACAGAAGACCCCGAAAGATATGTCACTTCAGAATCACACGTGTACCATCAGCTGCAGAGGCTCTTTCAGGGTGAGCCGGGCAAAGGTGTCCAGCCTAATGGCCAAGTTCATCACAGAAATAACACAGCGATAGAAACACTGACAGGCTTGGTCATGGAATAATAGCTGTTGGTATCACTATAATCCCAAGCAAGAGGTAGTAAACAGTGTAAGGATGGCACATGGGAGCTGTTCTCTTAAGGCTCTGAACTACCCTGGGAAATCACAAGCTACAAGCAGCTCCCTCCTGGAGAAATGATTTCTCACGTTACAATGTGAAAGCAAATTTCTTCCCAGTATTACCTCAGGCAATTAGCCGGATTGTAATTCTTGTGTCTTTCCAAACTGGTTTCCACCTTGATTTGATTTGGAGCACCTGACTGAATTAACCCTCCCTGAAGAGACAGACACTCCGTTTCACTCCGGCATGACATTACGCTGGTACCAAACTACAGCTCCCAAGGCTGCACTTGTGGCGATATTTCTGTCACTGGCTTAAAGTGGCGTTCCTCCTCCAGCCAGTGTCAACGCTCTGGCTCGCTCCTGCATGCCTGTGCTAGCCACAAGTTCAGAAAGCAGAACAATAAGCTGCACAAGGCAAAAGGCAGAGCAGCAACTTCAGAGACCTGTAAAACACTGAATTACAGGATGAAGAAAGCAATGTGTTGCACATTACTCAACACACTTGACCTTCCCCAAGTGAATCGCTTCATCCTGCCAAGACGCGCCATAGGATAATGCGCAAGGAGCAGCAGCAGTCCGTATTTTAGCTCTGAATTCCACAAGGAACAGAAGTCAGAGCCCTAAAGCAAGGGTGTCTCTTGGTGCATCCCAGCAATCCTTAGGACACTGAACCAATACAACCTTCCGGATAGTTTCTCTTCCAAATCTCCAAGGCTACATCTAAATTCTTTAAGTAGAGATCAGGTCTCAGGACCCTGTGGATCCCTGAAACACCTGATGTGCCTTTCTTCCAAACTCAGCCCTCATAAAGCAAGAATCAGATCAGTTCAAAGGTCCACTTAGTCCAGTGGCTGACAGGGGCCAGAAGGAGGTAACTAGGGAAACAACTGGTAGAAGGGGCAATCAGGCAGGCATTTTCTCCACGCTCTCATTCCCACATCCAGCAGCCTGTCCTGCAGGGTGTTCCTCAGGCAGAGATGTCCTCTTGCTGCCTAATAGCCCCTGATGGGGAAGGGAAGGAGAAGGGAACTTCTGAATACCAGATGCTCAGATATTAAGAAATTGCAGGCACTTGGGGAGTCCATTCCTTCAACGTTTTTACCCGGTATAACAGCATCGGACTGCCACCTTGTGAACAGTGCATCAGGGTGCACAAATCGTTCTGGTCAAAAGTCATTTCTCTCATTCACAAGGCCAAGCAGAAGAGAAAGGCAACTTTAGATATGGAACTGTGCTGGAAAATGATAATACAAAAAGATTTTCAATAAAAGACTGCAGATGGGCAGGGAGGCACAAGGAGAAGACTTGGGAATTGGTTAAGAATCATTATCCTAGTATTACGAGAATGTAGCTACTCTCCTCCACAGACCTTGATGCAATCACACAGACGTCAGGGCACTTTCTTGACAAGAGCTAAACATCTCATTTTGCTCCTCTAGGACCAACTGCAAAGCAGACAGCACCCCATGGCATGTGGAAGGTATTAGCAACTACCTACCAAAGACACATAAGCGGGCATCACCAACAACCACCAGCAAGGCCTTTCTGTTCTGGCTGGAGAGAATGTGAAACTGGGTCACCACAGGGTCTCCTTCCATGCGTGAGGCTGTGGTGCAGGAACCACTGAAGGCAGAATGCAGCTTTGGTTTTGGTCTGAGCTGAGGCAACATCATTTTCCACCTTTTCCCAAAGGTTGACTGAGCTGGAGGCACACACCAGAGCACACTAGTTGCAATTCAACCTGAGAAGGCAGAACCGAGGGAAGGTACTATGAGAGCAGGAGCCTGGGAGCCCCTGCCGATGACTCTGACAGGGACCACTGCACTTGTCACAGCAGCATTACTCAGAGAGTACGTTATCATTGAGAGACATGTTATCACTCCTCAAGGTGAAGAAAATTTATGGTGAGTGGGAAGATTCGCCCGGACCTGGAGGCACTGTGAGAATCCTGAACTTTGGAGATCCATGAGGATCAAGACTGAAGTCGGACCGCTGTGATTTCTGCATCAAGTGTCCCAGCCCAACTGGTAAACCTAGCACCACCTAGGTCAGCCAGACTCTGTGCAGCAAGGCCTTACCTAATGATTGTCACAGATGACTTACTGTTCTCGAAATCTGGCTTGTTATTAAGCGTGCTGCTGAATTGCCTTCCCACTATGTTTACGTGTGACAAACACTTACCTAAAGAATCACAGATTCAGCTAATCATTTAGGATGGAAAAGATACTTAAGGTCATTGAGTCCAACCATTAACTGTTCCAAGCCCACAGCTAAGCCATGCCATGAGCCCCAGATCTATGCAACTTCAAAACACGCCCAGGGATGCCGATTCAATCCCCTTCTTGGGCATCCATGCAGATGCTCCCCCAGACAGTGCCAGCACATTTAAGTCCCAGAACTCCATCATTTCTACTTGGAGCTGAGGTCCTTCAAAGCTATCCAGGTGTCCTCACCCCATGTGTCACAGCCATCCTGACATCTGGATTCAGGTAAAGTCACTCTAGGGTTCCTCCTCTGCACTTGTGCATCAGAGCTTGGAGTTGTGAGACTTGTTACCCCAGAAGCATTGCAAGATCAAGTCAACTCCATTCTCCAAGACGGAGTTAAAGGAGAGTGTCTGCTATCTTCATAGAAAATAATCGCTGTTTTGCGGTATGAACCACAATCCACTCAGCTCTGAGCAAAATGGCCTCTCACAAGTCAAAACTTTAACTAGGCCATTGGGGCTGTGAAGATGACCAGAGTGCTGGCGTACCTCTCCTATGAAGACAGGATGAGAGTGTTGTTCATCCTGGAGAAGGCTCCAGGGAGACCTCATGTAGCCTTTTAGTACCTAAATGGAAGCCTCTAGAAGAACTGGGGTCAGAGGTTCAACAAACTGGGGACAGAGACACAACAAGGTCTCAAACTAAAAGATCTAGACTGGGTATTTTTTTTATGAGGATGGTGAGACACTGGCACAGGTTGCTCAGAGAGGTGGTAGAGGCCCCACACCTGGAAACATTCAAGGTCAGGCTGGATGAGGCTCTCAAAAACTCGATGTAGTCGAAGACCTAACTAGTTGCAACTGGACTAGACGACCTTTAAAGGTCCCTTCCAGCACCAGCTGTTGTGTGACTGTGTGAACGGCAGGGTGCCTGGCGGCCTCACTGGTGTCTAACCAGGCTCCCAGCGCAGTGGCCGCGCACAGTACGTGGCACTCGTTCACCGGCTGGCGCCTAGTCAAGACCCTGGACCTAGGGCCCTGCGCTTGCCCACAACCGGGCCGAGCACCTACGTGCCAGGCTGCACTCGCCAGGGCATGAGTGGCCATGGGTGACGTGCGCGCCCACAGGACCCGCTGCGCGGGGCACCTCACGCGTGCCCTCTCTGCCCGGCGCCTCATGGGCCCCGGCCTCGCCTTCGGCCTTCCCACGCGGCGGGCCCGCGCAGCCCCCCGGCGCAGCCCCGGGCCGGGAGCGAGAGGCGCGGCCACGCTCCCTGCAGCACCGCCCCCCTCGGCCGCAGCGGGGACGCGCGCACAGGACATGGAGGCTGTGTGGCGGCGGCGGGAGGACGGCGGGGAGCGGGCCCGGCCCTTGGCTCTGCTGCTGCTGGCGGTGGCGGCGGCGCTGGTCAGCGACGCGGCGGCCGAGGCGGAGGAGGCACGGCAGGGGCGGCAGCGCGGGGACGAGCAGTGCCATTACTACGCGGGAGGACAGGTCTACCCCGGGGAAGCGGCCCGGGTGCCAGTCTCGGACCACTCGCTGCATCTCAGCCAGGCCAAGAGTAGGTGCCGGGCTGGGGGCGATGCCGCACGGCCGCCCTTTGTCTCGCTGCGGCCCAGGCGGGGCGGAGGGCCGGGACCTGAGGCGGGCGGGGAGGTGCCCGCAGTGCGGGCTGAGGGGCTGCGGCGGAGGCCACGTCGGGCGGGGCGGGACGGGACGGGGGCCTCAGGCCCTCCCATCCCCCTCGTCTCTGGTGGCCCTGCGGCAGGGGCTCTCGGGTCTGCGCTCTCCAGCGACCTCCCTGAAGGGAGGTTGTAGTCAGGTGGGAGTCAGGCTCTTCTCCCAGGCAGCCAGCGCCAGGACGAGGGGGCAGGGCCCGAAGCTGCTGCACGGGAGGGTTAGGTTGGTAGGAAGCTTTTCTTCGTGGAAAGGGTGATGAGACCCTGGAGTGAACTGCCCAGGGCAGTGGTGGAGCCCTCATCGCTGTGGAGATGTTTGAGGACAGACTGGATGTGGCCCTCAGTGCCCTGGTCTAGTATGTGGTGATGTTAGGTCCTGGGCTCAGCCTGATGAGCTCAGAGGTTTTTTCCAGCCTCAATGGTTCTGTAATTCTTTGCAGTCCTTGTTGTACCTCCTCACTAACTATATGCCACAGCAGTAGGTTGTCCTAAGAAGAGGAGAGCCCAACAATGCATCCAGATACTAGTTAAGATTCCATTTCTTTTTCTCAGCAGCCTTTCTCTAATTTGCTGCAGCTGCTTGTCAATGCCCTTGACCTCACAAGTGTATTCAGATCACCTTGTATCTGCAGCATACCCTACCATTTGTCTCAGAGTTCATGTTACCATGAAAGCAGTACCTGGCATAATAAAGATAATATTACAATTTGCAAGGTTAATCCATTTTGCTTGGAATGGTGAAGACATTTCATGCATTTTAAGTGGACATTTTTATTTTAAATACAGCTGTCTTCAAGGCACAGTTTGCTCTGGAGCTGCAGTCTAACCAATGTAAGCTGCACTTGCAGGCACATGTCTCTAAAAATGCTGTTGCGAGTCTTTTTGGACCTGAACTCCAAGCAGATTATCACACTCAAAAAGTAATAATATGAATTTGAACTTTCCTATACTTCTGGTTCACAGCAGCTGTTGTTAACAAAACAACGATGGTTCCTGAAGTCTTAAAACAGTTTCTCCTTCAGCCTAACAGATGTCCCATCATGAGCTGGCAGCGCACATGGGGTTTGTTCAGCATGCCCAGATAAGGTTTATGTGGCCTTGATTTTCAGCAGCTGAAGCACAAGTTTGGTCAAATTATTTACTTTCCCTGTGTACCAAGAGTGGCATTTCTTCATCGTCCTGTAACCTCTGTTTCTAGCACTAAGCACGTTTGATTTTCTAACTGTGGGCAGTAGGTTGCTTTTCGAGCAAAAGGAGGAAGGGTTGCCCTCGCACGCCGGCTGGCTAGTGAACGGCTTTGTTTGACCAGGAGCTTCGTGTTCTCACTTCTAACTGAACACCTTTTGTATTTCAGTTTCCAAGCCAGCACCTTACTGGGAAGGAACAGCAGTCATTAATGGAGAGTTTAAAGAGCTGAAATTAACAGATTATGAAGGAAAATATCTCGTCTTCTTCTTCTATCCTCTTGACTTGTAAGTAAGGCCACTGTAGAGGCTGAGCGCAGCTACACTGGATTTATAAATTTGTTAAGTTTTTATCTTCTATTGAGATCTTGGGGTTTTTTCCGCTTGGTAAGGGTACTGGGAAAAAGGCCCTTGTTCTCATCATACCTTAGTAAAAGTGTTACGTGGTTTTTATCCTAGTAAGTGTGTCCACTACTTTGTGTCTTCACACAAGAGAAGTAACTTTCAGTCTGCAGGACCTGGTCTGGCAACTGTTAACTATTCAAAATGTGAATAGCTAACATTTGCAGACATAGATAATAACAACAAATTAGAGCACCTGACATTAAAAGCTGGGGGTTTGTGTTTAAATTCAGCTGCTTAGTATTTATAAAGTCTAAAATAAAGTAACTGTAAAAACTCTGGTATCCAGATTGAAATCTCGACCAGAGGTTTATAGTTTTAAGAAACTGTAGCTCAGCCGGAGTGTGAGGCTGGCAGCATTTCACTCCAATGCTTGGAGAAGCAATAAAAATAAATAAAAGCTAAGTTCTTGATGATGCATCCATAGTTGTAAGTGAAACAGAGAACTTACTTGCAACGGTGACTTTATCTTGTCTTAAATCATCTAGCACGTTCGTATGTCCAACTGAGATCATCGCCTTCAGCGACAGAATCGATGAGTTCAGAGCAATAAATACCGAAGTAGTAGCCTGTTCTGTGGACTCGAAATTCACTCACTTGGCATGGTATGTGGCTAACCCTTCATCGTCTCTCACTAAGGGGTGTTCAGGGATCCATCCTGCTTGAGACACCATCCCTGGATGTGTAGATGCAGAGCTTAGGTCATGGTGTACCAGTGGGCTTGGTACAGTTGGGTTGATGGTTTGCCTTGGTGATCTTAAAGGCCTTTTCCAACCTAAACCATTCGGTGGGTGCCTGTGAATGCACCACACTGTCCTGGTTGTCACAAGCACATTGTAAAGTGCATCTGACTGAAGAGACGGAGGTTGTTATTGATACATGTGGCCAAAGCCTGCAGGAGTTCTGCTGAACATCCTGTCCTAATCATGAACAGTCATCATCTCCCTTGTGAGTGCTTGCACTAAATCCATCTGTCTGTACTGGTCTGCTTTGTGGCTTCTGATGTTGAGCAGGAAGATAAATCTTGGTGGTCAACACATCTGTACCTCGTTTCTTTCAAAGGATTAATACTCCTCGAAAACAAGGAGGACTTGGACCTTTGAAGATTCCACTTCTTTCAGATTTGACACACCAGATTTCAAAGGATTATGGAGTGTACCTGGAAGATCAAGGGCATGCCCTGAGGTATCTCACTTGGTTAGAGTTCTGTGAGGGTTTTTGCTGGGGTAGTACTTACCGCTTTGGGTCTAAAGAAGGTATGAAATCTTTCCTTGAGAGTAGCATTTGCCTGAGGATTCATGTTGAGAAACAAAACTCCTGCTGAACTGTAATTATTCAGAGACTAACAATATCCAAGGGGAATCAAGAGCAGTGGTAGCTAATGGTCTTGGGAGAGATGTCTTCCCTCCCATAAACTTGATTAGTTGCTTTTGGAGTGCCTGTTACATCATATTACCTGCAGCAGACCCTGAGAGGGCCTGTCAGAGCTTAACATTATGTTCTCCAGAGAATGTCCGTGCATTTTTTAACTTCTCAGCTCATGCCATCTGCTGCCTCAGTAGGAGTAGTAGGCCATTAGTATTCTAAGATGATGAGTGTCGGAACTTCTTCACAGTGCAGGTGACAGAGCCCTGGAAGGGGCTGTCCAAGGGGGTTGTGGAGTCTCCTTCTCTGGAGACATTTAAAACCCACCTGGCCATTTTCCTGTGTGACTTGGTCTAGGGGATCCTGCTCCAGCAGGGGGATTGGACTGGATGAACTTTCAAGGTCCCTTCCAATCCCTAATGTTCTGTGGTTCTGTGTTGTATGGTGTTTGCAGAGACAAAATTCCTCCCATCAAGCAGAGAGAATCGTCTGCAAAAACAACAGTGGGATGAGTTCTGTTTCCTAACACACACTGCAAAAACCTTTCCACAGAGGCCTTTTCATCGTTGACGATAAGAGAATCCTTCGGCAGATCACGATGAACGACCTTCCTGTTGGGAGATCGGTGGATGAAACACTTCGTCTGGTGCAAGCATTCCAGTACACAGACAAGCATGGAGAAGGTGCTCTTTTAAATACTTGCATGATGAAGATTGTCTTGCTTGCACTGGAGACTGTATTTGTGGTTAGACGGAAAGAACTCGATAGCACTGGAGACCAGCTTCATGCAGTGAATGAAGTGTCTGGGCTGCCCTGCTACAAGCTCCTGCAGTCGCAGCACCTGGAGATGTTGTCTCAAATAGCAATTCACGTTTTGCCTCACGTGCCTTAGTCTGAATTAAGGCAGAGTGTGCTCTCTGCCCCACATGTATAGGAGATATGAAACCCAGTACATTGCTGCATTGTGGCATACTGACACGATTGAGACACAGGCCAACCTCATGCTGTGTTGTCCTTCAAGGATCAGTGACAGGGAATTGAGAGGGCTGTATGGCAAGGCTGCCCAGGGGGGTTGTGAAATCTCCATCTCTGGAGCCATTTAAAACCCTCCTGGCCATGTTCTTGTGCAGCTGGATCTAGGGAATCCTGCTGTGGCAGGGGGATTGGACTGGATGATCTTTTGAGGTCCCTTCCAGTCCCTAATGTTCTGCAAGATCCATCCACAGGTAGTTCCCAGCTAAGAGAAGGTAAGAGGTTAGGTATAAAATGTCAGTACATCTCCCACAGATGAAGAAAACAACCTATTTCATGGTTGCAGATACTAGATGTGAGAGCTGTGTGCTGTTTACTTAGAATGAACAATTTGTGTACGTACAAGTATCTTACTAACTTTGTGCTCTCTACTTTCTCAGTTTGCCCTGCTGGTTGGAAACCTGGCAGTGAAACAGTAAGTCACCACTTTGATTTCACTGCATGCACTAGTGTGAAGCACTCAGTTGTGATTTCCCCTGAAGCCAAACCCAAAACCTTTGCTACTCTCAATGAGTCACGACGAGTAAACTCACTTTGCTCTAGTTACAGCTTCTGCATTGCTACTGATTTCATTAGGAGGTTGATTCCCTCACACTGGACATATTCCAGCTGTTTCAAATTCCCTGCCTATGAACAAAACTCTCCTCAGCAGCAATCAGTTCATGAACTTTTTATACCAGATAATGCCCAATGAGAGGAAGCTGGGAGCTCCTCAAGTCTGTCCTATATTCTCTGATAGTTGTCCATATAAGTTCTTGGCTCTGCCTAGTCTTAGGGTGAATGCTAGGCTCTACCCAAAGGCAGTGTGCTGTGTGACACAGCCAGAGTGACGCTGTCAGAGCTCCAGCAGAGAGCAGTGCTTTGCTGCACAGTTGCTCGCCCCACTTTGTTACTACTCATCTACAGTCAGAGGAGCCAGGGTTCACGTAAACACCCACTGAACTTGTTTGTGTTCTCTGGGCTTGGAGCAGGCCTCAGCAGAATGCAGGGGGTATGAGCTGGAACAGAGGAGGTTCCACATCAATATCAGAAGGAACTTCTTCCCAGTGAGGGTGACAGAGCACTGGAAGGGGCTGCCCAGGGGTGTTGTGCAATCTCCTTCTCCAGAGACATTTAAAACCCACCTGGACGTGTTCCTGTGGCTTGATCTAGGTGATCCCACTCTGGCAGGGGGTCGGACTGGATGATCTTGCAAGGTCCTTCCCAATCGCTGATGTTCTGTGATTCTGTGAAACTGAGCTGCCTGGTTTGGATGAGATTGCTGTTATTGATTTGAGCACGTGACTTTCTTCTGAACCATCTGAAGATGACAGAGGATGTTGTTTAAGAGCTGTCTGAACAAAAAACCTTAAGGCAGACTAGTGAGCATTGTAACAGATAGTATAAAGTGTTAGTTTGCTGGACATGGAAGCTTCCCAGGATGACTGGGGACTGGCAGAGGAGTGTCTTGGTGAGGGAAGCTGAAGACTAAAAAGAAAGAGGACTGACTGGCCTAACAGACATGGTTTGGGACTGAGAAGTCCTGCCCTCCATACCCATGGAGCACTTGAGTGATACAACATCAGTGTCTTTTCTAAAAGCAGTGCTGGGATTAACAGCCCGAATGCTGCCAATTTAAAGACCCTGACCAAAAGCAGTCTACTCAGAAAAAGATACAGATAAATGGTCTAGGTGATCCTGCTGTGGCAGGGGGCTTGGGCTGGGTGATCTCTCAAGGTCCCTTCCAATCCCTGATGTTCTGTGACTCTGAAATAGCAGAGTAGTTCAAAAAGCCTTTCTCCAAGGTGTCTTCTTGATGTGTCTGATTTGATTAGATCAAACCAGAGGAAGCCATAAGAGTGTGGTGGCCAAGGGAAGAACTGTAAGTACATTCTAAGACTCTCAATTACAGACATTAGTTTATGAGAATACCTTGCTTTTGAGGTGAGCAACATCGGCGTGTGTGCTGCCAGAATTCTTCCTTTGGTAGGCTGCACTCTCTCTTCCCCCACTCAGTTAAATCTTTCTGCTGCTGCTGCTAAAGAGTAACTGGGTATCGACTTGGCCAGCAAATCACTCTTTGGTGGTGCTTGTGGGATGGTCTTAGCATCTTCCTGTGAAACACCATTCTCATCTAGGTTTATAGTTTGTGGTTTGGGTTTTTAGACTAACATTTTTATTTCCTCTCTTCACAGATAATTCCGGATCCAGCTGGAAAACTGAAGTATTTTGATAAACTGAACTGAGACTTGCTTCTCTTGAATTACATAGGTCACATTCGACTTGATTTTTGCCAATAAAATGTCATTGACTTTGTTACTTCCAAGGGTTTGACTGCAATAGACCATGAAAGGTATTGTCGTCCAACCTGCATACCGCACAGAATCACAGACCATTAGGGGTTGGAAGGGACCTCAAAAGATTGTCTAGTCCAATCCCCCTGCCACAGAGGATCCCCTAGACCAAGTCACACAGGAACATGTCCAGGTAGGTTTGAAATGTTTCCAGAGAACGAGACTCTTCAACCCCCCTGGTAGGGCCACTGGGTCAATGATAACAACCTGCAGATAGTCAGGAGCATCACACGGTTCTGAAACAGACCCTTCCACCTCCTCCCTTCCCCCTCATTTTTTGACAGCCCACAGAGATCCACACAGCAAGGGAGAAAAGACACTGCGATAGGTTTTCAGGTCTTTATTTGTGTGGTCAGTCAAATACATTCGGCTTTGGAAGAGATAAAACGAAAAGCTGAGATGTCACCATTAAAACATCTGTGACATCACACTACTGAGTCAGCACTGGAGTGTGGCTGAGACGCTCCGCGTTAGGAACTACCACTGCGACGTGCAAATCTGATGAGGATCAGGCAGCAGCCCTGTGCCTCCACCAGAAAGCTATGCGACTTACAGATGAAGGCAGTCAAAGCTCACAAAAAGAAGTCTGATCTAGAATGTGCTTGCTTCCCTCACACAGCCAGGTGTCACCTGTTAGGAGCCATGACCTTCATGCTATCCAAGCACCAAAGGAAGCTGGTCCTACTTAACGGCTTTCTCAAACTTTCTTGCTCAGAAACGAAATGTCAACATGTTGCTTTATTTTATCAGCCTGTTCCATGCATCTGCGCTCATTCCTGTAACTTCTGCTTCCTGATTCTGAAGAGTTCAAACCTGACAAGGGATCCAGCGTCTATTCTCATGTCATATTTCATCCATCTAACCTACCCCTGGGCCCAACGGCTCCTCTTTGGGTGCACAGAGCATTGTCTTGATTAGACAGGACATCGGTCTTCATTTGAAGATACCACAGGTCCAGTTTAGTGCTTGTGACTAATCCGGGAACCTCATCACTTAAAGCTGGTGCCTCCCATACACGAGCCTTCCTAATATCAGTGCTGAGCTGGAGCTGTTTAGCTGCTAAAACTTTCTCCAGTACATGAGAAGCACTTCAGCATGAAGTACTTTCTTCCTCTTACAACCATAGTCATACACATCATGGTGTCCCCGCAGTGGTGGGGAATTACTGTGCGCTTCACAGGTTACCTGGACAATGCCACCAAGGAACAAGACAACTAAAGCAGCTGAGAAGGCTGTCCTTCACCTGTATCATCCGGCAGGGGGACAAAAACACTCCCATCATTCAGCAGCTGACTTGGGAGCTGCTCAAAACAGCTTCCCTGGACCCCTAAGTGCAGCCTCAAACATAACCACCTCCATTTTAGCAGCATTTTACCTTTCCTCCTTCCAAAACCAAACCATCCTGCCTACAATGCCAGTTCCCAGTCCCACTACGTCTCCCCAACCAGGTCTTTGCAGTTCCTAGTCCTACTAGATCTTCCCAACCAGGTCTCTACAGCCCATGAGGAATAATTCATTAAGGAACTCACTCACTCACAGTCATATCCTGGCATGGTTTCAGCCCAACCAGCAGCTAAATACTATGCAGCACTTTGCTCCCCTGACCCAAGGAATGGCAGAGAAAATTGGAGGGGTAAAGGCAAGGAGAGACACAGGTTGAGCTACAAACGATTTACTAACTGAAATAAACTAATTGTGATAATAGAGACAATAGAATAGACAAATGAGTCATGGACAGCACCCACTGACCAATGCCCAGCCCATTTCTGGCAAGCAGTCCCCAAGGAAAGAATAGTCCAAAGCCTCAATCTCGGAAGATCCAAGCACGCCAGCCCACGGCACTGTACGATGTGGAACTCTCCGTTGGCCGCTTTGGGTCCGCTGCTCTGGCTGCGCTCTCTCCCAGCCTCTTGCGCACCTGCAAACTTGCAAAGCTGAAAAGTCCTCAATTTCTCAGCCACAGCTAAAACCAGCAGTGTATGGTTAACATTCTTCTCACACCAAACCCCGTACCAACTCCAAAACACAGCTACGATGAAAACTCATCTCTAGCCCAACTGAAACAGGAGATGGAAAAGCCCCTAAGCTGAAGAGGCTGGCAGGGACAGGCTGTATACAAACACAGGGCCCGAGAAGCATTCTCACTGTCCAGCTCATTTCATTGCAAGAAGCTGCCTTTCCTCCCACAGTCCTGCAAAACCACCCAGAAGAGGAGCTGCAACAATCTCGTCAGCTCCCAGCTGCTGGGGACCACCTGCTCTACCCTGTGCACACATGACTACCCGCTGAGCCGCTGCTGCTGCCCAGATGCACGTGCTCTCCTTAAGAGGAAAGAAGACAGCCCTAAAGTGAACTTACACATAGCTGTGGGTGAAATGGCTTTGCCTGCGTCTATCCACTTACTGCACACGTTCTCCTGACAGGATTTCCAGCCCTTCTGAGGGAAACAGAGGAGAGGTGCTACGGGAAAGGCAGCAGATAGTGAAGAAATAGCAAAGTCTGGAACGAGACCTCCTGAAGCAGACCAAGAGAAGCTACCAAAAGGTTTCAACCAATTTTTTTCCTGTCACTGGATGGTAAAAGCAGCAGAGATTAAAAAATCCAAGTATAGGCAAATACACAAAGAGCACTAAGAAGGTATTTGTTGATGTCCAGGTTGTACTTGGGGTTTTGATTAAGAGTGATGGTTTTTTCAGATCTGCAAGCACCTGTCAGCCATCTCTGGAGACAGCTCTTTCCAAGCCAGCGCGCAGCTATGCTGCCAGTGCAGCTCTCAGCCCATCAGATTTCTTTCATGATGGCAGCAAAGTGTCGCTTCCCATCTAAATACAACATGGACTCTGAAATAAGATGGAGAAAAGAGAGAACCACAGGATTAAATTATGGTCAGTACCACAGAGAGTGATGAGAAACAGTCCACACTGCCATCGAAGCAGAAAAGAGTGTGGAGCAAACCTCTTCAGTGATTCAAATACCAATAGTTCACCTGAAGAAATCACAGAATGTTGGGATTGGAAGGGACCTCAAAAGGTTATCCAGTCCAATCCCCCTGCCACTGCAGGATCACCTAGAGCAAGTTGCACAGAAACATGTCCAGGTGGGTTTTAAAGGTCTCCAGAAAAGGAGACTGCACACCCCTCCTGGGCAGCCTGTTCCAGGGCTCTGTCACCCTCACCAGGAAGAAGATCCTTCTCATATTGATGTGGAACCTCCTGTGTTCCAGTTCACACCCGCTGCCCCTTGTCCCTATCAGTGGGTGCCCCTGAGCAGAGCCTGGCTCCATCCTCCTGACACCCACCCTTCACACATTTATCAACATTAATGGGGTCACCCCTCAGTCTCTTTTTTGCCCAGCTGAAGAGACCCAGCTCCCTCAGCCTTTCCTCATGAGGGAGATGCTCCCCTCCAATGGAACCAATGTTCCAATAGAAAGCTGTTTACCTGAGAGTGATGCTGACAATGCATTCATTAGGTACTTGCCTCCGTAGGTTTTGGGGACGACTCGTGGGACCTCCTTTTCTGACATAAATGTAAAATGGAAGATGTTGGTGGTGTGGTGCTCCCTGTTATCTGCATCATAAACCTCACTGTGTACTCGAACCTGGATGTAGTTTTCTTCTGTGTAACAGACCTACACAGTTAACATAAGGGTTACAGATCAGACTTTATCACTGGTGCTGAAGAATCGTAACAGCCTGCCTTGCACTGTGTTGGCTGAAAAGTCAACACACTCTAATCACAGAATCACAGAACATCAGGGATCAGAAGAGACCTTGAAAGATCATAGAATCATTAGGGATTGGAAGTGACCTCAAAAGATCATCTAGTCCAATCCCCCTGCCACAGCAGGATCAACTAGACCAAGTCACACAGGAACACATGCAGTCAGGTTAATATTTCTTTGTTATCAGTGATGAACAGTGACTACAGCAAAAAAGGTGTTTCTACTTTAGAAAAATAAATCAACTCCTACCTGTCCAGAAAGCAGCAGTAAAGATCCAATCTCAACTGGCCTCTGAAACATGATATCGTCAACAGACACTATAAAAGGTCTGGAACTCCTGAAGCAAGAGAGAGAAAGACATTTCTTCTCACTAACAAGGAGGGTATGTGGAGAAATGACAAATCTGTCACTGTCAGCACTGTAATCAGCAGTGACTAGAGAACAGCTCTCTCTTCAGTGCAGGCCCAGGGAAGTGCTAAAGAGTTTTGTCATCACCCAAGACAACAATAACTAGGGGGAACTTCTCACACACCCTCTCTCCAGATCCATTACTACCTCATTAGGGTATCTCATGACTCACCCCCACTAGGCAATCAAGTCATTATGGCTTAGGCCTCTGTTTTCCAGGCACTGATGTGAAGCACTTTGCTTTCTCTCTGGGGGATGACTCCAGTCAGTTTCTGAGCACAGTTTGTCCAGAAACTGTTTCTCTTGTGTGTGGAAGGAAGAAGATGTAACTGACTGGATAGAATGTCTATTTTATACAGTTAGAAGGAAAATGTACCTTCAAAAGTCAATCCCAACAGCTTGGAAACACCAGAAGGAGGGTCTATTTCCTATCTCAAGATACATAATGCTTGAAAATCACACTCCAAGGAACAAGATGCAAACCACTTTATATTTATAAATCACAGAACTATTGAGGCTGGAAATTACCTCTGAGCCCATGACCTCCCATGACCTAACATCACCACATCGGCCAGAGCAAAGCACTAAGGGCCACAGGCAGGCTGTCCTCAAACACCTCCAGGGCAGTCCAGTCCAGGCTCTGATCACCCTATCCACAAGGAAAGGCTTCCTAACATCCAACCTAACCCTCCCCTGGTGCAGCGTCAGGCCCTGCCCTCTCGTCCTGTTGCCTGGGAGAAGAGCCTGACCCCCACCTGACTACAGCCTACTCCAGGCAGTTGTAGAGAGGAGGAAGGTCCCCCCTGAGTCTCCTCCAGGCTAAACGAGCCCAAGCAGAAGCTCTAAGCAGAACAGTGCTGTGCACTAACAGTGCAAGATTCTATTAGACTCCGAGGTCTTCTCTATTCAGCTTGTCATTAGGTTAGTTAACTTGGCCTCCCAGCCCGTGTCTATGTGCACTGTGCCCTGGGTTACACAAACATTGCAGGTCTGCATCTTACCCATAGCTGCAAGCAGTTGCCCATCCCAGCTCAAACGCCTTTCTCATGAGAAAGCCCCCAAAGATCCTATTGAAGATGTTCCGCTCCTGCATGGAGGAACAAAAACCAAACAGCTCTATTACACACATCCTCTCAAAGCTCTGCAGTGGAGCCTGCACTTCCCTTCATGGTATTCAGCACAACTCAGGGCACTGAATGCACAAAAACCACTGCTGAAATACTGAACTGTAGAATCATTCAGGTTGGGAAAAACCCTCGGGATCATCAAAAGTACTCTACAAGGTCACCCCTAAACCAGATCCCCCCAACACCACATCTAAGCAACTTTTAAACTGACAGGGATGGGGACTCCACCACCACCCTAGGCAGCCCAGTCCAGTCCCTGACCACTCTCTCGGGGAAGAATGTCTTCCTGATGTCCAGTCTAAACATCCCCCATTGGAGCTGGAAGCCCTTCCCTCTGGTTCTGTCACTAATGACCTGTGAGAAGAGCCCAGCACCAACATCTCCACAGTGTCCTTTCACATAGTTGTAGAGAGCGATGAGGTCTCCCCCAAGCCTCCTCTTCCTCAAACTGAACGGCCCCAACTCTCAATCTCTCATCAGATTGATTCTCCAGGCCCTTCCCCAGCTTTGTCACCCTCCTCTGCACTCGCTCCAGCACCTAGATGTCTCCCTTGTACTGAGGTGCCCCAAACTGGACCCATTACTCAAGGTGCAGCCTCACCAGTGCTGAGTACAGGGGGACAATCACCTCCCTACTTTTGCTGGACACACAGTGTCTAATCCAGGCCAGGATGTCATTTGCCTTCTTGGCCACTTGCTGGCTCATATGCAGCCTCCTGTCAGTGAGAACCCCCAGGTCCCTCTCTGCCAGACTGCTCTCCAGCTACTCTGCCCCCAGCCTGTAGCAGCAGGGGATTGTCCTGACCAAAATGCAGGACCAGACACTTGAGGACCCTGATCAAGATGTTGAACAGGAGTGGCCCAGCACTGAGCCCTGGGAGACACTACCCGTTACTGGTCTGTAACCGGACTTCGCTCCACTGCCCACACAAGCAGAAGTTTAAATGGCTGAGGCAACGTTACTTAGTAAGAGCTCATCTGTCTCATTTGAAGACATAAGTAAAGAACTCAAAGTCGTGTCCACATCCAGAAGCCCAAATTAAACACTTTGCAAAGGCATCTCTTTACACACAATTAACAGTCTGGCAAGAAACAAAGTCATTAGAAACCTTCTCTTTTGCAATGGCAATCCATACACAGAGCCATGGCAGAGGAAGCTATGATCTAAACACATCACAAGGGCTACCAAACTGCCTCAAAATCATGGATTGACTGGTGTTACAAGGCAACTCTCTGTAATCACAGAATCGCAGAACATTAGGGGTTGGAAGGGACCTCGAAAGATCATCCAGCCCAATCCCCCTGCCACTGCAGGATCCCCCAGATCCAGTCACACAGGAACGTGTCCAGGTGGGTTTGAAATGTCTCCAGAGAAGGAGACTCCACAACCCCCCTGGGCAGCCCCTTCCAGGCTCTGTCACCCTCATAATGAAGACATTCCTTCTCATATTGATGTGGAACCTCCTGTGTTCCATTTTACACCCATTGCCCCTCATCCTATCATTAGATGACACTGAGAAAACCCTGGCTCCATCCTCAGAAACAACCAGAGGCACACAGTGCCATTATCACTGCCAGAGAGAGCCTAATCCATGCAGTGTGCAGGGGCATCTCCCACCACACTCACACTCTTATGCACTCATATTACCTGAGGATGGCAAATCTGTAGGCTTTTTAGCTTTGCATCTTCCATCCACACTGAGTTAGGTGGTAATTTACGACTCCGGAAACTTACTGTCCTTTGGAAAAGACAAGAAAGTTTACAGCCCACGTTAAGGGAATTCAGCTAGAATCATACAAAGAGCAAACACAAACACACACTCAACAAAGTACAAAACTCCCATGAAAAGCCCAAACCAAACTCCCTGAAATGCTGCTCCTAAAAGCTGTTCCAACTGACCTGGAAGCTTTCTGTAAAGTGATAAAGTGAAGTTCCTTCTCATGTTGATGTGGAACCTCCTGTGTTCCAGCTCACACCCAGTGCCCCTTGTCCCACCATTAGATGCCACTGAGCACAGCCTGCCTCCATCCTCCTGACACCCACCCTTCACATCTTCATCAACATGAATGAGGTCACCCATGTCTCAAATAAAATACCGCAGAATTTAGATGGTGAAATGGGAAAACAAAAGGTGTGAGTTCATTCCAGGCTCTCACGAGCACCCGCTCAAAAGGTGCATCACTTTTCTCCTTCATAGACATCAGCTCTCCTCCACTCCTCCCTCCCCTCCTTGCCTTGTGTCCAGCGTGTTCAGGAATATGTCATGAACAACGTTCCTCTCTTCGGCAGTGGGAGCCATTTTCAGCAAGGAAGCAGTGTTGAATTCAATCCTCCTCAGCTTGTTAACTAAACCAAAACACAGAATCATGCTACAGTTCAAAGGAAAAAACAAAACAAAACCTTTGACCTAGTTGTGAAGATTTTAAACTAGAATCGGCTCCTTCCTTTCCCCTTTCCCCACCCCCCACCTCTAAGTTATAACTTCTAATTTCACACTCCTATAGGTTCAAACAAACATTTGGCTTTTAGCATTGACTTCATCAAAGAAAACAATAAGGCAGGAGTTCACTAATGTGGCAACAACCCTTCATACACATGATACCCACCCACCACTCCAACAGAAACCTTCAATACTCCCCACAGAGTACAAAAACCCCTCTCGGATGAGAAACCCTCAAAACAAACAGCTCTGTTCAGGTTTTGCCAAGGGTACAAAAACGCAGAGCTACAACAGAACTCATCACCCTAAGCCACAACGACTGGGATGTCAGGTTGAGGCATCTTCTATTCAATTTATACAGTCTTCACCGAATCGCAGAACATTGGGGACCGGAAGGGACCCCAAAAGATCATCCAGTCCAATCCCCCTGCCAGAGCAGGAGCACCTGGAGCAAGTTGCACAGGAACATGTCCGGGTGGGTTTTACACGTTTCCAGAGAAGGAGACTCCACAACACCCCTGGGCAGCCCATTTTAGTGCTCTGTCACCCTCAGCGGGAAGAAGTTCCTTCTCATATGGGTGGTGGAACCTCCTCTGTTCCAGCTCACACCCACTGTCCTGTCACTAGATGCCCCTGAGCAGAGCCTGGCTCCATCCTCCTGACACCTGCCCCTCATGTATTTATCAACATTAAATACGACATACATTCCCCTTGCTTGAAGATCTCTTCTTCCTCAGGGCTCTCAGGAACAAGAGGATTAACGAATGCTGGCCTGCAGATCGACATTTCTTTTTGAGTTACAAACTTTAGACCACTTTGTCCCACAACTGCATCCTAGCAGCCTTCCACTCCTCCTTACATACACAGCATGTGACAAAAAGACACACTTCAAGCGACAGCACAGCAACAACGACACGACTTCATAACGTGCGGCTATCGCACCAGCCTTCACTTTGAAGAGGCAATTACGTAACTCAGCCACTATCTAGCACAATGAAAAATGAGTAAGTGATGCACCTCTGCCTCTTCAAGAGTTAAAGCTCACTCCCCATAAACCATCGTGAAGATTATTCAGGCAGAAGCTGCTTAGAAACTCAGTGAAATAAGACTATCTGGGGTGGTCTAAAGCAGATACGCAAATCCTGACCGGTATCACTCCTCCAGGAAAAGCCCAGTGCCGCAGCTCTCAAGCGTTCCTATCATCTGCAAGTTCCCATGACAGCCTTATCAACAGCCAGGAGCTGTTTACCACACGCACCACTTATCGAAGAGGGTGGCAGGAAGCTGTTAGGAGCACAAGTGTGACTGTTTATTTCACTGCCTAAGTAAGGGATTATTCTGCAGTCTACACAAGAAAGAGGTAAGAAACACAACTGACTTTTCTGATGGTGGATCTCAAGCCAAAACTGAAACTGAGCAGCCTGTTTGTTTAATGACTAAACAATTGCAGAGTAAAAGCAGAAAAACAACAAAACTGGAGGTTTAACTTCTTTCCACGTTACTTATAAAGCAAGTCTTAGGCTGAATTATTCTGATGACATCTACCACGTCTATTAGGGAATTATTAGCATTAGTCCCTCAAAGATTGTTTAATCAACAAAACTATCTCTTTCCCAGTTTGATGGCAAGAATGTCTACTGCACTACTACAAAGAAAGTGGGTCTAGCAGACTCATTGGCTTCTGCGCTCGTCAGGCCAGTGATTCACACACAGTGAAAATCTGTTCAAGAAAAATGTCTGGTATCACCTGAATGTCAAAATCAGTCACAGAATCACAGAACATTAGGGATTGGAAGGGGCTTCGAAAGATCATCTAGTTCAATCTCCCTGCCAGAGCAGGGTCACCTAGACCAAGCTGCACAGGAATATGTCCAGGTGGGTTTAAAACATCTCCAGTGAAGGAGACTCCACAACCCCCCTGGGCCTTTTTGCCCACAAGGGCACATTGCTGGCTCAGGGTCATGCTGCTGGCCACCAGGACCCCCACATTCCTTTCTCCTACACTGCTTTCCAACAAGAGAAGGAGACTCCACAACCCCCCTGAGTAGCCTGTTCCAGTGCTCTGTCACCCTCATTGGGAAGTTCCTCCTCATACAGATGTGGAACCTCCTCTGTTCCAGCTCACACCCATTGCCCCTCGTCCTATCATTAGAAGCCCCTTAGCAGAGCCTGGCTCCAAAATAAATTCTCCCAAGCTTGCTGCAGGAAAGTAGCACTTGCCAGCAGCAAACACTGGCTACATGATTTATGTCTCACGTACACTATGTGGCTTCTACACACAGGCAGCAACAGCCACGTTCGGTATCTTCACCACAACGGGAGTCCGAATGCTAGTTTCCCATTGTACAAATTACCGTTTGTTCTCTGGATCCCGGGCCACCATGACAAACGTTGCATCTAACACAGGGCTGTAAGCACCATCGTGTAGCTAAAAGAGACAGGGAACAATCAGATCTTTCACCTCGACGGTTGTGCCCAAAAAACGCGCTCAGCACGCTATTCAGCCAACATCAGCTACGTCATCACACTGCTGGTGATGTTTGCCTTTAAGTTCTGTCATCCCTTCCAATATCTCTCATAACAGAGCAAAGACAAGGAAAAAATGCAAATTACAGGAGGGAAGTAGCACAAATTAAAACTCTAGTTGCAGGAATTCTGTAATGCAAATATTTAACAGGGTATCACAGAGTTATTGAGGCTGGAAAAGACCACTGAGCTCATCCAGCCCAGCCCAGGACCTAACATCACCACATCAGCCAGACCAGGGCACTCAGTGCTACATCCAGTCTGTCCTTAAACACCTCCAGGGACCGGGACTCCACGACTGCCCTGGCAGCCCATTCCAGGGTCTGATCTTCCTTTCCCTGAGGAAGGGCTTCCTAATATTCCTTATGAGGAAAGGCTGAGGGAGCTGGGTCTCTGCAGCTTGGAAAAAAGGAAACTGAGGGGTGGCCCCATCAATGTTGATAAACATGGAAAGGGCCAGTGTCAGGAGGATGGAGCCAGGCTCTGTTCCAGAGAAGGAAACTCCACATAAGGGAGATGTTCCACTCTCTTCATCATCTTCACAGCTCTGCGCTGGACTCTCTCCAGCAGTTCTGTGTCCTTCTGGAACTGAGGGGCCCAGAACTGGACACTGTCTTGCTCTTGGAACATGACCCAAGCCCCTCAAAATCAGTTATTCTGGAGAATGTAATTTAAATAGATCATGTCATCATCCACAATATTCCCTGAAGAATTTCAGTTCTGTCATGAGATGCAGAGAAGTTACAGGAGCTGACCTGCAGCATGTGCATCTTCACTTCCATCGAGGTCTTCCCAACCCAAGAAACATTTCCTGTGAATTTGATGTCGCAGTCTGGATAAATAACCTTCTTACACAAATCTGTGAGACACAAACCAGAGGTCACTGGGGACAAATCACTCACATGCGACGTTAGAAAGGCAGGAATCTCTAAGATCCTACTGTGTTCTGCAAGTGGTCACACATGCAAACACAATGGGGAAAAGGCAGCTGATGCAAGGCACCACGCTGCCAGCCTGCAGCTTCTGCCTTATCAGAGCAGGAGGAGAAGGCAGACACGCAGGTGACACGAGGATGGATGGCAGACCCACAGAGGTGTTCGGCATGAGCAAGGTCCCACTCCACCAGAACAAATGCCATTGAGTAGTGAAGCTGAGGCACTCACATGCCAAAATAAAACCCAGCGCAGAAGGGCAGGAGGCATGGAAGCTGTATTTTGAAGGGAAGTATGAGATGCTGGAAAGCATCTACAAAACTCTCTTCCATCTTCTTTACTACATAAGTCACGGTGTTTAGAGTTCAAAGCCAAGAGAAGATGAAGTGAACTAAACAGACTGAAGAAAGTAACCCCAGGAAGAACCACGGGAAGGCAGTAGCTACTGAAGGAGTAAAACAAACAGGTAAAACACTTTGTGGTGACCAAACTGCCACTTACTGATTTTATCCACCAGAGCGGTAACTATGGATAAGGGAGACCTTGGCTGGGCTTCCTGCTTGGTGTGAGTGTAGCAAATAAGAACTGTGGAAAGACCAAAACCAGAGGCAGCTGCTAAGCAAAACCTTCAGCAGAGCAGAGAAAGGCTGTCGTTGTGAAGCAGAACAAGCACCTGCAAAACACAAGCTAAAGGATCACACGGTAAGGAGCACACGCCATGGCCACACCTTCGCACACGAACTCGGAGAGCTCGGTGATTCAGCAGCTGTCTTGGTGATGTGCGCGTTTGCTCACTACAGAGAGGCTTTTAGTTGAGCTTTAAGTCAGCTCATTGCTCCACTCCAAACCCTACAAAACCTCTCTCGAGTCAGCTCAGGTAATTCCTACTTTCGATTTTGATTTGGTGCTGGCTGTCCAAGGACACACGCTGGCTGAGGACTTCTTTTCAAACACTGGTTCCTTTAAGGAGGTGCAGATTAGATCAACCGTGCCTTACAGGCACAAAAGCAGAGTCACAGGAGCTTATGAGCCGTAATTACTACTGCCAAATGACTACTTAAATTAATTAGCTCTGCTCAAAAGAGCACATCCAAGTAAACAGACTGCTTAGCATAACACAAGGCTGGAAAGACTGGTTTTTTCCTACTACTCATGTGGTTGTTACTCAGCACAGGTTTCCATCATCAAAAGTATCTGTTTGTACTTAATGAGAGAAGAGAAAATGAAGATCTGTCTCTCGCAGAAATCTTTGCTTCCCCTAATACTACTGAAGTCATGATTCTAAAAACATATGTATGTATCTTTATTACAGCTTTTATTTATTATTAATATCAGCTTTATTTATTATTTATATCAGCTCAACAGAATCACAGAATCATTAGGGATTGGAAGGGACCTCGAAACATCATCCAGTCCAATCCCCCTCCCACAGCAGGATCACCTAGACCAAGTCACACAGGAACACATCCAGGTGGGTCTTAAACATCTCCAGAGAAGGAGACTCCACAAACCCCCTGGGCAGCCTGTTCCAGTGCTCTGTCACTCTCACTGGGAAGAAGTTCCTTCTCATATTTATATGGAACCTTCTATGTTCCAGCTCACACCCACTGCCCCTTGTACTATCATTAGATGCCACTGAGCAGAGCCTGGCTCCATCCTCCTGACACCCACCCTTCACATATTTATCAACATTAATGAGGTCACCCCTCAGTCTCCTCCAAGCTAAAGAGACCCAGCTCCCTCAGCCTCTCTTCATAAGGGATGAGGGGAGACAGAGAGTTGGGGCTTTTTAGTCTGAAAAAGGATGTTGTGGAGATCACAGAATCATAGAATCATTAGGGATTGGAAGGGACCTCAAAAGATCATCTAGTCCAATCCCCCTGACACAGCAGGATCCCCTAGACCAACTCGCGGTCGGTGCTGGTCTCTTCTCACAAGTAATTAGTGACAGAACCAGACAGAAGGGCTTCAAACTCCCACATGGGAGGTTTCGATTAGACATCAGGAAGAAGTTTTTCCCGGAGAGAGTGGTCAGGCACTGGAATAGGCTGCCCAAGGTGGGGGTTGTGTCCCCATCCCTTTGAGTCTTTACTCATAGATTTATTCCCCACATTATCACTGATGTGATCCCTTCCTGAGCTCACACTATCTCATCTCACACAGCACCCAACAAAACTGAAATTTGTTTGTCTGCATGACTGTTGCACTCTTCACAAGGGCACAGGTACATACCTCCTAAACTGTCAAGATCTTCAAGTATCCTTCCAAACCTGTAAGACACGTCGACAATTCAATTCCTACACGCACTGCAAATGGAAGCGAACGCTTTCCTGTCTGCGTAGCACGGCCGCTTGGTTACCTTACGCTGTTGTGCACGTTCAGGTACTTTTCTCTTATCTCTGGTTGACTTCCCAGAGGTAGAATAACTTCCAAGTAGCTATCCTTCATTCCCCTAGGAGGGAGATCCTCCTGACGCTTTGCCAGTAAAGTATGAAGAGCTTTTCTCTCTTGCATTGCTTGGACATGATCCCTGTAAGTAAAAAAAACCACTCTGACTGGAGCATGACAACAGACCTGAAACCCTCGCTGAAAGGCATCACACCTAACGTTATCAAAATGAAAACAAGAAAGCAGCAGACACAGCAAGACACAGCAAGCGTGTCTTGAAGGGAAAGTGCAATGTGCATGATGAGATATGCTCAGCTAGGTTACTGCAGGAAACTGTTAAAAGCTTAGTGTACAAGTGGCAAGCACACACTTAGCACCAAGAATGGCCGGTAGGCAACTCTGAATGCCACCAAACAGAGCACAAAGGCCATCTGTTCCATAAGGATTTGTGTATACTCCTGTCTTCCATAGATGCTGCATCACAACTCCTCCTACAGCGCTGATTTTAAAGGTCTGTCAATTTTCAGTGTCTCCCAAGGAGTGTTGTAAGAGCCCCAACACTTGTCCCAAGAGTAGAGCATCTCCCAAGAAGTAGAGCAACAACAAGGAGAACTAATCTGCTATCATCCACAGGAGAGTTCTAGTAGAGCATCAGTTCATGCAACATACACTTGATTGGGGAGCTAAAGAAAGGGAAAATTATCTCCCTCTCTCTCTCTTCATACCTCATTATCTTACCCCTGCTATACAGGGAATTCATCCAAAGAAACAGTGTAGAGACAGAAAGCACCACCCCCTCAGAACCCCACTGAGTCGGAGGGGTTGCAGCTCTCACAAGGGAGTAGGAGTCAACCTGCTCGCACTCGGTTCCGAAATGCACCAAGTGGGCCCCTTGCACAGGAGTCTAATGACATATAACACTCTTGCCCAACACTCTCTTACCTGTGCCTCTGAAGTTCCCTCCCCTTAAAAGTGCAACCCGACTGAATGAAGCAAGTGTTTCACACCATCCCTAGAATCAACAACAACGTATTAAGAGCCTAAGGGCTAAACACGCAGCAGCAGTTACCATTTAAAGCCAAGGGGTAGGAATCAGGTTCACACAGCAAGAGAAGGCAGGAAGCCCCACACAAGCCAAGTGCATTTTGATTTTGTGGTTCACTCAGTTGTGCATGCCGCATCGGTGAGGTCTGAGCGCCACTCAGAGAGCCACCGTGGTTAACAAAACAGAAGCTTAAGAAGCAAACAAAGCAGAAAGAAAACAACAGAGAGAACCTTTACACCAAAAAGAAAATGTCGTCCTAAGTTTTGCCTTTGGATGAATTCTGAGCATTAACCATTTAAGATTAAGGCTCTTTGGCTCAGTTTTCACTTTTGGAAGACAAGAGGCACAAAGCAGTCACACTTCAATGTATTTAGACTCCATCTCTTCTCTTTGGTAAGAGTTTTTGGAAATGTTTGAAGTGAAGCCACTGCACAGAAACAGAAGGTATCTAGATGCATAAGGATGAGGAAAGGTGCGATGTCCCAGCTGACACACCACAATGCTTTTCAAAGGATTGGCTTTCAAAGCCTTTCAGTGAAAGGTTTAAGAGAAATTAATCCAAAAGTACATCAGAGATTTGTCCACAAACACAGAGAACACAAACAACGAACATGTAACTATAGTCTTTTATCACCAGTCCCATCCTGGCTCCTCTGAGGGCAGCAGCAGAACTCTTCTTGACTTCAGCTTCAGCACACACGCTTCAATACACAGAAGTATTGGGCTCAAGGAAATATTGTCCAACAGGTAAACACTGTTACACACTGCAGTACCAGCCATCCAAAGAATGAATGCAAAGATAAACCACTACTTCATCTAGACACTAATTAATACCTGCCCCAAGTATTCTGAGAAATGACCTTATTTGTTTCTGAAATGGCCACAACTCCATTTAGATTGTAATTACCAATCAAGGGATTAACAGTTGTAATTAAAGTACAAAACCAGAATAACTACGTAAGCAAAACATGACTTCCTCAGATCAAACGCTGCTGTCCACACGGGGGAATCACAAACCAAAGTTAGTGACTCTTTGTCCCTCCATTTGAAAGATGCTCCTGACTAAGAAGACACTCATCTCCAGCACTCATAGAATCACTCAGGTTGGAAAAGACCCTTGGGATCACTGAGTCCAACCATCAACCCTACTCTACAAGGTCACCCCTAAACCAGGTCACCCAACACTAAAGTTAAACGACTTTTAAACACATGCAGGGAGGGGGACACCACCACCACCCTGGGCAGCCCATCCCAGTGCCTGATCACTCTCTCTGGGAAGAATTTCTTCCTGATGTCCAATCTAAACCTCCCCTGTGGGAGCTTGAAGCCCTTCCCTCTGCTTCTGTCACTACCTGTGAGAAGAGCCCAGCACCAACATCTCTACAGTGTCCTTTCAGACAGTTGCAGAGAGCGATGAGGTCTCCCCTAAGACTCCTCTTCCTCCAACTAAACAGCTCTAACTCCCTCCATCTCTCCTCATCAGACTGATTCTCCAGGCCCTAAAGCAGTTTTCTCAAAGTAGCATGTGTGCTGCCAGGCTATTTATACCACTTCAGTGCTTCACACTGAACCAGCCCAGCTGCTGCCTCTGAACTGAGCACTGGGCACATCCCCAGTCCCATGGGTAATCCACACAGGATGCAAGAGCACGTAACACTTCCAGCCAGGCTCTACAGCTTTTAAACTTCCATTGTATTCAAGGCTACAGGGAGAATCTTGTTAGCATGAAGATGACAGGTTTTGGTCCTTTGGCGCTGACAGCCTTCTGCCAGAGACATCTCAGAAGTTTGTGATCCACAAAGACACAACCTGGAAGCCTTGTTTGGATTACTTTTCAGCTGGATCTTTTTTCTTCTCCAGTGAGGAAGCAAACCTTGTCGACTCACATTGCCACATCCCTGAGCAATAGCTGGGTTTCACAGAGAAAGTAAAAGACATGTAACTGTGCACTGTACCTCCAGTTGGTAGATGCTCCCACTATATCCCTCAATCTGTTCCGCACTGAAAAAAAAACAAGGCAAAGCAAATCAAGTTGCAAATCAATTCTGCAAGTGATGAAGTTCAGGCCACCCAGTGCTGAAAGATACAACCCTCATCCCAGAACAGGAAAATTAAGCAAATTCATGCAAACAGCAGCCCAGAAACCAAAGTCTGGCTAAATTCACTGGCACTGTTAGTAAGCAGATCACAGTAACGGGCTGAGAAACATGAAGCTGTAGCTTTTTGTGTACAGCCAACAGAGGGTTTATTAATGCAATCAAAAATCTGCAGGGCTAATTCACAGCAAAAAGAAACAGCGGATCCAGATCAGATTGAGGAATTTTGATGTGGAAGTGTTTCTGCCTAAACAGAAACAAACCATGGAGATAACACAAATCAGAAAGTTACAAGAGAACAAGAAAAGAAACAGCTGAGGGATAGGGAATCACAGAGCATTTGGGATTGGAAGGGACTGTTAAAGATCATCTAGTCCAATCCCCCTGCCACAGCAGGATCCCCCAGATCTAGTCACACAGGAACCTGTCCAGGCAGTTTTTAAATGTCTCCAGAGAGGGAGACTCCACAACCCCCCTAGGCAGCCCATTCCAGGGCTCTGTCACCCTCCCTGGGAAGAAGGTCCTTCTCATATTGATGTGGAACCTCCTGTGTTCCAGCTCACACCCGCTGCCCCTTGTCCCTATCAGTGGGTGCCCCTGAGCAGAGCCTGGCTCCATCCTCCTTACACCCACCCTTCACAAGTTTATAAACATTAATGAGGTCACCCCTCAGTCTCCTTTTCTCTAAGCTCAAGAGACCCAGCTCCCTCAGCCTTTCCTCATCAGGGAGATGCTCCACTCCCTTCATCATCTTCATGTCTCTGTGCTGGACTCTCTCCAGCAGCTGTGTGTCTTTCTGGAACTGAGGAGCCCAGAACTGGACACAACGAGGACAATACTATGTATACAACCCCACCCACGAAGGCAGGTAGTGTCAGCAGACTGGCTGTTGCTAGCAGAGCCCCAGAACCTAAATTTTCAGCAGTCTCAAGAAGACAGTGTGAAGACACTGACGACAGCCCTGTAAAATTGGCTGTGGCACTGTCTGCCCAAATTTCATGGTTTAGGTTGCTAGATATCTCAGGCTTGGCCAGAGTATTCACTGTGATCAGCAAGCTGTCCTGTGGGTGCTGGAGCAAGCAGAGCCAGATTTCCTAGCTATTTAAAATCGCTCACCCCTCTCCCAGGCACACCCATCATCTCTGCCCTCCTTCTCCTCCCCGTACAGTTACTCTAGTTTCTGCTGCTTTCCACATGCCACCACCCCTGCAGCACCTCTAACCTTTCCTCTTGTTCCTTCTCCTCCAACACCCTCCACTCCTCCCTTATCCAGCCTGCTTCTGCTTTGCCTGCTCCCTAGGCAAGTGCGGGCTAGAGGCAGGCAAGGGGCCGCCTGCCAGACGGCACTTAGATCCCAGTCGCTCGTGCCAGCCAACTGCCAGCAAACACCGTGGTCTGTGGCTGACCCCAACACTCGCTCTGGCAGCCTAACGAACCTCCGATTCGGAAGTCAATTTTCACAAACCCTGTAGAAACAAGTTTCTCCTCAAGACTTGTGTTTGTCTATTTTTTTGGCTGACATCAAGCAACAAAAGGTTCTGGAAGAAAAAAGGGACAGGAACACAAGCGAAGACACCAACAGATTGCTCAGGCTTATATCTTTAGGAAATCAGGCTACATCTAAGTTTTGAAATTAGAAGAGTTCCATGATTAATTCTATAGAAAAGTTTTTCTGTGAAAGAAACCAATTGAAAATCTTAGGAGTTAATTTATTTTTTTTTTGAAGGGAGAAAGGTCTGATTATTCTTTTCTAAAGAAGCAACAGGCTTGTACACAGAATAGCTGCTGCCTTCCTGTTACGCAGCCTCCACCTGTGAAGCTGCCGTGGCGTGCACTTGACCTACAGTGTTAGCAGAAACACCATCGTGGCTCCTAGAACACAAAACCTCTGTGTGGACTGTGCTGGGATGGAGGGGGAACGAACATCTTCTTTGTTTAATCTAAGTTCATCTTACTTTTCCACTCAAAAAGAGGTAAGAAAGACTGAAAAATATAACCTGGAAGCAGCTACTTATGCTGCCAGTCCCACTCAATACTTGTATCTTCAGTATGAGGCATACAGGTAAACTGAGAGCACTGGATAATTTGAACAACAGAAGGCACAAAGTATTGAAAGGTTTGAACAATGGGGCCAAGCTAAATGTAGTCTGTTTTACAGGCTCAGAAGGACACAGTTCTCCTAGGTATGTCACCTTACAACAGAAAGGTAAGTAAGTAATTAAGAAAAACAAACCCATAAATTCTCTTATGTCGTAGAATCAGTAGGGATTGGAAGGCACCGCGAAAAATCATCTGGTCCAACCCCCTGCCACAAACATATTTAAAGTGCTAATGGGGCTTATCCACCACCATCAAGCAGCATATTTCACGGTATCTCCTACGCTATGATCAACAGATCACAAATGCCAGAGCAGCAAAGCCTGAGCCACACTGCACTGTGCTGTGATGAAGGACATGAGAGCAGCTGACAAGATCACTGCATCTCATCTCTACCAAAGAGACCCATGTCCCCTTGTGCTGGTGCCTTCCCAGAATGTACCCAGGGTCAGGCTGACCACTACAATGCACTCCCCAGCACTTCTGGTATAGAGCTTGGTCCACCCTTCAGTGAAAGATGCAGATTGAAAGGTCTAAAATGAAGCTAAGTACTGCAGGGAGTCGATGCACAAGAGATTTTGTATCCTACAAGCCTCTTAAAACACATTATCCAGCACATCACCAGAAATGCAGGGTGCTGAGAGGGAGCTAGTACCACAACCACCCGTCGCAGCAGTTCCCTGAAAGCAAAGAGGCTTTAAGCAAGTTGACAGAGAAGAACAGTAGCCTTTCATTTGTTGTGAATGTTGAAGTAAGGACAAACAGTAGCTGAGTGAGGTCAGTGTTATATCAAATATTAAAAGATGTACAGATTACCACAACACACCATCATTCACATGAATGGGTAAGTGTCCTGTGGAATGGAAAACACAAGTTAGATTAACAGCTGAAAGAAACAACTCCAATTGTAACTAGTGAGGAGTTACTGATCCTTCTACCTGCTTGAGTTCCATTTACAGACGTGCTGCTCAATATTGATAAGCATCTGTAGGCAGCCTTTCCTTGCCCAACTCACAGCGAGTATCCTCGTGGTTTCCGCTGCGTTTGCCCGTTCCTTCAAAGCCAGTTTTCCAAGCTCTTTGTCTACTGGCTCTGCTTACAATGTTATTCCAATCAATTTGCAATGTACTGTTAACAAACACTGCTAACTTCAGAGAGAATATCCGCAGCATTTATCAGGAAGCAGGATGAGTTATCGCACAGGAAACTTCCGTAGTCTGTGTAGCCTTTGAGAGGACCACGGAAGAAGTGAGGGCACTCACAACTGGGACCCAAAATTGGGAGGAGACACATGAAAAGCTCCAAAGAGCAAGTATTTGGTGCTTTGTGAAAGCACTGACACCTCATTAAAGGGAACTAGTTCACACACCAGTAAAAGGTTGTAAAACAGTATTTAAATGTCACCATTGAGGAACCAATTTTGGGTCCCTGTTGTGAATGCCCTCGAATTCATAGTTCTTATAATTCAAAAAATATGACTACTCCTTGGAAACGAATCAGAGTTAAGGCCAGGATGGCCTCACTGCACTTTGTTTTCTCACCTTATGGGTGGTATCACTATACAGTCTGCAACTGATGCCGCAGGGTAACACCTGCAAGCATGCAGTATTCTGTATCCTCGCTTTTCTCCTCCCAAACTATTATTTATTAACAAGAATGAAAACAGTTCTTGAACAACAAATAACCCTAATTTTCCCTTTTACCGGAGAACCTCTGGTCTCTGTGTTGAGAGCAAAGAGGGAGAAACATCTCAGAAATAAGTACTCCATGAAGGAATCAGAATCATAGAATCACTGAGGTTGGAAAAGACCCTTAGGATCATCGAGTCCAATCATCAACCCTACTCTACAAGTTCACCCCTAAACCAGATCCCCCAACACTACATCTAAGCATCTTTCAAACTCATCCAGGGATGGGGACTCAACCACCACTCTGGGAAACCCATTCCAGTGCCTGACCACTGTCTCTGTGAAGAATTTTTTCCTGATGTCTAACCTAAAGCCACTTTGTTGACACTTGAATTATTTGTAGTTAGCTCCAGCCCTTTTTGTCCTCCTCCTCCTCCCTTTCTGTCCTCCTCCTCCCTTTTTCTCAGCACATGTGATCAGAATGCAAGAAAACTCTCTGAAAAGCTTCTGTACCATGACTGTTATGGTTTACTACTATTAGGGAGCTAAAACAATCTTTCAAGACAAAGGTCTATTGACAACAGCATTTTCACAAGGCAGTGCTGCTGATCTGATTAAGAGATTTCTCTAAGTTTACAGCATTCATGGTACCAACACACTAGAGGGTCTGTAAGGTGCTTCCACTCATTCCTCCATTTCTTGGCCTTTCTCTCCAGACTATGTTGACTTAACTATCTAGAGCCGGCTTGAGAAGCAGGTGTCTCTTCAGAAAAAAAGAACGCTGTCTTCCAAGGGTAAAGAACCAGATGACAGTCCAACTTTCACAACATCAATGACTGTGAGCAACTGTTGCCACTCCTCTCCAACCACACCTTACTTTCTGCTACTTCCTACATGGACTAGGAGCTAACAGTAAAGGACACGCACATTATCCAAACTGTATTAACACACGAAAGGCAACCCCCTGAAAGAATAAACTCCTTAGAAATGCTGCTAAATTTCCCAAAGCATTGCCAATTACCTTCAGCCATGTCAGGAAGCACTGGAGAGCCACTGGTCCCAGAAATGAGTGCCCTAGCCAAAACAAAAGGAAACTTCCTCATGGTGTGCAACCTGTAGGCAAGAGTGGAAGAATTTAGTTGTCATTAAAAGTACCACCATGAATATAACTTAGGATTTATGTTTTAAATGGTTCTGATTACTTCAGAAACCAAAGTCCTTATTCTTTACTGAACCACAGAACACTAGGGTTTGGAAGGGACCTCGGAAGACCATCTAGTCTAATCCCCCTGCCACAGCAGGATCACCTAGACCATTCCTGGCAGGATCTTTAGAACCAGACAGAATCAACAGTTCAAGCAAACTAAAATTCCAACTGAAAACAGGAAGGGAAAATGACTCACTGGTGCTAACTGTTCTCTTCAGTGATTATTCAGACACCCTGGGACACCCACAGAACCATAGGATTGGAAGGGACCTCCAGAGGTCATCTAGCCCAACCCCCCTGCAACAAGCAGGGCCATCACTCACCAGACCAGATTGCCCAGAGCCCCATCCAAGTTGACCCTGAATGGCTCCACTGAACCACAGTTTCCACCCTGCAGACAGACTAACACAGACGGGGTCCGCGTGCATCTTGACCCTAACCATGCACTTCTCCTATGCATGGCTGGCATGCACAGTGGTGGCAATAAGCCAAGAAGGGTACCATGAGGCCTCTCACCAGTCCTGTTCAGCTAAGCCTGGTCTTCCCGTGGCTGCAACTCAGAACAAGTCTACGGTGTAGGGCATAATCCTCTTAGCTGTTCAGCAATGAAGGGAAACCATGAAACACCTCAAAGAATGTCATCCAGCCAGCAATCCAGTAACTGTTCAGCCAAGCAGCAGTTGGCACAACTCCTCAGCGCAAGAGCACAGCGGGCCAGCGGGAGCAAAGGCTCCTGTCCTCATTGTTCTCCGGACAGCACACCCGGCTTGCCCATCGCCTTGTTTGCTTCAGCTGGGGCTGGGTTTCCACCTCAAAAGAGTCACATCCCCAGGCAACGGCAGAAGAGCAGAGCCGCGTACACGCGGCTATAACTCTGTGTGTGTGTGAGACCTACAACCGTCCGCGTTAGAAAAGACCTCCGAGATGGCCCAGCATGAACCCAGGGGCACCAATCCCACAGCTAACCCGTGTCCCTCAGCTCCGCAGCTACACGACCAGCTGGGCCGGCACTGACTCCCCAGCCGCCACCACTCGCTGCCTGCGAGTTTCGGGCCGCCGGGGCCCCCCGTGCGCGGGGAGGGAAGGCGGCCGCGGGCCGGGGGTCACGACACGGCGCCCCCGCTACGGCCGCGGCCCGGGGCGGAGGAAACCGCTGCCGCCGCCTCCCTGTGAGGCCGCGTGGGCAGGGGCCGGTGGGTGCGGGTCAGCCTTACCGGGTGCCCAGCATGGTGCTGCCGCGTCGCCGACGCCTGCGGGACCGGGGCCGTAAGCGGGGCCACGCCCGGCGCAGGCCCGCGGCCCTCCCGCACCCCCGGCTTTCAGTCTTGGTTTCTGACTGGCCCTTCCTTTCCCCGTGTGTGTGCGTGAGCGTGCCCGTGCGAGGAGGGCGGGCTAGCGGGCGTGACGCCGCGGCAGCCCCGGGTCCCGCCGCCCTCCCTCAGCACAGACCTCGGTCCGTCACCTCCGAGCACCGCGGGGCACGGCTGCCTCTCGCCGGGCCGGCGGTGGGTGGCAGTGCCGGGGAGGGAACGGAGAGGCAGCCGCGGGGTTCGCCAGGGCACAGAGGTTCAGCAAAGCGCGTCCTCTGAGCTGCGCCCACGCCGAGGGCGAGTCGCCAGCGCAGTCCGCTCATTAGAATCGCTTCAGCTCTCGGGAAGGGGTGAATGGATGGAGAGCAGCCGTGAGGGGAACGACTCGGGGGTGCTGGTGGATGAGAAGCTCCACGTGAGCCGGCAGTGCGTGAGGGCAGCCCAGAAAGCAAACCACGTCCTGGGCTGCATCTGGAGCGAGGGCAGGGGAGGGCAACAAAGCTGGGGAAGGGCCTGGAGAATTAGTCTGATGAGGAGAGATGGAGAGAGTTGGGGCTGTTTGGTTTGAGGGAGAGGAGGCTGAGGGGAGACCTCATCACTCTCCAGAACTGTCTGGAAGGACACTGTAGAGATGCTGGTGCTGGGCTCTTCTCACAGGTCATTAGTGACAGAAGCAGAGGGAAGGGCTTCAGGCTTCAACAGGGCAGGGTTAGACTGGCCATCAGGAAGAAATTCTTCCCGGAGAACGTGCTCAGGCACTGGGATGGGCTGTCCAGGGTGGTGGTTGAGTCTCCATCCCAGGACGTGTTTAAAAGACGCTTAGATGTGGTGTTGGGGGATCTGGTTTAGGGGTGACCTTGTAGGGTAGGGTTGATGGTTGGACTCAACGATCTTTTCCAACCTGAATGATTCTATGATTTTTTTTTCAAGCAACACTCGGGGTGCAGCCTCACCAGTGAAGCAACTCTCAACTCATTAATGGAAGCTCTAAGTTTTAGGAAGGAATCTGTCTGTTGAAAATACTAAGAGAATCCTGAATGTTATCCAAAGACTAACCTGGGAAAAGGACAAATTAATACTGAATATAAATTGCATTTTCTGTACTTGGTTCCAGAGATTTGACAGAAAGTATAGTCTGGGGATACAACACGGACTGAAATACTAGAGAACGTTTAACTGTCTAATCAAAGCCTGTTAACTGGTTGCGCTTTCATGTGGAATAAGCAGTTCTTCCCTCCTCTATTTATTTATAACAAGGACTTATGAGTCATGAGAAAGGCATTCATACAAGCATTCAAGGAATCTTTTTAGCCAAGGAGGAATTAAAACTATAAAATACAAGAAGTACAGATAATTCAATTAGTTAAGTAGTAAAGAAAGAAACTAGTGTCCACTTTGAGTCTTCCCACTCAGCCTCCAAGAAACATGGACATTCGGCAATGTAAACACACATCAAAATATGCTCTCAGTGCACATCCAGCTGAGCTCCCTTAACTCTCTGAATAAATTGCTCGGGTGTGTCACCACGAAAGGAACTTAGGGAGCCTGTGGCTGTTCCCTGTAACTTGAGACCAGCCAAGACTTCCATCTCTGGAGGAGGAGGAGAAGATATGGGGAGAACTTGCCTGGGTCAGATGCACTGCGCTCTGTGTGCTTGTATGAGCACCAGTTCCTGTGTTTCAGGCTAAAAAAAGAGTGCTGCTTGCCATTTGGCACAGAATCTGCTGTTCCTCCCCTTAACGAGTAAGATTCAGGAGAGAGATAACATGAGAGAAAGAAGAACAATATGCATGATAGCACCTTCTTTATGAGGAGAGGCTGAGGGAGCTGGGTCTCTAGCTTGGAAGAGACTGAGGGGTGACCTCATTAATGTCTATAAATATGTGAAGGGTGGGTATCAGGAGGATGGAGCTAGGCTCTGCTCAGTGTCATCTAGCAATAGGACAAGGGGCAGTGGGTGTAAACTGGAACACAGGAGATTCCACATAAATATGAGAAGGAACTTCCCAGTGAGGGTGACAGAGCACTGGAAGAGGCTGCCCAGGGGCACTGTGGAGTCTCCTTCTCTGGAGACGTTTAAAACCCACCTGGACATGTTCCTGTGCAACTTAGTCTAGGGGATCCTGCTGTGGGAGGAGGATTGGACTGGATGATCTTTCGAGGTCCCTTCCAACCCCTCATGTTCTGTGCTTCTGTGATGTACATGTCTTACTTTTTCTTTTTTACTTTTTAGTCTCTGCACTTCCTATAGTTCTGTTAAACTGTTTTTGATACATTAGGAAACGTTCATGTCGTTTTTTCTTCTGCCTTGTGAATTGGAAGCTAAACCTAATGATCTGTGTTCAGCGGGCCAACACCGTATCAGCACGTTTCTGAGCAAGTTACAGCAGGACTTTCAAGAGCAGTCGAGGTAGAAAATGGTCTTGGTTTTTGCTGAAACTTCCACTTCTAAGGTCATATGCCTTTCGCTGACTCGAGGATGAAAAAAACCAGGCACTTACTGCTCTTGCACAACAGTCTGTTTCCTGACAGCATGACTTCATCGTTGTGAAATGCAAAACAAAAAGAGTCGAGGGATGCAACACAAACACTGTTCAGTCTTTCACAGAAACAGTACTCCCAGCTTCTGACCCCAGGAAGAACGTTTCCCAGGATCGAAAGGATCTGCGTGCGTCATGTATATAGTACATTCCGATGTCTACTCATTACATGTGTGCGGCTGCGTTGAGTCCACTTTTTGCTAGCTTATCGTGACTCAGTTTCCCTACCAAAAGCCCTGTCCTGAAGGATTTCCAGATACATAACTCATGCGACAAATCTTAACTACTGGTAGCCGTTGGCTGCTGGTGTTTTGGAAACGCTCCAGGGCATCTCAAACCGAGCCAGTGAGGCTCCGCCGAGGGTTGTGGGGTGGAGTACCCCGATCGCCGTGCAGCGCTGCCCGCCTCCGCCAGGGGGCGCCACCTCTCCCGGGAGGGGGTCGCGGTCGGCGGCAGGCGAGTCACGAGACACCCGCAGCGGCTTGTTGCCGGTGGGCTGGGGCAGGATCCGGCGAGCGGCGCCGCCATTGGCTGAGAGCGGGCAGCGGCCGCCTCTCTATTGGCTTCCTGCGCGGGGAGGCGGTGCGCGGGCTAGCTATAAATACGGAAGGAGGCGGCAGCCGCCGACATTTAGGGGTTGATTTGCGACGGAGGGGTCCGCAGCAGCGACTTTGTGAGTTGCGCGCCGCCGGGACATGCTCGCAGCCTGACTGACCGCAGGTGGCCGCCGCGCCCGGGACACGAATGAAGAAGCAGCTGCTCCTCCTGTTCACACACCGGGGACTCGTCAGCCGAGGGGGCCGCAGGGGGAAGCGCCGTCGAAAATGGCCGCGTTCAGTATCCGCGCCGCGCGGCCCGAGGACTGCTCCGACCTGCTGCGACTGATCAAGGTGCGGGGGTCCTCTTTA
>VXBP01009188.1:0-13167 GCA_013400115.1 Rhinopomastus cyanomelas | reverse complement strand
GGCTGGGCCCGCTGACGTGTTGTGTTCTTCCAGGAACTAGCCAAGTACGAGGACATGGAGGACCAAGTGGTGCTAACTGAGAAAGGTATCACAGCGGCACCTGCTCAGCGGGGTTGGTATCAGTGGGAGAGACAGGACCTGTAGCTCAGGTGCCGGTTTATTCTGCTTTTCTAGAGCTGCTTGAGGATGGCTTTGGCGAGCACCCGTTCTACCACTGTCTGGTTGCCGAAGTGCCAAAAGAACAGTGGTCATCCGAAGGTGAGGCTTCCCAATACCTTACTGTTAGGTGCTAGATACACGAGAGGCGTTGTATGCGTAATGCTGTTGATGATACGTAGGGTTCCACCAGCCCAATATCGGGGTAGGAGGAGCAGGTTAACTGTTAAAGCAGTAACACATAGTGATGCTCTGCTGAAGTAGTTGCTAATCCTGGCGGCGTGGGAAGGTCAGGTATAATATAATGTACTTGACTCCGATGAATTAAATGGCTTTACTTGTTTGACCCTGAATTACCTTGATGTAATCCTGTTGAATCACATTTTTTTCTTTAATTTGTCCCCAATCTTCAGGTTACAGTCTCTAGCTTCGCCATGTACATGGCCCTTCTGTGTACATGGATGGGCGGGGAGGTAACTAAAAGATCCGTTACACAATAAAGTAGATGATCATAATATGAGGTAAGGTCTACAGGGACAAGTGCTATTCCCAAACATTAACCAAAGACGCAGTAGATCAGAAACCTGTTTGCACGCTTCTGTTGCAGAGTGTTAGGGCAGGTGAAGCTAAAAACACCTCATGGTTTGGGTGAGGTATTGAGGGATCTGGTTTAGGATTGAATGGTAAGGTACGGTAGATGGTTGGACTCAATGATCCCAGGGGTCTTTTCCAACCAGAGTGGTTTTGTGGTACTCAAGGCTGAGTGGACTGCTGTTGGAAGAGTTGTTTTCTCTTCTCTGTTCAGCCACAGAATTATTATGAAGCTGCAACTTCACTTTATGCTGAAGGAGACAGCATGATGGTCTGAGAAAGCATAGGTTTAAGTGCTAGAAATGCTGCTGCACAGGGGGCCAGTGAGCATGGCTTCTTGCACAGTGTGGTTACTGATAACGTACATCAAAAGATCAATGTTTGGAGTGTGAGAAACTGTTTGGGTTGCCAAGGAAGCAGAGTTGTTGGGGCAGTCATCTAGATTGAGAACTGCCTCATTTGTATTCCAGAGTGGAATGACTGATCAATCACTAGGGTGTGCATTTGTAGATAAAAGTCCTGCGTGTTCAGCACTTAGCTATGGAAGTGCTTTCGAGGATTTCGGGGTGTGGCAGCTGAAGTCCTCATCCTGTTAGGTTCATACAAGTTGGTCAGAACTTGTGTTTTCAGTTGTGTGCTTACGTTGAAATGTCATTCTCAGTTTTAACTTGATAGCAAATGTCTGCATGTCACAGCGAATCAAGTCGGTGTGTTGAAATGTGCATGTGAGACTTTTGCTGTTTACATTCAGACTGGCTGAAGTTAAACCCTTTGTTTCAGAACACCGCATCGTGGGCTTTGCCATGTATTACTTCACATATGATCCATGGATTGGAAAACTGCTGTATCTAGAAGATTTCTACGTGATGGCTGAGTACAGAGGTGGGTATTGCACAGTCAGATGAGCGGCTTCCCATAGGGCTGCTGCTTATACGTTAAAACTTAGCTTCTGGTCTTGCGGTTTTTTAGGACTGGGCATTGGATCAGAAATTCTGAAGAACTTGAGCCAGGTATGTTGAACTTGAGCCAGGTGTGTTGAAGTATGAAGACTAAACAAGCAGAGCAGTGCCCCTCTGCTGGTAATTGCATAGTGCCTCCTCACAAATCACAGGATGTGGGAGGACCCAAGGAGGCTTAAAGCGCTGTCTGGAGTCTGTTACAAACAGTGACAAGTGCTGAGGTGACCTGGTTTGGTGAACTTGCAGACTTCTGGTGATGCACAGTTGCTGAGTAGGGTCACCAAGTTCTTGCAGGTCTGGTGGCCTTGGACTGTTTGAAACGTGTCATGTGGGGTGCTGTTGCAGGTAGCAGTGAAGTGCCGCTGCAGCAGTATGCACTTCCTCGTTGCGGAGTGGAATGAACCGTCCATCAGGTTCTACAAGAGAAGGGGTGCCTCTGATCTGTCCACTGAGGAGGGGTGGAGGCTCTTCAAAATTGACAAGGAGTATCTCTTGAAGATGGCAACAGAAGAGTGAGAGATTTCTGGCAATTAAATCCTTTCTGCAAATGTATGTGCTCTCTGAATTAAACTCCTCCTTGCTTTCTGTGTACAGTTTGTAGTGGAATAAAGTAGCGTGGATGCTAATGAAAATGCTGTGCAGGTGTTGTCCTGGAGTATTTGGTACTGTGATCTGGAGCTGAGGTGTCTGTGAAGTCGTGTATGTGCTTGTGTTGCTTCCTTTACCAGTGTGGGCTTTGTAATCTCTGTATAAGGAAACTTCATTCTTGTAAGTGGTGTTCAAATGTGTACAATGTACACACTGGTAGGGACTGGTTTAATTATTGCTTTTTATAAGAATAAATAGTGTTTTCACTTCATGGCTGTGGTTTTGACTTCGAATTCTCAGGTACGCACACGCAGAAGTTACTAAAACTCCATTTCCCAAACACTTTTGTGAGGGAAGCACTGTTTAGCGCTGTCTCAAGTGCGAAGAGGTACCTTGGTATCTCTGGGGGCCCAGGGGAGAGGTCCTGTGCTGCAACAGGGTATTTGGGGTGAGGGGGGTGAGACTGATCCTTAACCTCCTGCATGGTGTCAGCTGTTCCTGGCTGGTGACTGGGCAAGTGAAGTGCTGCAGTTGGAGCCCTGCAGGTTGTTGGTCTCTGCTCCCTAGAAGGCACCTCCAAATCAAGTGGAGCATGTGGCATTCATTGCCTGTTGGGGGTCTTCAACTAATTGCAGACCACCTCAGCTAGGAGGACATCCCCTTAAAAGGGGAGTATGGTATCCAGCGCTTGATTCAGAGTCTAAATCACAAACACTAGGCTTCACCAGTCTTTCTGTAACCCACAGAGAGCCGCCTCTAAGCAAATCTTACAACATCAAAGTTGAGTGCTGCTGGTAACGGTCTGTGTATGTGATTTCCAGTCCTGTGCAGCTGTTCACAAGCTTCAGTGCCATGTGGTTGAGGCAGTGATGAACTCCCTGAAGGGCTGCACTAGGTGTTGTTTGAACTTTTACAGCAGTAAGTGAAAACAATGCTGATCGTCAACTTTTTAATCAGCTTGGAAATGATCAGGCCTGTTTGCCAGGCTGGCTGCCCTTCTCACAAGCCAAGGCTGAAAGCGGAAGTGTGCAAGTTGCCACTGTCCTCTTGCTCAGTGGTAATCCTGCAGTAAAAGGCTACTGCTTGCCCAACACTGCTTTCACTTCAAAGGAAAGTGCAGGGAGGCTGTGGAGTCCCCTTCTCTGGTTTTGTGTCGTTGGTTTAGAGTAATAGGTGATGATGCTCTCCAGTAGTTTGTCTCCTGGTTGAGCAGGAGGGTTGGACCCTATGGCCTTTGAGGAACCCCTTCCAACCCTAATAAACTATGCAAATGCCAGTAGGCTTTGAGCTGGTCACTGGTATCCCACCAGAGGGAATCAACCATAGGGCTTATGCTGGGCCTGTGGGTATGTTGGTCTCCTGCATTACCCTGTGTCCTTGCTGCAGCAGACCTGCCTCTAGGGAAGAGTTAGAGAGCGAGTGTTACAACAGCACCGATAACATCTGCAGGGCGGTGAGCTGGAAAGAGCCTTCTTGGCTCACTCTCAAGCTGGGAAGCTCTCCTCATGCCAAGGCAGTGAGCTGAAGGCTGTGATGGTATCGTTACCCTGTACCCACTGGGTGAGGATGGAGTGGTGGTCTCGGACAAGCTTGTGAGCAGAAGATGTGATGGAGAGTCATCCCCAGCTGCAACAAGGAGCACAGGGCTCACCCACCCCCTCTTGGCTTGGAGTTTCCCTGCTCCCAGGCTCTGGTGCAATAATCCTAGCTGTAGCCATAGCAACTGCACGGAAGGAGAGGTTTTTGTTCATGTAATTTGAGTTAAAACATAATATATGCCAGAAAAAAACAACCCTTCCCCCTCCCCTCTTCTTTTAAAGAGCCTTTGCTCTCACAGAACGGAACAAGCCAGCACAAAGTTCTCCCCCAAAGAGCAATACAGGTGCTTTAAAGCATTGGACGTCCTGGCTCGGGAGCCCTGCCAGCCTGGGACCTGGCCCATGAAATACAGACATCTCATTGATGCAGCTGCGGGGGAAACACCAGCTCCGTACAAAGCAGGGATGCGCTTTGTGCCTCCCTTTCTTTGAGGTGACCAGAGGGTTGGTTTCGTTCGGCTCACGCAAGCCTCCTCCTCACGACACTCCCCAGGGCTCTCCCTTCCTCCACATGCCTCGGGGTGCAGCAGTGCACACGGAGCCACACACACACACACACACGCCGACGGGCATGGGTGGCTGTGCTGGCGAGACCCGCTGCACGCCGCTCGTTGCCCTGGGTGAAGGAATTCACCTCACGCAGCAGGCTCAGCTGTGCCCGGCTGCTGTTTCACTTGCCTGGGCAGGATGTCTTAAGGGCTGCCTGAGGTTTGTTTCTGGAACTCAGGTTCCAGAGAAGTAGCTGCAATTGAACTAAAGGCATTAGCTGGTATCTGAAGCAAAACAACACGCAACTAGGTGCCTGCCACTAATGCCTGCAGAATCACAGAATCAGAGAATCATTCAGGTTTGGAAAGACCCCCAGGATCATCGAGTCCAACCATCAACCCTATTCTACAAGGTCACCCCTAAACCAGATCCCCAACATTACACCTCAGCCATTTTGTTTCCACTGTTGAGCAGGATTTTGGTTAGAGCAACCTTGATGGATGATCTTAGAGCTCATGAGGAGCTTAAGCATGTCTCCACAGGGGGCTAGTGGAGGGAAGAGTGTAAGGTGGTAGAGCTGGGTGCTTGGGCAGGAACACAGCCCAGCAGCACTGCCAGGGGCACTTCTGTCACCCCACTGCACTCTTCTTCTACCCTCAGGACTGCTCGCTGCAGCTGGTGAAGGAATAAAGTCCTGGTACACACCCTGACCGAAAACAGAGAGTGGGGGAAATTCCATCTTCAAACCAGTTTTGGTTTAATTTCTCCACTTTGCTGAAGACCAAAGCAAGAGACAAAACAGAATCGCAAAATCTTCATGGTCGGAAATCACAGAGTCCAACCCTACAGCCGCAGGGGGTGATTAGCTGATTAGGATGAAAACCAAGCAGCAGTTGCAGAAACTCCTCTGAGGTAAACAGCTTTGTTTGTTTGCACTTGGACCTTTGCCCTTCCCTACTGTTCACACTGCAGGTGTCAGCTGGGCACTGCCACTCAAAGGGAAAAGGCATCTCCATTTCCTTTAGCTCTTGTTACCTTCTGCAGCAGAACGGGTTCGAATGACAAAACCAGTTGCGGATCCCCTTCCAGACGTTTGCTGTACAGTGTCATGAGGTGGCTCCCTGTCTTTGAAATCACCTCCCAGAAGCCTACTGTTGAAGGAAGGGACAGGAAGCCCTACAAGTCACAGAATCACAGAGTCACAGAACATTAGGGATTGGAAGTGACCTCGAAAGATCAACCAGTCCAATCCCCCTGCCAGAGCAGGATCACCTAGACCAAGTTGCACAGGAACCAGGTGGGTTTTAAACCCACCTAGCAGAGCAGGACCACCTAGATCAAGTCGCACAGGAACATGTCTAGGTGGGTTTTGAGTATCTCCAGAGATGGAGACTCCACAACCTCCCTGGGCAGCCCCTTCCAGTGCTCCGTCACCCTCACTGGGAAGAAGTTCCTTCTCATATTGATGTGGAATCACAGAATCATTAGTGATTGGAAGGGACCTCGAAAGATCATCTAGTTCAATCCCCCTGTCACAGCAGGACCACCTTGACCAAGTCACACAGGAACACATCTAGGTGGGTCTTAAACATCTTCAGAGAAGGAGACTCCACAAACCCCCTGGGCAGCCTGTTCCAGTGCTCTGTCACCCTCACTGGGAAGAAGTTCCTTCTCATATTTATGTGGAACCTCCTATGTTCCAGATTACAACCACTGCCTCCTCTGTTCCAGCTGACACCCATCACCCCTTGTCCTATCATTAGATGCCCCTGAGCAGAGCCTGGCTCCATCCTCCTCACACCTACCCTTCACATATTTATAGACATTAATGAGGTCACTACTAGAAACCTTCCTCCACCAGGGAAAAACAGCAGGAGAGAGTTGGTAACTTTCCACATAAAAACCCATCCTTGTTGCTCAGTAACCTGGGCCATAAGGCAGCGGTGGTTTCAAAAACACTCCGGTACGTGGGCAGGGAGAAGCTGGTTACTATTATTAGGCAGCCAGTACCCTGCAAGGGGACCTTTGGACAGGCTTCTGTAATTGCTCCCTCCTAACGATGAGCAAACTCCAGTCTGGGCTCCTCACAATCTGCCTGAACTGACCCAGTTGACCTGTTTCAGTTACTGACACACAAACAGCAGCACACAGCTTCTACAGAAGACAAAAACCTGTCTGTAGCTGCGTGACTTCTGCAATCAGTTTGTGTGGTAGAATTAGTTTTTCCCCAGCCAACTTCCTCCCGTGGGCCAACACGGGCACAGGAACCTTTCCCACTGTGCAGCCTGAATGCGTTTGAGCTGCAGGTTCACAGAATCACAGAGCATTAGGGATTGGAAGTCACTCAAAAGACTGTCCAGTCCAACCCCCCCCGCCACAGCACTGTGCGACTGGATCTAGGGGATCCTGCTGTGGCAGAGGGATTGGACTGCAAGATCACTGAACTACTTATGGAGTCTCCTTCTCTGAGATGTTTCAAACATGCCTGGGTTTCAAACCAGACTCAACAACCCCCCTGGGCAGCCCCTTCTGGGGCTCTGTCACCCTCACTGTGAGGAAGTTCCTTCTCATATTGATGTGGAACGTCCTCTGTTCCAACTTACACCCGTTGCCCTTTCAGGCACAGGGGTCTTTCATTTATTTTCCAGCACTAATGAGGAAGGAAGGATCAAAATCTGCATCCACTGCTCCTCAGAGGGAAATAACCTCTGCACAGAGCTGTAGCTTTTCAATTGGGGCAGAAAATGTGAAGCAAATAATGGACTGGAGAAGAGGTCTGCAGTGGTGAGAGGATGTCAGCTGAGGGGACTGACTACGCAGCCTTGTGCCCTCACAAAAGCAATGACAGCAAGAGCAACGATTTAGGTTTAATTCTTCCCAGGCAAATACATTCAGAATCACAGAACAGTAGGGATTGGAAGAAACCTCGAAACATCATCTAGTCCAATCCCCCTGACACTGCAGGATCACCTAGACTGAGTTGCACAGGAACACATCCAGGTGGGTTTTAAACATCTCCACTGAAGGAGACTCCACAACCCCCTTGGGCAGCCCATTCCAATGCTCTGTCACCCTCACCGTGAAGAAGTTCCTTCTAATCTTGATGTGGAACCTCCTCTGTTCCAGCTGATACCCATTGCCTCTTGTCCTATCATTAGATGCCACTGAGCAGAGCCTGGCTCCATCCTCCTGACACCCACCCTTCACATATTTATCAACATTCACGAGGTCACCCCTTAGAAGAAACTAAAAGGCTCTTATTTTGTAAAATCACGAATCTCAGAGGTAAATGCCTGGGATTGGGGGATTGGACTAGATGATCTTTTGAGGTCCCTTCCAATCCCCTAATGTTCTGTGATACCCTAATAATTTCTGGACTGCTTTCACTTCCCACCAGTCTCACTGGCTGTAACTCAATGGATTAACAAATACTGGATTGAGCAGTGTAGGAGCAACAGGCAGAGCTGGCAGCAGGCAGCAGCAGCAGCAAGCGCTAGCACAGAAGAAACAGCAGACACTACACTAATATGATTTTAAAGAAAAATAAAACTAGCTGCATATTCAAGGGGTAGCGACAGCCTGTGCTGGTCCTTCGCCAAGCACGGAAGCAAACCCTTTTTACGTAACTACCTGCCTCTGAAAGCTGTCAGACTGTGAAAGAGACTGGCAAGACAAAGTCCATCGCATCACAAAGTACAGCTGGTCCAAACGACAGTGATGCGAGGACAAGGTTAAAGAAAACCAGAGGAAAAAACTCACCATCTCTGAAGCAAGCACTCAGGATTTACAGGAGTCAGCTGACTCCCTGCTCAGCAGGGCAATAAAACCATCGGGCGTTTCCACGCTGAGTTGGCTGTTGCCAGGATTTGCCTGGAGTTTGGTTGCAGAAGTCCTGTGGGAAATCATAGAATCACTACGGACTGGAAGGGACCTCAAAAGATCATCTAGTCCAATCCCCCTGCCACAACAGGATCATCTAGGCCAAGTCACACAGGAACACATCCAGGTGGGCCTTGAACATCTCCATCGATGGAGACTCACACATTTGCTGGCCCCTTGGGTTTGGCAGCAGCAAGGCAGCATTTTTGCTGTTAGGTTTTTGACCCCCCAGTTCAACAGACACTGACATCCCCGCAAATGTAAGACTCTGCACTTACTCTTGTTATAGCTCATTAGATTTTTCTCTGCCCAGCTCTCCAGCCTGTCCAGGTCTCGCTGAATGGCAGCACAGTCTGCTGGGGTGTCGGCGACACCACCCAGCCTTGTGTCATCAGCAAACTTGCTGACAGTGCATGCCAAACCTCAATCCAGAGACTCTCCTTAGCAGACCAAGCTCATCTACAAACAGGAGAGCAGCATAAAAACAACAGCGCTAAACGGCAACTGATGCACACCTGGCTGTTCAAAGAGTTTGAGAAGTTGTCGAACAGTGTAACAGCACATGCCCACATTCACATTGAGTTACTTCTTTTCCCCGACAAGTTGAGACTTCTCCCACTTTACTGTTTTCTTCTTGGCCACAACACAGTTGCTGCTTATAGTGTCTGTATGTTTTGCTCTCCTGGACAAGGAGAGCTCGTGCTGATCTGACTCCACCAAGGCAAAAGTGCAGCCAAAGGTCATTTGACACGGCCCTGTACAGTTGGATGCTGTGCAGAAGCAGCTGAACGGCCAAAATGATCTAAATGATCTCTCTCTCTTGCAGAGATGGGGCAGAGCTGAGCAGCTGCATATTTCATTCTTCCACTGGCCAGGAACAGCTCATCCTCTTTATTGTCAGCTGAACCTGCAGGAGAGTGCGAGAGGCATAAACACAACAGCCTGTGCCTCACTGACCTCCCACCGGACCACAGACAGGAAAAGCAGTCCCTTGCTGCTCATAGCAGCTTTCTCCAGCATCTTCAAGCAGGCTAGTGTACCGAAGGCTGCTCCAAGCCCCAAGCCTGCCCAGGCACACTGGCGAGCGCTGCGTCAGCACTGTGCCTGGCACAACGTAGGTGGCCAGGGCTGACTCACCAGCAGCTCCTGATGCCATTCCTCGTCTCTGGCAGGATATGGGAAATGCTGTCGAGCCTGGCACACAGCAGGAAACTTCTTCCTTTGGGCTGGCCCGGGTGCTTCCACTGGCCCCATTTGGTTTGGGCGGTTCGCAAGTGCCACTTTTCAGGCAGAAGGTTAAAAACCCGCTGCTGCAGCCCCTCAGCAAGCGCGGCGAGGACTGGGGCTGAATAACAAAACCCCGGGGTTTTTGTGCGATGTCTGAACGGAGGTTACCTTCATGATTCACAGCGTGAATGAGCACTGAGTAGGCACATACAAGGGCGCTGTACGAATCAGGAAATGGCTCTTTCATGTCTCCTTACAAAAGGAAGTGAGTCTGAGGCTTGCCACAGTGACAGAGAGGACGTTTGTGAACTTAATCTAGGGCAGGGGAAGGTGGGGGGAAGGGAAGAATTCCTTTTCCTCCCTGTGGGTTGATACGCTAACTCTGCACAGTTGTATAAAGAACTTTAAACAACACAAGAAGCAAATAAAGAGGCTAAACTGGTGGTGGTGAAGCCAAGAGGGTTTGAGAACCCAAGAGGGGCACAGATGAAACCAAGTGCTGGCTGAAGCATCGCTGCATACCTCTGTTTGGGGTGTCCTTCTTGTCCTCCTCTGCTTGAGAGCCAGCTGCCTGCGAAGTGAGGTCTTCAGTGAGCACTTCACGGCTGCCAGCTGAGAGCTGGATGGGGTTCATCTGCAGTTCACCGAAACAGGTTACTCCTCCAATGGCAGAGCTGCTGCACTCTGGAGTCGAGAGAAGGTACTTCAGGTTAACACTTGGGAGATTCACAGAATCACTGAGCACTAGGGATTGGAAGGGACCTCGAAAATCATCCAGTGCAATCCCCCTGCCACAGCAGGATCCCCTAGATCTAGTCACACGGGAACATGTCCAGGTGGGTTTTTAATGTCTTCCAAGAAAGAGACTTCACAACCCCCCTGGGTAGCCCCTTCCAGGGCTCTCTAACCCTCACTGGGAAGAAGTTCCTTCTCACATTCATATGGAACCTCCTTCGTTGCAGCTCACCCATTGCCCCTTGTCCTATCACTAGATGACATTGAGAAGATCCTGGCTCCAATTTCCTGACACCCACCCTTCACATATCTATAGACATTAATGAGGTCACCCCTCAGTCTCCTCTTCTCCAAGCTCAAGAGACCCAGCCAGCAAGCTCAGCCTTTCCTTATAAGCACTGGAACAGGCTGTCTGGGGGTTGTGGAGTCTTCTTCTCTGGAGACGTTTAACACCCACCTGGACTGTTCCTGTGTGACTTGGTCTAGGTGATCCTGCTGTGGCAGGGGGGTTGGACTAGATGATCTTTTGAGGTCCCTTCCAGTCCCTCATGTTCTGCGATTCTGTGACGTGTGCCTGCTGGTGTTGTTTCCTGCTAGACAAGGGCACTCTGTTTCCACGAGTATCTTTCGGGACATTCCTAAGCAGCAGTGCAAACACGCAGCGTGACCATTTGGGCTAGTTACAAGCATTCAAGGGAAGTGATAGTTAAGCCCAGGATCTTTTAACCACACGCTCACGTGCACGAGTCAACTAATCAAGATTAAAAGCTGTTGTGTTTGAATGAGGATGAGAGTGGACCTGGAAAACTTCACTTGGCTCTCGCAGGCAGGAGAAAGTAACAGAACAGCAGCCAGCTGTCTCAAAAAGGAGCAGGCAAGGACACCTCGGAGGGGCTTAGGGGTAGAAACACCTGAATGACCAAGTAATTGGGTTCGTAAAAGCCAACGCTACTAAAAAAAGCCACTCCAAAAGCCAAACAAACCAACAACCAGGCATTTCCAGCCTGACTCACTTTCTCTAGGACCTGAGAACCCGTAGGCGCAGGCCTGCCTGTAAGGGAAGAGGCAGATCCATGCTCGTATTGCAAGAGGGGTGTAAAACAGAGCAGTTACAGCTGTGACTGCTGTTTTCTATTCTTGTTTTCTTTCACCAGGGACAAAAAAACCCAGCCCTCTGATCCTCCCAAACCTGTCTGAGCCAGGCTGCTGAATGGGAAGCAGAAAACAAACACACCCTACACCCCCAAACCCCAGGCAAGAACTTTGCTCCCTTTGCTAACTCAACATCCCTCTTCACCAGCCTTAAACAATTCCGACCTGCACACTGAACTGGGAGGTAGTGTTTTCCCACCCGAGGCAACCACGTGTATTAAAAGAGTCGGCCTGTTGGCCTGTTTTACAGTGGCCACACAGACTGGTGTTTGCATTGCCAAGCTCTGGTTGGTTTGTCTGAAAGCCTGCAGAATACGCTCAGCTGGAACACGTAACAAAGATGGTTGAAAGCTTTTGGAACCCAATTTACTTTGCAGAAAGTTCCAGGCCCAATTTTCACGCCATCCTTTCCCCGTTCTTCATTCATAGCCAATGATTAACTTAGGAATGTTCAAGACTCCCTAACGCAGTTCAAAATGCTCCGAGCGACTTGGGTTACTGCAACTTGTGAAGCATCATCACAGAATCGCTCTGGTTGGAAAAGACCCCTGGGATCGTCGAGTCCAACCATCCACCCTACCTGACAAGGTCACCCCTAAACCACATCCCTCAACACCTCATACAAACCATCTTTAACCACATCCAGGGATGGTGACTCAGCCACCTCCCTGGGCAGCCCATTCCAGTGCCTGACCACCCTTTCTGTGAAAAGATTCTTCCTAATGTCAAGTCTAAACCCTAAACTATCAAGTCTAAATGTCCCAGAGCAGCAAGTCATGGAACTGTCAACAAGTGATGAAAGGGTTGGATTGTGCAAAGACTTCAAACTGCTAGCAATCCTTTTGCATTCCCCTTCACTTCACTGTCCCCACCACCCCCTCCCCTTCTTTTTCTGGCTGGGAGGGAGGAAACAGCCAAGTTGTTCTATAGCTGGTTCCCACCGCAGTAACATTCTGGTTCCCATTGAGCTGTGCACTCAAGCAAAAAACAAGAACAAACATTAACAGCTCCATTCCCACCCATCTACTAGACAGGAACTCCCAGACACTTCATTATATACCTCCCGCTGGCACCGATGAGGCAGAAGATTGTACAGCAAGGAGGGGGAGGCTGGGACAAAAGACAAGAGTCATTGTAGTTGTTCTCATTCGTAAGTCTGATGGCTAATGTTGGCTAAAATACGCCGCTACTTGTAGCTCTTCCTCACTGTTCCAAAATACAGACATCTGTGTTCATACATCACATGGGGGTGAACCTGGCAGGTAGCGCAGGGGCTTGGACTCTATGATCCCAGGGGTGTCTTTTCCAGTCGGAGTGATTCTGCGATCTCCAGAAATGCCACAGCTTCTGCAAATGTCACATACAAGAGATTAAAGACGACAGGAGGAGGTGGGGCAAAAATCCCCCAGGACTGTTCTGTGTAACTGGGATTTTATTTTGTATATATATATGCATTTTTAATATATATAAATAACAACAAGACTCTGAGGAATTATGCAGTGCTGATCCTGCCCTCGTGGGACAAGCACGGGTGCACTTGAGTCCCACTGCAGAACTGAAGACCTGGTCTCAAGACTGACCCAACACACGCAGTGCTCTTGCACAGGTCCTGCACCAGAAGCCCAAGCAGCACAAACCACGAGTCTTTCCTGAGACAGAAGGCAGATTAGTCACATTCAAAATCAAAATGGATTCAGATGGTTTTCTCTCTTCTTTGGAAATTGTTGCTCCTATCTCTATTTTCTGTTCACCTGCAAACAGAGAAAGGAGACAGAGTGAAGGAGGGAGAGGAG
>VXBP01009187.1:40878-51691 GCA_013400115.1 Rhinopomastus cyanomelas | reverse complement strand
CAGGATGCTGTTGGCCCTCTTGGCCACAAGAGCACACTGCTGGCTCATAGTCATCCTGCTGTCCAACAGGACCCCCAGATCCCTCTCCCCTACACTACTCTTGAACGGCTCAGTCCCCAGCTTATACTGGTGCCTAGGGTTGTTCTTGCCCACATGCAAGACTCTACACTTATCCTTGTTATATTTAGCAAGAGTTTTTAATTGCTTTACATCCGCCTCTACCTGTAAATTGATTGTTTCTAGTTGCTTATGTTTAGTTTCAGTCCCAATGGATTAAATAGTGTTCTTGAGCCAGTGATTATATTAGAGTTTTGGTTTTGTGCACAACACACATTCAGATGCTAAATGTTCATAACCATGTCGTTAAGAAGTGCAGTGGCATTCTGAGGTGCAGGGTGGAAGAGAAAAGCAGTACATATTTGCAAACTGTCAGTAATGTCAATTTAAATACAAATTGAACTAGATGAACTGAGGTTTCTCAACTGGTGCTACTTTCAAACAGAATCTTTTTGCGCTGGCTGCGGATGAAGAGCCTGAGGTACGCAAAAATGTTTGCCGTGCTCTTGTGATGTTGCTGGAAGTTCGAATGGATCGACTGCTTCCTCATATGATTAGTATAGTTGAGGTGAGTGTCATTTTCGAGACCACATGTTAAAAAAAACTGGGGTTTTTTTTAACCCCAGGCTTGGGGTTGCAGAAATATAAACAAAACACATTCAACAGAACAGGTGTCTTACTGTTGCAGTTGCCTTGTCTTCATTTTCCTCCAAGACTGAGATTACCAGACTTTCTTTTTAGCTAATAGCCAACTTGACTTTGTGTTTAACAGGCACTTCGTGTGGCAGTTGTTTACTCTTCATTAAGTTAATTGATCCCAAAATGACCAGGATCAGCTATGCTCTGGAGCAGCCAAGCATTGCTTGGCCCCAAGTGAGAAGATAATTGTAGAAATCTAGGGCTAGTGCTGATACTGCTACAGCTTACACACTGAAGCTGTGATATTTTTTCGTATGTGTTGCCCATCTCAAGGGTAAGACATGTCATTCTGTATAGCTGAGATGCTCTTTGAGCTACTAGTGACATTGTCTTCGATTGCATTCATTTACAAAGGTTAATATAATTTGATAGTTTCTTTACCATTCTAGATTAATGTAGATTTGGCTACCAAAGGACCAGTCAGCTGTACTTTTTTGTCCCACTCAAATGTTTGCTGTGAATAATTTCCTCATTTCTGTGAAACTTCCATTTTTAGATATTATTCACATATGCTACTTGCAAGACTTGAAATATAATTAAGATTGGAATGTTTCTCGTGCAGATTTCATGTGGACAGTTGGACAATAATCTAGTGTGGTGGGTTTAGGACCACAACTCAATATAAAAGAAAGGAAAGCAAAGCAGTGAGGTCTCGGTGACATCTCGGATAAAATTTGCCGGACAATTGATGGCTTAGGGAAACTGCAGAAAGGTTTATTAACACTATAACTATATACAGAATGGGAGAAAAGGTTACACAAGTCAGTGCACACAAACTAGAAACTGTGTCATAAATGCCATCACACAGTCTGAGAAAAATATAATGGGAGATCACTATAGTTTGGGCCCTTGGATCTTCTTCCAGTTTAGAGACCTGGGAGAGAGAGCATGTCAGTCCAGGATGGCCTGAGTTTCTCAGCGCCTACACNGGGCCGCACCCCCCCACACTCCACACATGGCCAAGATCCAAAGATCCTCTCCTCTCCATATCCTGTCTCAGCTCCAGGGGGAAGAGGAGTAGCCANTACAGCTAAGCACGAAAGAGTTCTCCCCCAAAACTTAAGCACTGCCAGTCTTTTCTCAGCGGCAGAAACGACAAACAGCCTCTCCTCCTGCTGATCACACTTTCCAAAACGGCGGTGGTGCAGCCACATGGTCCCAGCCACGTGTGCGATCCAAGATGGAGACTGACCGCATGGCTGTGTCAGCAGGGCCGCACCCCCCCACACTCCACACATGGCCAAGATCCAAAGATCCTCTCCTCTCCATATCCTGTCTCAGCTCCAGGGGGAAGAGGAGTAGCCAAGCTCACTGATGCTGAAGGCTGTCCGTGGTGGAGGGGTCGTGATGGCAAATCTGCATCAGTCTTGCTTCTCCAGTCCGAGCGCGGTGCGGCAGTGAGCAGTGGCGGCACTGCGCTGCTGCAGTGGGGGCGCCGCTTTGGGTCTGAGGCGCTGCTTTGGGTCTGGGGCACGGCAGTGTCCGTGGCTGTCTCCGGTCTGGGGCTGCGGTGCTAAGGCAGTGAAGCCGCGATGCAGTGGGACCATGCACCCATGGCAAGTTGCAGCCGGGGTCGCTTCCAGACGGTGCGGTGGCAGGTGCGCACTGGCGGTGGGGTCAGGCCGGGGCTGCAGCTGGTTCGGAAGATGCGGCAGGTGGCGGCTGCTTCGGGAGCCACGTTCCCCTTCGGAGCCGCAGTCCCCACTCCCAACACCGCCCGTTCCCGGGGCGGTGGGGTGATACTCCCTTCAGGGCCACAACCCCCAAAAAAGGGGGCGAACAAAGACCCTGCCCTGGTTTTTATAGGCTGCCCTAGCCAGCCCTTCTGGGGCAGGTCCCAGGACAGACCCTTCTGGGGAAGGGTCCTGGGACCAGTGCAACCAGGGACAGGTTCCCCAGGAAAGAACACAACTTTCTTCCTCATGAAAGCACCTCTGAAAATTCTGGCAGTTCTCAAACTGCGACATCCAGTGTCAAATTACATAAAGACTATGTCCAGACAATACAAAAAATGTATTAATGTGTCTTTTAAGTCCTGTACAGAGGCATTAGAGATGCATCAAACTGAGGTGACAGTCTTGACTTGCTGTCCAGTCTTCCTGTATGTTTTCTGGAATTGGATGGGCTTATTCTTGGCAGACATGTTCTCATATGACTAACAAGAGTTGTTGGTGCTTGGGGGTGAGGTTTTATAGCCGTTTTTTGTTTTAGGGTTGTTTGGGGGGATTTTTGAGACCAAGTAAAGCTTTGGAGATTTTATCAAGAAGTGGTAACTTCTCTACCTCTTCATCATCCTAAGATCAGTAAGGAGCTACTGGACTTTGTAGGTACAAATGACATCACCAGCCTGAACAAGAACCAAGATTGTATTCTTACTGTATTTTACTGTAGGAAAAAAACTGTTACTACACTTACTTTCTATTATGTAAGAAAATGTGTGGACATTTCCAATTTTTTTAGTAACTTGTTGGGACTACTTGTACCATTACTGATTTTCCGGTTTTATAAGCGTCTTGATATGCACAAATGTAATATCCCAGAACTAACTATTGTTCAGCGTTCACATGAGTCAGATTTTGCACCTTTGAGACACTAATGCCTCCAAACTGAATGCTACTGCTGATAGCTGCTCTAAGTGAAGTCTTTAGGAGTGAAACTTGTTTTTACATAATATTCTTCAAAAGTGATTCTCTGTAAGCATAAGGTAGGTAAGAATAAGAGCTTGGCGTGGGCTTTGTGCTTTTGAAGCATACAGGTTAAACTTCCTTAACAAATCCCTGGAGGGTACAGGAATGACCATGCTTGGATTGAATTAGATTTTTTGAGGATGCACTTCAGGTGAGCAAAGTAGGTGTTTTTCCTTTTTCTTGTGTGAAAACTAGGTAAGAGGATATGTAGGGACTAGATCAAATTTAGGTTGCACTTCTTTGCTTGCAGAGCATGTTTGTCCAAATGCATATCTCGCAAGATCTTTCTTGGTCGAAGTCCTGCCGTTTGCATCCCATGCCTTTCTTCAGATAATTGTTGCAGCTTGAAGGATGTGTTCTTTTTAATACTTAATTTATTCCACTATTCTTTTATTGATGGTTTTACTTAAGGGGTGTTGATGTTAGTCTTGTTCTGTTAGAGTACACGATAGCGTAGTGAATAATCTTCCTACATTATTTTGTAATTTATTGTAACAAAGCGGCTTATTGCTTTTCCTAAAGTTGGTAGAACTTTATAGGTTATCATTAAAAGTACTTATTAAAATTTGTCATGGTATTTTAAAATAAATCTTTCAAATACCCTTACTCTAGTTTTCGCTTTATTACTAGGGTCACTGTTCTTCTATGATTTTCAGGCTGTGTGTGTGGCTGTTTTACACCTAGTGTAAGGTGTAGCCTTTTCAATCTACTGCTAGCTTACTTCATGGAATGCACAGTGTAATACTTAAAATATATACTTCAAGAATAAATGACAATAAGAGGGTCATCTTCAAACCGTACTTCTTGTCATTCTGTTCTGTCTTCCACTGTTTTTATGTCGACTTACCAGGATTTTCAAGCACTCTAGGGAAAAATGCCAAATCTCATTAGGTGCCTTGCTTTCAATGAGTAGGACGTTTTTCAACATTTTCAAGCTTCCAACAGTTGACAGCTCAGAACAGAATGACGTTTTTGTTACCATGAGTTGTTAAGCAAAATAGTCAGCCTTTAGGAAAACCTGGTGATTTTGGGGAGTTCTGTAGGAAGGCTGCCAATAATGGCATCCCTGAGATGTGTAAGGATAATAACATTCTGTTTAATTCAGAGAATTAGAATGGTATTCAGAAGCAACTGAAATGGAATTCCTTTTGCTCTGAATCCATATTTGGAGATAGGCTCCTGCATGGACTTCAAGGTTTACTAAACTTTATGGAAGAACCAACTGTTTCAGAAATAAATGCTGACAAGGAACAACACAGAAATTACTATTTTGGAAGTTGCAAGAACTTTCTGTAAATTAGTTTGTCACTTGTGTGTAAGAAACTGATGTAGCAGTAGCCTACTTGGGCTTTTTGTTTATGCGGGTATTTTATTATTTAGTTGGAAGGAGGATTAAATTTTGATAGCAAGCTTAAAGATTTGCTACTCAATCTTTGAGTTATAATTCATACTAGAAATACATAAGACTTTTTTCTCTTTTCCTATTATGGATTCTATTTAATTGTATCCTGCCAAGTAATTAAAATTTGGAAGAGAATCTTCTTTATGGTACTGGCATAAAAAGTGTTTCCTTCTTAAGTGCTTATATGGACATACTTACTCAAAAGTGCAAAGGGAGAGTGAAAAATAGTTAAAAAACTATTCACAGCAAACTGTTCTCTATTATGGTGCACCTTTGCAGTTTTTTGGTAATAATGTTTTCACTTAGGCGATCAAATACAGAATCTGTATTATTAGCATTAAGACAGAAGTCTCTTAGCCCATTCTTAGAATATCCTCAAGTAGTGTGTTTGTCCATTTTTTCCCCTCATCATAAAGAAACAAAACTGCTGTGGTAGCATAGTCTGGTTTTGTGAACACGTTTTGGAATGCTTGTAATTTCTGGACACTTAGAAGTTCTACCTTTTAGCGGATTAATTTGGTTTTTTTATTTTGTAGTACATGCTTCAGAGGACCCAGGACCAAGATGAAAATGTGGCATTGGAGGCTTGTGAGTTCTGGCTGACTTTGGCTGAACAACCAATTTGTAAAGATGTATTATATCGGCATCTTACTAAGTAAGTATTAAGAATTGATGTGTGCATCTCTGTGCAATGCTTCCATGTAATGCAAAGCATCTCCCATCTCTTTATAAAATGGGTTTTATAAAGAACATAACAAACTAGAATGACATCAGTTGGATTTAGGAATCAATTTTATATCAATTGTGCTTGCAATTTAAATTGAAGAAAGCTTGTGTTCTGTCATATATCTGCAGGCTGGTAGTAGTTTAATCTTCAAAAATTACTTTTTGCGAGTTTCAAAAAGTTATCTTGTGCTTCAACATGTAGATTTTTTTGTGAGAACTAATATCTATGTTTGAGATGTAAACATCTTCATGTTTGCAACATTGCTTGTGACTTTTTTCCAGACCAATCTGATGTTTTGAAATAGGAAATGAATTATTCACCATTTCCAGTAAATGTATGCTTTTTGGCTTTATATATGCATGGAAAGTTTTTGAAATCACTAGTGCAGTTCTCCCAAGATATTGAGTGGAAAAACAGAATTGAAGAAGAGATGCGTTCTTCTCTGCAAAAATAAGCACTGTAAATGTAAAGCAATTTTTTAAAGATCGGGAAGGTTTTGGTTTTTGTAAGCAATTAAAGGAGAGAATTTAAATTAAAAGTCCTGTTGTAGCAGTGGAGAAACATGAATTGAAAATGGAACCAACGTTAAGAGAAAAGGATTTTGTGTTCTAAAATGGTTTTACTTAATTCCTTGTACCTCAGAAACGAAAGAACTATAGCAGAGTTCTTCAGTCTACCTCTCCCTTTTCCAATACATGTCTGTCCTCTAAATAACCATATTTAATCTTAGTATTAGTTCAGTGTTAAACTTTTTATGGCCTACATGAGCATTGACACTGCAACAGCATCATACTCCTTTTCTAAATTTAAAATTTCTACAAAAACTAGTAAGAGTAACATTAAATTTTTCTCATGACCTTTCAGTGTGAGGTGTTTTTGAAAGCAACTTACTTGTTGATGTGTTCTATTTGATTACAAAGCTCATTTTGGCAATATGTGATGATAATCTTAACATTTTAATACTGAATTTTAAGTGTGATAAGATATTTGAGATTATTTTTTGATTTATTCCCATAGACTTTCTTACAAAATACACAGTTCTTGTATACGTCACAAAGTATGCTGCAGAAACGCCAAAAAATTGGTGATAGTGTTCACTGTTGTTACTGCCACTGCAATGCATGAGTATTATTGCTGGTCTGATACCTTCAAAAACAATATTCCTTAGCTGCAGAAATGAAACAGATTGAGTTTGTCACTAGTGCTGAGTCAGTCCGTGGTCATTAGACCATGTTAGATTTGGCTCGAAGTACGCTCACTAGTTAAAAATTTATAATTAGAAATTAAAATTTTTTCAGATTGCCAAGTATTGGTGTATATGACATGGAGTTTGGTTTGGGTGCTAGCTTTTGTTACGGGCTAAGGTATTTTTTTGTTTTGTTTGGGTTGGAGGGGTTAGGGTTATAACAAAATTATACCACAGGTAACTGAAAATTTTTGTGTGTTATTTTAACGAGTATCTATTTTTTTGTAGGCTAATACCTGTCCTAGTAAATGGTATGAAGTATTCAGAGATCGATATTATTCTGTTGAAGGTGAGTGTGGGTTTCTTTTACTCTCTAAGAATATTTTGCTGTCTTCTGGACTGTAAATCACAATATGCACATCTGGCCAACATCTCTTCAATGGAGAACTGGCTTTCGAGTACAAGTTGTTCTGTTCCAAATACTAAATGGGACTATTGCCATGTTTGTTGAAAAATAATCTGTGGTCTTTCCTGCTTTGCCCCGGTTCCATCTCACCCAGTATAGGCAGAGCTCTGGTTCTGGTAGTCATGAACTACTGCTACAATGCAGCATAAAGCAAATGACTAGAACTCAGAATGAGTTCTAGTACCTTCTAAGTTGATTACGTGACTTGTTCCTTCTCTACATTTTAGAATACGTCAGTGTGCCAAAATTACTCTTACCACTTCTGTTTCAGTTCCATCAAGAATAATTTCTTAACAAGAAGGATACTTTGTGCATGATCTTACATCTTTTTCTTCCTATCATTTTTCTGGTAAATACAGAAGCAGAATGAAGGAACAATGTAGTTTTTAGTTTGCTTGACACCACAAGTGGATGCGAATCTTCTATTTGCTGATAAGATCTTGAATTGAAACTACATTCTTAACTTCCTTGAGAAGTTTATCTTTTAAAACTAGTTTATTTGTTAAAACATTTTGATGATAGGGAGATGTTGAAGAAGATGAAGCTATTCCCGATAGTGAACAGGACATAAGGCCACGTTTTCATCGTTCACGAACAGTGGCTCAGCAACATGAAGAAGATGGTATTGAAGATGATGATGGTGATGACGATGAACTTGATGACGATGATACTATTTCTGACTGGAATTTAAGTAGGTCAAAGTAACGTGTAGAATGTTTTCAGAGTTACTTGCAATACAAGAACTATGGTAGAAAGATCTTTGTGTGTAGGAATACTGAGACTTTGCTTTTGAATACAAAAGAACCATGGGCTGATATAACTTGTGAATGGGTTGAAGAGTGAGTCTTTGAAATTAATCTTTGACTTGTAACCATTAGCAAAAGCTAGCCATCTGTAAGCTTGCTTATTCTTTTGTATATGGCAGGTTTAACTGCATTTACTGGAAGCAATGAAAGATTTGTAGTAATGTAGACTTTAAATTCTACATGGCAATAATGTATCACCTGTTTAACCTTTAAAAAACAAATAAAGTCTTACACACCATTGGAGGAAGCTTAATGCTTTATTTTACTTCAGTTTTCCCTCTGAAATGGATCTGTCAGTTTTAGTTGTTGGAATAGCATGTGCATATGCTACTGCTGACAGTCATTACCCATGGTTCTTTTATATGTAAGGAATTTGCTTCTGACCAGATATAATACCATAGTTATCTAAAGAGGACATAGCCTATTGGCTTAAAAGATCCAATGACCCATATGAAGGCTATCAAAATTGTGGTCTCCTCACAGCTATGTGTTAAGAAATAAAACACTGAGCTCATTTCTAAACCCAATGATGGAAAGTAGTTAGCAAAATTCTGACAAATCTGACTTACATACTTTGCTATTAGCCTCATTTATGGAATATTTTGTGATTCATATGCATCTAGATAATTTTCTTCTCTTCCAAGGCCCTGAGTTTACACAATAGGTGGATATAATATACTTTCAAACTTAAGGTCAAAAAATTTTAAGACATATGTTTTTAAAATTATTAATAATAAATTTAGTAATAAATACTGTTATTGAAAATATGAAGGAAATACTCAACGTTTCTTGAAAGTCTCATTTTTAAAAGAGCACAGTTTTAAACTCATGATACTGTTCTGGTCCTTGCTGTGTGTAAACATTGCAGAACTACATACAGTTCTTTCTGAAAACACAGCTGAAATGACAGAGCATGCGCTAAGGTCCACAGTTTGTTTAAGATGGTGAAGATGCTAAAGTTGTCCAGGAATGATGTCCTGAAAAAGACAACAGAACAGTTAAGAAATCTTTATTGACATTCTTTGTTAATTTAAGAGAATTTGGATTATCTGGAAATCAAAATTGTATGCCCTGTTTCTTATCTAGTATTTCTATTTGACTTACAGTTTGAGCAGAGAGGAAGCATCAGCAGAGTCTGACAATTAGCAGCATTGGTTACTAATGAGACATGTTGGATCCTTTATGATTTATTGAGAGGAAACTGAGACCACAATAACAAAAAGTGGAGAATAAATTCTGTAATGTGAACATTCTTTATAAAACCACTCTAGTGTAGTTTTTTTTCTAGACATGAGAATACCACACCAAAAACCAGAGTAAGAATTTATGAATTGTATTTTGAAGTTGTTTCTGGATTTTCTTTTATGAACTCTTGTTTGCTAAAAATGAGATTAAAACTTTCGAACAAATTTTGAAGTATCCCTCCCCATATTGGTGCATCACAGTACAGGAGTGAGGTGTAGAAAGAGCAGAAATTAGGAAATTCCTTTCTGTCTCTAAATTGGCACTTTGAGAAATGGATCATGTTTGATCATTTTCTTTTGAATCAAATGCTAGTAGTTTAAATCCATATCCCCTTTCACCTTAATTTCTCCAGTATGTTACATTCATAGAATCATGGAATGGCTTAGGTAAGAAGGGACCTTAAAGATTCCATAGTTCAAATCCCCATGTCATGGGCAGGGACACCTCTCACTAGATCAGGTTGCCCAGAGCCCCATCCAGCCTGACCTTGAACACTTGCAGGGATGGGACATCCAGAACTTCTTTGGGCAGCCTATTCCAGTGCCTCACCACTCTTTTAGTGAGGAATTTCTTCTTGAGAGATAACTTAAATCTGCCCTCTTTTAGCTTAAAACCATTTCCCATTGTCCTATCACTGGAGTTGCTTGTAAAATGTCCCTCTTCAGCTTTCCTGTGAGCCCCATTTATGTTACGGACCTTTCGTCTTCCTTAATGTTATGTCATCCTGCTATCATGTAATATGCATGTTGCAACGTAATGGTGTGGTTCTTGTCAGTGAGTGTTTTAGTATCTCCAATATATAAATGTCTTTAATGACTATGTAAGTGCCACAATACTGGATTTCTAAATACCTGGACTTTGCACTAGAGTGCAGTGGCTCTCACTTTTAGTAACTAAATGGAAGTATCTTTACTCCTAATGCCCTGAGACTGCACAGGGAAGTCAAATTTAAGATGAGCTTTATATTGCTTAACTACAATTAATTGTATAATAAGCAGTGATTAATAGTGTTGATTCCTCTCAGGAAAATGTTCTGCTGCTGCTCTCGATGTCCTAGCCAATGTATTTCGTGATGAACTTCTACCACACATCTTGCCCCTTTTGAAAGAATTGCTCTTCCATCCTGAGTGGATAGTTAAAGAATCTGGTATCCTTGTTCTTGGAGCAATTGCTGAAGGTAAGGAAAGAGGATGCTGAATTTTTGATTGGTTCTAAAGGAGGTCTGTGATATATTTTAAGTAAATGTACTTATGCAAATGGGTCTATATCCTTATCTGTTTTGGTGTTTAATTTGCACATGTTCTAATAAGTGATGGCATTTACTTAATTTTTAATTTTCAAATTTATGTGTATCTATGAGGCTAAATAGCTTAGAAAATTTTTGTTTCTCTTTCTTAACTCTGCCACTTATGTCTGTTAGTCTCATGAAATACTACCTCGTTTTCCTAGAAGAGGAATATTTTAATAAATTTAAGCTTTGCATTTCATGCAAGAGTTTTCACAAATGGAGCAGATGGCTTCTGTCACTTCAGTGCCCT
>VXBP01009187.1:0-40853 GCA_013400115.1 Rhinopomastus cyanomelas | reverse complement strand
GTGCCCTGAGATATTTTTTGTGGGTGGTAGTTCAATTTAAATATGTTAACTTCTGTTCCTTTGTACTTGCTCACAGTCTTGCTTGGCTTTTCACCTGCATTTCCAGCATCTCTATCCCTTCTGCAAGCTGAAGGAATACATTTGGGTCCAAGTCTGGATTATCTTTCTTTTCCTATACTACCTAGTGAACGTACTTTTTTATATTGTACTAGAAAACTTTTTTGTTGCTTAGTACCCCTTGCAGGTCTCAGTGTATTGCCACCTGTGCTGACATGAAATGTATAGCTTTTATTGCTGTTCAGTATTTCTGTGAGAAACAGAAGAAAAAAATTATATTTTAAATTTCTTAAGGAATCCTTCTTATTAACATGATGTTTTATTGTGAAGTCTGAGTCTTTCTCTTCTTGTTTTCTTGGTTGCTCTGAGTAAACTGACATAGGATGTCTGAGCTTTGTAAACTCATTTTGTTCAGATGTACTTGCTATGCGCTCCATTTAATAAAGTAGAATTTCTGAAGACTGAAGTAAAAGTATAGCTGAAATGACTGTAGGTTCAACTGAAGATTTGAATTATTGTTTACGTAAGATTTCAGGGCATAATATAAATTAAATTTGCTTTGCATATTGTTAAAACATGTTCCTGTGTGATACAGAATGAAAATAGATCCCTTCTAGGAAACTGGATAAAACAGAACTTTTTGTTAGTTCTGGTACTGTAATAGTTGTATTTTTTCCTTCTAGGCTGCATGCAGGGTATGATTCCATATCTTCCAGAGCTGATCCCTCACCTTATTCAGTGCCTTTCTGACAAAAAGGCTCTTGTGCGCTCCATTACATGCTGGACTCTTAGTCGCTATGCACACTGGGTAGTTAGTCAACCCCCAGACACATACTTGAAGCCATTAATGACTGAGTTGCTAAAGCGTATCCTGGACAGCAACAAGAGGGTACAAGAAGCTGCCTGCAGGTAAGCCAAACTTTAAGCAAAAAGCAATAACCATGACACTGATTTTTTATGGGAAGCTATTTTAATGCCTTTAGCAATGAATGTATTAGTCCATTTCTAATTCTTGATGTGTTTCTATCTCATTTAAATTGGAGTAGGTATAACATCATCTGGAGTAGTCACAGAGTTATGATAACATGGAAAAGGGTTGATTTGTGTTTCTGTTGGCCACTTTCGTTTCAGAGTATATCAATCACCAAGCTAGATATGTTATTGTAGTAGAAGAAATTATTTGGTTTGTGATACTTATTTTCATTATATAGTGTTTCATTGACCAGAAATAGGGGTTTTTTGTGGTATGCCTATAAACAATACCAATACTGATTCACAAAGGAAAATTATCTCATCATTGGATTACTGATATTGTGTATATTTAGTTTAGGATTATCAAAACTTTTGGATTATGATTGTTTGAAGGGATATTGTCTGTCTTTCTGTCAAAGAGAGATCCTGGGAGATAAAAATTTTTTTTCTTATCTGTTGGTATTTTTAAATTAATGAACACACCATTAATGGAATAGAAATGGGTGCAGGAAGCCCATCAAATAAAGCTTTTACATGTAAAGTTTTTACATGTCAGTTCGCATGGGACAGGAATGTGCACAGCAGACTGCAAGAAAGTTTCTTCATAAAGTAGATTTAGGACTGCCTCTGTTTGTACTCTTTTGACAGTTGAAACATCACATTTTTTAAAGTATTCTCTTCACCTCCCCATCCCCAAATACTAGTAGTGCCTGAGGAGAAGGCTGTGGTCAAACTTCTTTGGTAAGCTTTTTAGAAAAGAGGTAGATGGATCTTCGCCTGGCAACAGAGACAAAGAATTTAATTAAGTCTACTTAGTAAGATTTTAGTATTAAACACTATCTATAAATATCAATATACCTAAATATATACTATACATATATAATATAAATTATATCTCCATATAGGTAATATTAATGTCCATATAAACACCTTCAAACCTTGGGGTAGTAAATTTGTCAGTCTTTAACATGGGTTCTGTTCCATCATTTCATAGGGAAATGAGCAGAAAAATGGTGATACAAGCCTACTTGCTTCACACATTTTCAGATCCAAAAAATCAGATTATTTGCAGACTATCATAAAAAAGGCCCAACAAAACCAATTACAGACAAAAATCCCATATGTCTTTTCATAATTTCCTCGTCCAGAAATTGGTTGAAACGTGCATGTAGTGAAGTACAACTGTATTGCAACTGTTAAATAAGGGATTTTATAAAGGTAGTGCAAGAGGTGCTGGAAGCCATTAAAGTGGTGAGAAATAAAATGGAAATATTAGAAAATAATACACATTATTTTTAATTTACATTTCAATATCATTGTTATAACATGTTTTGAAAGGTTTTTTTCTAGAGCAGAGCTTAAACTAGTGTTGCGGCTAAAACATGTTGGGGAAACTCCACTTTAAAGGGAAATACAGAGCTGTTACAAGTTAAAACATACTAAATTTCTAAATTGCAAGGAATTACCCTTCTTGAAGAGGAACAAAAAGCACCATCACTGCAGTAAATAGTTGCACAGTTTGGTAATGGCTACCAAACTGAAAATTGGTATATAGCATGTTTTCTTCACATTGCAAAAGAATACTTCATGATAATGTAATGAAGGTAATGAATAAAATTAGAATGCTAGCCACTTAGTTTTCGTGTTTGAGAGCACTCTGCAAAGAAAAAGGCATTTCTGTTTTTGGTAGCATGCTAGTAGGGGTTCATACAATCATAGAGTAGTTATGGCTGGAGGAGACTTTCAGGATCATCAAGTCCTACTTTTTCCTAGCCCTATCATCTTGAGTAAACCGTATGCCCCAGCACATGTACCCTTATCTTAAACACCTCCAGGAATGGTGACTCAATCACCAACCTGTGCAGGCAGTTCCAATGCCTGACAACCCTTTCAGCAAAGAAATTCTTTTAAACATACAACCTGAACCTCCTCTGGCACAGCTTAAGGCAATTCCCCCTTGTCCTGTCACTCACCATTAGGGAGAACAGACCAACCCCAGCCTCTGTATGACCTCCTTTCAAGTAGTTGTAGAGAACTTCTCCAGAGTAAGCAGCCCCAGATTCCTCGGCCATGTGACATGTTCCAAATCCTTTACTAGCTTGGTAGCCACCTTTGTACCCTCTCCAGGGCTTCAATGTCCCTCTTGTAATGGGGGGGGGCAAACTGGACATGGTACTTGAGGTGTGCCTTCACCAAAGCTGAATAGAAGGGAATGATCACCTCCCTGCTCCTGCTGACAACTCTATCCTGGTACAGGCCACTCCTCCCTAAGCCTGTATTGCTGCTGGGGTGGTTGTTCCATTGTTCGCCTTGTGCAGTGGTACATGCAGTTTTAGTTCAGGGACAGGCTGATAATAACCTTGTTGACACAAGCTAGTAAATCTTCCATAGCTCATCATTTTTTCCATGATACTATTCTGAAGCAGTGTGTCTGGTGTGTGTCTGATTTTGTTTGTTTGTTGTAAGTGGGTTTTTCAATGTTCTTGTTCAAACTGTTGACAGACAATTTGGAAGGTTTCCACAGATTGTGTTTTGACCTAAGTTGGCTAAAATTGTTCATGCCCTGTCTTTGCTTTTAGTTTTCTATGTTTTTCTGCAACTGTTTTTCCATGTAGTTAGCTGCTGACAGTACAGGCAGATGTTGGCACTAGGAATTCAAGGTGCAGCTACACTCCAAGATAGGTTTTAACTTCAGTAAATAGTTTTTGTTATGGCTTCTACAATGTCAGTTATTGTACGGTAGTTTGCACACAGTAATGCTTTTTTTCAGTGGAGGCTTCCTGTGTGTACACAACAGGCTTTACAGCAATATCACAATGTCATAACTGAATCCTTGTGTGCTCAATCAAAATATGTAGAGGTTATTTCGGTTACACCATTTTGAAAATACCTCTTGAATGAATTTAAGACCTAAATACAGTTTTATGTTTAAATAAAAATAGGTAATGTGGGGCATTTTGGGATTGTCTTGTTTTGTTTTTTCCAAGATTCTAACTGACTTGGGTTTTTTTTGTCTTTCAGTGCCTTTGCTACTCTAGAAGAGGAGGCTTGTACAGAGCTTGTTCCTTATCTTGCGTATATACTTGACACTTTGGTCTTTGCATTTAGTAAATACCAGCATAAAAACCTGCTCATTCTTTATGATGCTATAGGAACTCTAGCAGATTCTGTAGGACATCATCTGAATAAACCAGTGAGTATATAATTATGTTCTATAGAGACAGTCATCGTAACTGAAAATCTGGGTCAGTGTTTTTTGTAGTGTGATTCAGGTGTTATAAATCAAGTACTGATATTTCTGCATAGTTTCAATAATGTTAAATATTTACAGGAAAACTATATAGACTGCATGTATTTTTTCCAAGTACTGAAATATTTGCCATTTTGAATCAACAATTGTGTGCATGAAAGCATGTGAAATGTAGTTTTATTTTCTCATTTTCGATTCTTCAGTTCATGGGAAATACATACATAAATACAGATATGAAATGAAACTTCTGAGAAATCGGTGGAATGTCCTACTTTTTAATGAAAATACTTCTTAATTGTAATGACTTTTAGTGTTGCTAAGCTGGTTTATGTGCCTCTGGAATCTATTGGAGCACTTCATTGCTAGAAATTACTTTATCAGAGAGTGAAATAGGGACTCATTTCATATATAAAAACAAGGAATCCTTTGAACAAAGCACAGATAACACAGAGGCAAATACACTGCAGCTCTTTCAGTGTGCATATGTTAATTAATAGAATACGCATACACATTGTGTACATCTTTTTACGATGATTATTGAAATTTGTTTTATTTTTCTATAGTACTTCACATGACATAGACACACCAGAATAAGACTATTTATATTGTTTTCATGGCATTTTATTTGTCACCTGAGACTTAACACCAGCAAAGGACCTCTTTTGCAGTCTCTCTGGCTCTGGCCATGTTGACTTGGGACAGTACCAGGAGGAACCTAAATGGGAGTTCCTGTTGATGGTGGAACTTTTCTTCAGTCACTTAGAATTTTGTATCTTTGGACATGACATTAGCTGGAGTCATCTGTTGGCTCTTTAGATACCTTCTTGGATTAACAATTCCGTAGGGATGCCTTGCTCAATGTCCTTGTCACTGTGGCTGTGCAGCGGCAGGAAAGATGCAACAGCTCTATACAGAAGCAGGGTTAAAGCACATTTTTCTGAAGGGACAGAAAATTACTTTTTTCATTGATGGTTAGTTGATTGATGAAGAAGTTTCTGCAGCTTTGGGGAATAGGACTGTAGCATTAAGGCTGTGGTAAATGCTTTAGAAAAGCAAACAGCAGATCCATAGCTAGGTTGCATTGCTAGAAACAACAGTAAGCACTGAGGCAATCATATAGGTTTTTAACAACCCAAGCAACCAAACTGAACCAAACCTGAAGGAAAGATTCACTCTGCAAACACTTAAACACTTCAGCAAAAAACATTAAGACAGAAGTTGTAAACTTAAATATATTAAACTGCTATGTATTGCAGCAATTGATTACATTGGAACAGAGTCTTTTTTCTGAAAAAGTAGAATATATTTAAATTTTTAATACATCAGTGTTCAAGCTTCGAAATCAAATAGTATGCAGTGAAATGTTTCAGCAGCTGGTGCATTTTCATCCTTAATAGGAGTATATTCAGATGCTAATGCCTCCACTAATTCAGAAGTGGAACATGTTGAAGGATGAAGATAAAGATCTCTTCCCCTTATTAGAGGTAAATGTTTGAATTATTTTTTTTAATCACCTTACTTTAGGAATTTCACTTCCTACTAGAGATGCTTTTGTGAGGAACTGTGGCCTTAGTAATCAGAAAATATCAAAGATCTAGTTCTAAAAACCCTGCCACAGGCAGGGACTCCTCTCACTAGATGAAGTTGCCCATAGCCCCATCCAACCTATTCTTAGACATTTCCAGGGAGGAGGCATCCAGAATGTCTTTGGGCAACCTGTTCAGTGCTTCACCATCCTCATAGCGAGAAATTTCTTCCTAATATCCACTCAAAATCTACCCTCTTTCAGTTTAAAACCATACCTGTCATCTGATCACTACGTTCCCTGATAAAGAGACACCATCCCCATCACTTTGTTCCTGTAGGTCCCCTTTAAATATTAGAAGGCCGTATAGCATCTTCACAAAATGCACATTTTTTGTATGCACTTTCTTGACTACCTCTAAGATGCTGCTGCTTCTGAGAAGTTTTCTCAGCTGACTTATGAAGAAGAGAGTAACTACTTGCTGATGGTTGCCTTGGGTCAGCTAATCAGTACTATATCTCCGGCTGTTTACTCAGTAAACCTAATATCTGTTAATTATCTCTCCCAAGTAAGAGGCACTTCAAGGGCATGAGGAAAGGTAATGACTGTTTCAGCTGTGTTTAATTTTGGTTGTTTTTTATTCCAGTGCCTGTCGTCAGTTGCTACTGCATTGCAATCTGGCTTTCTTCCATACTGTGAACCTGTGTACCAGCGTTGTGTAAATCTGGTGCAGAAGACCCTTGCACAAGCCATGGTATCTTTCTCCTGCTGTTTCAGTGCTTTCAGAATATCTCCTTAAACCAATGTGTAACTACATAAAATAATAGGTTTACAGGGATTTTTGTAATATAACTATTGAATATCTCACGGAAGCTGCAATTGTAAAGCTTTTTTTTAATGCATACCACTGACAAAATGTAATACTCATTCTGAAAATATGACTTGTTGCAGTTGCATAATGCGCAGCCAGATCAATATGAGGCTCCAGATAAAGATTTCATGATTGTGGCTCTTGATTTACTCAGTGGTTTAGCTGAAGGACTTGGAGGCAACATTGAACAGCTAGTAGCTCGCAGCAATATCCTGACACTAATGTACCAATGCATGCAGGTAAGATGAGTAACCTATTTGATTCAAGGATTTTTTTAAGAGACTCAGAAACACTTCTAAAATTGTTAGAATTGTCTTTTTTTTTCCTTTAGGATAAAATGCCTGAGGTACGACAGAGTTCTTTTGCATTGTTAGGGGATCTGACAAAGGCGTGTTTTCAGCATGTTAAGCCTTGCATTGGTATGTTTCTTTTTTACATATTAAATTATTAACTTGTTTTGCAAACTGATAAGAGGCTGGTTTTGGCCACTGTTAAACTTCTTATTGTGTGGGTTGCCTTTTCACATTCTAAGATTTCATTTTCATTGGCTAGCAAGTGTCTGTAGTCTTTCTCTGTGCATTTAACGTTCTTTTAATGTATTTCTGCAAATGGTACAAAGGTCTGGTCTTGTCCTTTGTTTTTATAGCGTAATAAACTATTTGTTTTGCTGGAATATAACAAAACAGAGGTACTCAGACTTCTAATAGAATAGTTGCTTGCTTTGAATTCTCTAAGTTAGAGAGTTTTTGTCCCACTACACTCTATTCTTAAATAAAATTATGTATATATACACACACACACATATATACATTTAAAAAATTATTGGCTAGAGGGTGGGTTTTTGCTTGGTTTTTAATTCCAGTAGGATAGTATCATCAGGTACACACTTCCACAGATTCACAGAATTATTGTGGCTGGAAAAGACCTCTGAGGGAATCAAGTCCAGCCTGTGATCTAACATCAACACCACCAGCTAGACAGTGTGACATCCAGTTGTTCCTTAAACACTTCCAGGAGCAGTGACTCCACCACATCCCTGGGCAGTTCATTCCAATGTCTCCCTTTCCATGAGGAAGTGCTTCCTAATACTCAAACTACCTTATTGAGTGCAACTTCAGGCCCTGCCCTCTCATCCTATCACTAGTTGCCTGACCCCCACGTAACTACAACTTTCCTTTGTATAGTTGTAGAGAGTGATAAGATTCCCCCTGAGTCTCCTCCAGGCTAAACAACCCCAGCTCCCTTATCCTCTCAAGACTTTCCCTCTAGTCCTTCACCAGCCGTGTTGCTCTCCTCTGGACCCACTCCAGCACCTCAGTATCTTTCTTAAAGTGAGGGGCCCAGAACTGTATACAGTACTTGAGGTGAGGCCTCACCAGTTTCTTCCTGCAGATACTCTTGATATGTGTGATCAAATGAATGCCTGGATAGGCTTGGAATTGAAAATTGATTTGGCAGATGTTGCAATCTAAATTGGTCTCATTTTTTCTTAATATTTAATGAAAGATGTTAATGCCTTCTAGGCTTCAGTGGTTTTTTTTTGAGCATAGCCAAATACCGAGCTAGCCAAGTAATTTGAGAGTTATTGAGCTTGTTGTAAAACTAGATGTATTTCCGGATGGTTTGGGGTTTTTTTTTCTACTCACCACTTCCCCAGCAAGGGGAGAAAAATGCTTTCTAGAATTACATAAAGATACAGCCTATTAGAAGCACTCTTATATCATAATTTGAAAATATTTGGATTGATCTGCTTAGGTTCTGTAATCCAGGTTAATCTGCTGTAGAGCAGAAATACAGCTCTTGTTAATTCATGTGTATAATTTTCCAAGAATTTAAATAGGCTTACCTGATTTTTTTTTTCCCCTACAACTTCTCTTTTTATCCTCTATGATTTTACAGTTATAGGCCATAATGCTTTTATTGTGTGATGAGATTTTATAATGTTGTTCTTTCTAGCTGATTTTATGCCAATTTTGGGAACGAACCTAAACCCTGAATTCATTTCTGTGTGTAACAATGCCACCTGGGCAATTGGAGAAATCTCCATTCAGATGGGTAAGATTTGTACTTTTCTTTGGATCTCTGCACACTTAGCATAGTTTGGGGGTGGCTTTAGGTGTTTTGTGGTGATACTTCAGTGATAAACCTGAAATTAAATTTTAGATTCTTTTTCTTGTTAGTCAGTTCAATGTAGCAAATCTGTTTGATTATGTACATTAATGGTAATTTCCTTCTGAATCTTTTTTTTGTCTGTTTCAGGTATAGAGATGCAGCCTTATATTCCAATGGTGTTACACCAGCTTGTAGAAATAATTAACAGACCCAACACACCAAAGACGTTGTTAGAGAACACAGGTACCCAAAAAAGCGAACCATACACCATACATCGTGAAGACAATTAGAGAATTTTTTCAATAAAGATTTTTTTTACATTATGTAGAGAAACCACAACTTTATTTTATTGCTATGTATCTGGCTTTTATAAGCAAGAGCAGCTCTGTTTTGCAGAAGCTCTTACAAGTCTCAGTCTTGAAGCAAACTAAATCATATATCTAGATTCTTAAAGTTATTGGTTACTTCCATAATATTTCCATATTTACTTATTATCTGTTTTATAATTCTTTAAATTTTTTTATTTATGTATTGTATGTGACAAATACATGCAGTAACACTGAAAGACTTAGTTCAGACTGATTGGAATATATGCGTGTCCTTACACAGGTGTACTGTATATATATGTCCACCATTTGAAACAAATGTAATTGGTGTATGTAAAACAAATAATAAACTCGAATTTACAAAAAAATTACTTTTTTTAAAAGAAACTCATATTATGCACAAAAATCTAGATCTGTGGTGGCAGTTTTACTACAGCGTAATTGAAAACGTGTGTAACATCTGTTACCTGCTCACTTAAGAGCAAATGTTTGAGAAGTTCTAATAATGGCATGCATGGGTTTTGTTCTGGCCTACAGCTGTGCCTTCCAAATAGCAATAATCCCCAAATGCCTACATTAACTAGAATTTCTGAGGCTTGTTTCTTTTGCATTTGTAAGAGGGCATGTTCTGATATGAAAAACACCTTCCATACTTTACCAAAACTTGAGTACTAATTTGACAGGTTCTGGTTTACTGTTTTACTCACTGACTTTTTTTTGACTGCTTGAAAACCGTTTTGGAAGAAAATTATGGCTTAGTCATTGAACCTGAGATGATTGAAAAATATGCAAATTAACTGGTACAGTTACTTTTTTGAGCTAAGCAAGAGAGAAATTGGAGAGAGATGTTTCACTGCACATTCTTCCTCCAGTATTCTCTATACTTAAAAGCTGTGCATTCTGCTTCCTCATTTAGTATGGAAGGTGAGCTTGAGAGAAAATTACGTAATTGTTTGGCAAATTATAGGTACTTTTTGAAAAGGATAATTTTGGACAAAATACCTACTTGTGAAATACACCACAGAAAAGTATAGCTATATCAATTTTCTTTGCACCCTCTTCTACCTTGACTCCCTCTCTCTGCTCTGATGGATGTGTAGTAACTGTAACCCACAGGCATCTGGTACTTAAATGTTTGCTTCCATCTTTGTTATATAATTTTCGGAAGCATATAGTATTTTATTCTCTTAATAGTTACTTTAAATGTGAATGTATAACTGCAAATAAATGTTGAGTGTGGTGTACTTTTTAAGTTTGTTGTGGGATATCAGGCTGTGTGCCTGTAATATGTGCAAGAATATTACTGTTTTCTGCTTTAGCTTACTTGGAAAACACTTCTTCAGCTGTAAAAACACTTATGTGGCAGTTTAAGACCACCATGAGTAAAAGTAATTGTATATAAAATAATGACTACATGTCAAAAAGTTGAACTTTTACAGAGATCACTGTTCCTTTTATGGACTGTGGCAATGAGAATGTACAGGTAAAAAATATAAAAGTGTTTTTTGGTTTTTTTAAAGTAGTACTTCCAATGCAGTCTTACAAGTCAGACCTGCTGAAAATTTTGGCACTGCATATTTAAATTGAGTAACATAATGACAAAACAGTACACTACTTGTGACTGCAGCCTTCATGGAATGAGTGTGTTTCAAACTGCTAGTATATCCTACACCAAACTTTTATTGGAGAAAGCATCATCTGCTTTATTGCATGTTTCATGAAACTGTTCACAAATGCCTGTTAGAGTGTTGCATAGTATGTCCCTTGAACATAGGTTTCCTTTCTCTGCTTCATATAAATCTGCTGGATTTTAGTATTATTCATGTATTTTGCTTCAAGTAATCCTGGTACATTATTCCCCACCCTCTCCTTTTTCTAAAGATTAATCTTTTGTGAGTTGAGCGAACACCATTAAAACACATTTACACTATATCTTCTTCAGATATTCCCTTGGAGCAAAGGAGCAAACTGTAATCATGAGATGAAACAATTTTGCTTATGATGTATTTATACATTAGTATCAGAAGTAATTTCTGATACTTCTATGAGGAAACTTTTTGTAAACAGGAGAAATACTGGGATTAAATTAATTTTTTGTAGTCAGTTGCTATGACATAGCAACCACTTTAGAATTAAGTTGCAATTAAGATTAATTTAAATTTATCGTTTCAAAAAGATGATAAAGATGATGAATATTTCCTTTTTGAGAACTGTTTCATCTGTTTACCATTTTTTAGACACGTGACTGTTTTCCACCTGTTTTCCACTTACAAATGTGCGTTCTTTTCTGATAGATTTCTTAAAATCTTTAATTCTATGTATAGGAAAAAATGCTGACAGTACTTGATACTAAAACTATGGCAAATTCCTTTTTTTCATTAGTATCAATGGTAGCATACTCGAATAAAACATTCAAAATATATGGCAGATACTGTGAGAGATTACTCAGAAGGAAGAAAAATGACTGCTTATGTCAGAAAGCCTTTGGATTTAAAATTGTGTTTTTGGTGTTCTCTCGTTTACTTCTTTAATTTTTCTTTTGCCCTGGAGAATATACCATGTATGTTGCTGCCTCTTTATTTAGGGGGTGGTAATAAACAGCACTGGTGAAATCTTATGTTTATTATCATACACAGATTCTGTTGGTTTCTGTTTCTGAGTTATTTGTTGTTTTTTCTTTATTTTTTCTCCTCCCCCCCTCATTTGCTCATGTCTTGGTTGGCGTTTGGTGGTGTATAACCGTGATTGCGTTACCTTAGCAATAACAATTGGTCGTCTTGGTTACGTTTGTCCTCAAGAGGTGGCCCCCATGCTACAGCAGTTTATAAGACCCTGGTGTGTATTATTCAATCTTTTTTTTTTAATTCATTTTTCTTCACTCTCTTTCTTTCTTCCCTTTGTTTCCTTCCTTCTTTTCTTTTTTCTTTCTCTCTTTCATTCCTTTATTTCTTTCCTTTTCTTTCTTGCCCTTCTTGCCTATCTTGCCACCTTTCTTGCCTTCCTTCTTTTCCTTTGCTTCCTTCTTTTCCTTTGCTTCCTTCTTTTCCTCTGCTTCCTTCTTTTCCTTTGCTTCCTTCTTTTCCTTTGCTTCCTTCTTTTCCTTTGCTTCCTTTCTTCGATCTCACTTTTAGATATATTTTCAGTTGGTTACAAAATCTCAATCCTTAATCATTGCCAACCATGTGACTAATCTTGTCCTATCAGGTTTGTGAGTTTTTAGTAGCACCGTCATGTATTCTTTATGTTGTGGCTAACGACTAATTTATGCATGGGATAAGATTGTCACATGCTTGCTGTGTTAAAAGCTTGACTATGACAGAGCATTTTAAAATCCACCAGAATTATTATACAATGCATGCAGATACTGTAAAAGTTAAACCGTGCATTACTTTCCTTAAAATTAAGTCTGAGCCTTGAATTGCTGTAAGGAATATATGTTTATAGATTTGGTATGTATAAAATAGCTTGCTTGCTTCTGTAAAAGTTAAATAACTGTTTTGTAAGTGGTATCTGACATAATTCATACTGTGATAGTATTATATGTTTCGCTTCTAATAATAGTAGTTTGGATAAATATTTCAGATACATGTTTCTTTTGTATTTAATGGAATACAGGTCACACTTTCTAACTGTCTGTAGTGCAATAGGAGAACAAGGTTCTTGAGATGACGCCTATTGGGAATACGCTAGGAAAGACTGTGCAACAAGTGTTCTTCTAAGTGTTTAAAAGAGTGTTTGAGATCATCTTCTTGGTGTGACCTATTCCATCAAATACTGGCATCTGCTTCTGACTTGATTGAAGACAAAGTATTAGTTAACTAAGTTTTGCTCTTCGACTTTCTAGGTGCACTTCTCTGCGAAACATAAGAGACAACGAAGAAAAAGATTCAGCATTTCGTGGGATATGTACCATGATCACAGTCAACCCTAGTGGAGTAGTCCAAGTAAGATACATGAATGGATACTAACTTCTTTCCTTTACTTGGGTAAAATTTAGTGAAAGCTAGATAGGAGTATGGAAAGATTGAGCTTGATGTAACTCCTACATACATGACGTAGCTTTATTCTGAGGTCAAGAAAGCCAAAAGTCACCTAGCAAAGAAAGGAGAAGAGTATTATATTCAGGTTTTATCTTTTATTTACAAAGAATATGTAAATGATGAACTTGGATTAAAACAATAGTATTTTAGTGGTTTTTCAACGATAGTTTTATTTACAAAAAAACTGTTTACACAAAGCCTACACAGATATTTCTGAACACTTGGGCAAACATAACTTATTGTTTGAATTAACTGGAAAATGCATACAAAAAACCAAAAGCATTTATGAATTAGGATAAAAGTTGCATAATTTATAGAGAAAACATCACATGTTTTCAGACCTATAAATTGAATTTTCTAACCTATATGATTGTTTAATCTTATAGGACTTTATTTTTTTTTGTGATGCTGTTGCATCATGGATTAGTCCAAAAGATGATCTCAGAGACATGTTCTGTAAGGTAAGGCTTTTGATGTAAGTTATGTCCTAATAGTGTTTGGTGGGATCTGCTGGGGTTTTTTCTTACTTTTTTTTCACTATTGGCACTTACTTTGTTTGTGCTTCTTTGCAAGGTCATAAATTTACAGACAAAATAAAACATTGAGTTTTATTTTTTAACCTAAAATTCCTTATATATACTTGGGTAACATCAAAAAATTTTTAACAGTATTGCAAAGTTCACTTGAGATCTTATTTGAAGAGATAATCGCCCTGATATTTTTCATAACCTCTAGCCTTACTATATTTTGCCTGTATTTGAAAGAACAGGAGGGGAGTTCATGCCATATTTAACATTGTTTTTCTAGAGAATGAGATTATTGTAGTTCAAGACTTTTCTGTCATAGAGATGCCTACTTTATTTTGGAAAAGTATACAGAATATTGCAAATTAAAAATATTTCAGTGGTATCATATCTCTCTTATTCCTGATGAAAATCACAGTAGCGCATTCAAATTAGTCACAATGGCAGTAATTTGGCATAAAGACATCCTTGCTTTTTAAAGTGTGTTCTTTCATGATTTTTGCAATGCAAGAAAGTAGACAAAACTTTCTTGAAGTGCTGGGATTACTTCCTCATAATACTTGATTGCTGCTGCCTAGTTAGATGTTTTTTCAACGAGACTTTCTGGAGCAATGGGAAAAAAACTTGTGTAGTGTTTATTTCGGCTTTTCAATTGTTTTTTAGCATTAGAGGCAAGAGAGAATATGCTACTTTCAACATGATAGATGAGCTGCTTGTGTTGAAACTTGACACATACTCTAAGAATTTTAACCGCTTTTATGAAAAGCAAGATATCTGAAGATAGTACCTGAAGTTCACTGGCTGAAACTGTATAGGAAGATGATTTTAAGAGTGTTCCTTTTGTCATTCTTAGATTTTCAGTGGTTTCCCGGCAGCTAGCTAATCGAATCCTTAGGGTAGGGAGATGAGCCTGCTTGGGGAATATCACTCCAGGCAGAAAAACTGTAAGTTAACTGCTGATACTGTAATTTTATTATTGCTACACCCTGTTTAAGAACAGGTGTGCTCTGAAATATTCTTTCAAAAAATAAAAGATTCTAAAAGCTTCCTTCTTTAGTGGCAGTTATCTTGCAGGTTATACGTTTTAAAAAACCTCCAAAAGCCAGAGCTGTCACAGTTGTTTTTATGTTTATGACAGAAGTTAACAGGTTTTCATTCTGTCAAATGCTCACTGCAGTTTTGGTTCTTCTGACAGCATATTACACATTTAAAGAAGTATCAATTGGCAGAGTTTTTATATAACGTTTTAAATGTTTAGTGTTCTGAAATGGCCTAACTCAAGTTTGTAAATCAGGTCAGTCATTAAAAATGCACACAGATATTTGTGTTGGTAGCTATATTGTATATATCAACCTTAAAAGTAAAAAGATTTCAGTTAAAAGGCCGTTATTAGACTTCTTTTGTTTCTTAGCATTTCAATATTAAATTGGAGATTTCAAATACATAGATGTGTGATCTAACGGTTTGTGGCTTATTGCATATGTTACTAGTAAATAAATGTATCTTCTGTTTAGTGGTTTTCTTGGCTCTCTCTCTCTCTCATTTGTAGATTCTTCATGGATTTAAAAATCAAGTTGGGGATGAAAATTGGAGGCGTTTCTCTGACCAGTTTCCTCTTCCCTTAAAAGAGCGCCTTGCAGCTTACTATGGAGTTTAACCTCATGCACTGTAGCTGCAGTCCCATAATTAGAGGTAAGTACAAATATTCCAGCTGTGTACTAGAACTTCCTACGTGTTTGTGTTATGCAAAACATAGTGAATCAAAATAGGTTTTTTTAGATATACTGGGTATCTTTTTCTTATTGTAAGAGAAAAAGGGGCAGTAATATATCTAAATTATGACATCTGTAGCAAAAGCAGTTGTCTGATTCTGGTTTATTTTTAAGGACAATAAGTGAACATATGATACACACAGAGGTGTATCAAATAAGATTGGAAGTGTAGGTTTAATTAAGTTTAAGTTTAATAGGCTAAGTGATTAATGTGATACTCAAGACATCATACGAAAGTCACTGGCTCACTTACATCTTAAGAAATAGTAGATGGCAGATGTGGTCTAAACAGAAATCCTCCTCTAAGATAGCCAAGCAAGTTTGTTAAAACACTTTGGTCATGAGAAGTCAGATATACTAGTAACCACATACTGGATGATCTTTGCATTGACTAAAGAATGTGAAACTCATCTGTAACCCTACTGTAACTGTAGCGCTTGATGTTTTGTAGAGGCTGACATGTTTTATTGTTTCCTTGTTACGTTTTGTGCACCAGTTCAGACTCATTACAGTTCTATACAGAGAGTGACTCAACATCAGCAAAAAGCAGTGACAGTGCATTCTAGAATACATTATTCATAGAATCATAGAATCATCATGGCTGGAAAGGACCTCCAGGGTCATCAGTCCAACCTTTTCTCCTGGTGCCTAATCGCTTTGAACTCATTCCAGCACTTGAGTGATGAATGTGAATTCTTCATGGATTCACTTAAGGACACTAAGGTGCTAGAACAAGTCCAGAGAAGGGCAACCAAGCTGNATCAACACTCCCAGGTCCTTCTCCACCAGGCAGCTCTCCAGCGGCTTTTCTCCAAGTCTGTAGCGTTGCTGGGAGTTGTTGTGACCAAAGTGCATGAACCCGGCACTTGGCCTTGTTAAACCTCATACAGTTGAGCTCAGCCCTTCGCTCCAGCCTGTCCAGATCCCGCTGCAGAGCCTCCCTACCCTCAACCTTATTAAACCACTGTGCTTTGTATGCTATCTGTACACTGTATAAAGTACATTTCCCATGGGTAAGATAGTCTGAGATTGTGAAGAGAGTACCCTAACCAAAAAAAAGGAGGGTAAATTAAGTTTATTTACTCTATATAATCTTTTTTATATTTGCTGTAGGATTCTTGTACTGAAATTATGTGAGTGAATCATGCCATTTTCTAATTGACGGCTCTTTAAAAGTCAGCCTAAAATGCTTTTCAAAGTTTGCGACATAAGAAGTCTTGTTTGAATTACATGTTTGATCGAAAATAAACTGATTTCAAACACATCTTTAGTCATTGTGGTACTTTAGTTCTGACTTGGGGATGTTTTTGTCTTCCTAGTAACAAGGAAACAAAGTGATAATCCTTCCCCTAACATGGTGTGGATCTGTGATAAAATTCACTATTATTACCAGTTGGAATTGAGGAGACACTACAGCTATCTAGTGTAATCCTCATAGAATCCTGCTGCTGCTGCAGCAAGTATGTTGAGTAGTACTTCTCAATGTTGTAACTACCTCAGAATTTTGTGTTAAAATGAAAAAGCTTTGTAGAATATATAGGACTGCATTTATTGTAAATCTGAGCTTAGCCAGAATAGTGTAACTGAGCTTTAAAGCATGTATTGTTCATGAAGAAACAATTTACCTGATATAAATGAGCTCTTTTCTAAACACACGTAAGAGAGAAAATTAGGCATAAATCTGATTTTTAGTTAAAATGTAGCAACTACTGTTTAAAAAAGGCAAACCCTCTCTTTGTTTATGCCCAGATCTGTCATTTAAATACGATTTAACAATACCTTTTTTTACCTTTTACAGGTCCTTCAGTCTAGGAGACTATGAGGGAGCCTCTGCACCCAGGGAAAATGTTACCCTTTACTGGGGGGAAGGGTAGACCAGTAGGGAATACAGTACAATCCCAACCCTACTGGGAGGGGCGGGAGGGAGGTGTTGCCGTCACTGTATTAAGTCGATGTTGGGAAATGTTTTAACACCTGGAGCCTTTGTGGGTGGAAATCTGTCTCCTATCACAACTCTGCACTGGATGTGAAGAAGATAAAAAAAAGTCTAGTCAGAAAACAGCACATTTTCTGGAATATTATGGGGATTTATACCAAAATTGGAACCATATATTTGAACCATAGGGATACATAAAGAGGAAAACTTACTTTGCGCACAATAAGGAAACCTAAGAATGGGGGTCACAAACAGTAATAGGCTTTCTTTTCTATGTATTTTTAAGTAAGGGTTTTCTACATTATTTCATCCTGCTTGTTGGGATTCCTAGGTATTTGCATGTTAATGAAGAACTACACAAATGAAGTTAGTACAGTTAAAGTGCAGCTTGTCTGTATAAGGAGCAGGCACTTGCAGTGTACAATATAGAAACCCCATCATAAATTAATACAGGTTATCTTGGACAAAATGAAGCTACCTATGAGCTGCCAAATGAATCACTCCTTTCATTTTGGGCTAAGGGGATAAACACTTCAAAGGAAAGATTGACATTCTAATTTTTACATTAAGAAAAGAATTAAAGTAGTGGATATTATTTTATTACTGTACTTTATTAGATTTAATTTCTAGAGTAAGGCATTATTCTTCACATGCATTTAAGGTTCAGGCATGCATTCTGGCTCATAGTGATCAGAAGTAACTTTAAAATAGTTGGAAAGTAGCATGCTTGCATCACATAGAGTGAAATTGGTATACTTTTACCTATGTTGCGCCAGTTTTGTGTTGCAGTTTACCAATTCAATATAGCCCTGCATTTCAAATTCCTCTTTTATGTGGATTTTGTTTTTATTAAAACTATAGATATAAAGTACTGTAGTTAACAATTAGGCCTTGAAATACCTTCTTAGGATCTGTTAAGAATAGGATTGATATTGTATTGTGTGTAACCTGCACAATGTGGAAAGCTGATATAGCTGTGCAAAATATTTGCCTCTGTGCTGTCAGTGTGATGTGCTTTCTGCATGGTTATATACTAGTGATTTTTTTCAGAATCTCTAAAAATGAGTTACATGGTAAGACCAGATAAAGGCTGCATAAATGTTAGCTGGCACGTAAAGACACGTGTAGAAGTTGATTACATGATTGCTATGTTTGTGTTTATTCCCACTCAACATATTACCTTCTATGCTTTCTTTTTGTTCAAAGCATGATCTTAGAGATGTTTTAATTTAATGGATGTAATGCAGGGTATCTACACTGTATTGGCGCATGTTGGTGGCCCTTTGTGATGTAGTTAAATGCACAGGGATGCAAGTTTAAAGCTACAGAGTGAAAGTTGGTTTGGATCCTCTTCATTTCATTTATTGAGCGTTTCTGTTGTGTTTCTTTCCCTCTACTTACATGTATTCCTGTGAATAAATCCTTGTTAAGTTAACCCTTTACTTTTCCTTCCATGTGTATTTTCTTACGTACTGTGAATGTGAAATCCTAACTGGTACACTTGATCTTGTGTCCATCTGAAAGTGGCAAGTCTTTAATAATTTAGATTGCCTAAAGAGTATCCCATGATGATAAAGGAAAATGGAGAGATTGTTAACTCTGCTGGTCAGAGGTGAAGCCACACCTTTCCATTTTTCAAGTGCTGCATAATTAATCTGCAAAACAAAATTAAGCCATAACAGCCTTTTAATAGATTTAGTTTCTCACCTTTGCATTACAAAATGGATACTGGATAACAATTCTGGGTTCTTTTGTTGTTGTGGTTTGGTTTGGTTGGAGTTTGGGCCTTTTTTTGAGAACTTGCTCTTCCTTGCATGGTTCTGTTCTTTGACTGTTGAATGATTTAGCCATTGCACTCAAGTTTGAGCTGTGTGAGTGTGAACTTATAAATGCTGGTTTGGGGGTTTTTTGTGCATGAGGGTATGCATGTTTTACATGCTCCCCAGCCCCTTATTTTTTGGCTTTGCAAATTTTAATGGATTATGCCTGAAAAATAGTTTGGACATGTACTGTGTGAATTACATTCAGTAATGTTAGTCCTTAACATCTGTTCAGTTTGGTCAAAATTGCATGTGATAACTTGCTTTCGAACTACATTGCTTTGGCAGCAAATACAAAATTCCTTCTTAACTAACAACTCTGAAGTAAATTAGTAACGGTAACTAAAAACACTTTAAAACCATTTTTTTCTAAGGGGAAAAAAAACCCCAAAACCTTGAAATTAGCAAGGTGGGATATAACTTTAGAGCTAAGCTTGCTCTGCTTTTGAGTGCTTGAACAATAGGGAGGAAGTGTCAGTGAAATGACACGTTAACTACGTGTTGAATAGAAAACCTGTCCAAATAACACAGTAGCATTAACAGACAAAATCTAAGTAAACTTAAATTTCAAAAAGCTCTTCAAACCAAATTAAATGCCTCACTTCAGATTAGTTTAGGATGCCACTTCTGTAAATTTCATTGGCATAACAGCAAGGAAAATAATTAAAATAAGGCAGATATAAGTACTGACAAAACAGTCTTTTGTACCGTAAGTTATCTCATAGTGTTTTTTAAAGCAAATAATCCATATTCCTAACATAGTATAGATATATACTATAGCATAGCAGAGATTTGCAGAAGCTGTTTAGAATGTAATGTGAGGTAAGAAAAGTTCTGAATCAGCATTAACATAATTCAATTATTGCATCATGGGATATATGAAAAGCATCTTCACTTTTGTGGTGTAGTCTTGACAGTTCTTGAATGTTGACTGAATGTTATACTGGTAGAATTGTGAGTTTGTCTGTGTTACATTCCAGTGTTGCTGCCTCTTGGCATGCTTAAAGCACGGCTTACTTCATTTGCTCCTTACACACTGGATAAAGTGCTGTTAGTGTGCTAAATTACAGAAATAGCCGCTGCTAAGTACTGGTGTAGAATTTCTACTTGAATATTTTTGTTGTAGGAACCTCAGGAGGTCAGTGTTTACTGTTTTTATATATGCCTTTTTCCTGGTTTTAGTTTCCCTTTTTGAAAGTTTCTGAGAGTGAACAAAAGCTGCTGATCAACCTAAGTTGGTAACAGAAAGTGTATTTTAAATCCTTATTAATGCGTCTTTTTGGCAGTTCTAAATTGCTGTTAAATTAGTCTTATATGAAGTTCAATACTAAATTTTTTTCATTACACATTCAGGAAACAGCTTGTTTAATTTAGGGGGAAAACTTAGAACAGTTCATTATTTTAACCAGTGCAAGCAAAAATAATGACTTTTGTAAATTTTTTCCAAAGCTTCATTATTTTCTAGATCAGTGAATATGTATATATTTAAATTGTAATAAGCTGATTCTTATGCTTTAGTTTACTGCTCCTTAAAGCTTGTACTCAAAAGTTTATCACTTTTAGAAGAATGGGGTTTAAATTTATAATCATTATAATTTTTTAAAGTTATGAAGTAGCATGAATTTTTTGAACTAACAATATTGATACACACTGTGATTTATTTTCTTTGTTAGAACTTTTACGTTAGCATCAATCTTAATTACATCTTTAATTGCATATGTTGTATAATAGTAAAATGTATATTTTAAATCTTCAAGTGTGGTTTTCCTGAAGCGAAACTCATTGCTACTTATAAATATTCAAATACTAGCTTTATCTCAGGTGAATACTCTTGTACCCTTTTTGTTAAGAACACATGCTAGTAAAAGTGTGTCTTAGTTTTATCAGTTTATGCATTTCATTTAGGCAGCTGCTCTGTCTTAAACTTACTCTAAATTACTTACCTTCTATTGTGGGACAATGACTTTTGCTTCACCTATTGTTTATTCATATTGAATGTATTAACAGATAAGGTGCAAAAACATTCTTCCCTTGAGGAGAATGCATCCATATTCAAACAGTTGAAATATTTCTTGAAAAATGCTTTAAATGCAACATTATATTGGAAATCATTTGTTTCAGATTTTGTCAGGGAAAGAAGTTGCGACTTAGTACTAACTTCAGTAGTATAACTTTCATGGGGATGATAAACACATAAAGCTTATGTATAGGGTCTGAAGAGTAACTTTTTGTCTTAGATAAAGGTTAAGCTCTATGGTGAAATGGCAAAACATCCTGCAGTTAGATAAACATTGATGCAGTTTGTATACGTATTTGTTATATATTACATAAGTATTTTCCAGTAACCTCATCTTGAATAAAGCTTGATCAGTAGCTGTGTATTTCACTCACACCTATGCATTCTTCAGAATTATTTACATCTGTCAGTCTTCTAGGTATTCTCCAATAGAAACTGGGTCTTGTCTGCCACTGATGCTTGCTTTTTTGCACTTAATGGTTGCAGCAAGCCAGTTCTAGATTATTTGAAACAGGAAGAGGATGTGAGGACTCTTGTTGCTTGCCTTGTAGAGTATATTCAGCTAAAATAATGATGCTTACTCACTTGAATGTACTTATATGAGGACGCTTTTTAAATGACTCTGTAAGATGGATCCCTGTTTGGTGTTACTTTAAGTAAGCCAAATACACATCTCAAAGAATTCAGCACTTACAGTATAGTATCATTTTTCTATAAGCTGGCTCTGTTGTGCTGCTTTCGCCTTAGGTATCTATTTCCTTTGGGTAAGCAACAAAATTGAGAAGACCTGGGCAGTTTTTGCAGGGACAGCAATTAGGAAAAAAGATTGATACAAGCAGGTTCATCTGGCTGTTGACATTTTTGGTGTAGCATCTTTTTTCAAGGAAGGGGATAAGTAGTTATGTTGTACATTGTCTGACTAACACTAGACACTTCTAAATGTTTTAATTTGGTGCAGTATACAAAATAGTTTAAAGTGAAAGATGACTGGATCTTTCTGCTGACAACTTAGGTTGTATGAGTTTTGCTTGAAAGCTTTAAATCTGATGTTTCTGTATCTGCCACAATGTTGGAATGTTTCCTTCAAACATATCCTCCTGCAACCTCTCAAACTGTACTAAACTGAGTGGTATTTCTTGAAGTCTGCCTATGTGCTAACAGAACTTCATTTTAAATAGAATATGGTTTTAATTTTTGATAAGCTGCTGAATTTTAAAGAGTTTTTGGGGCCACCAAATATTTTGGATCATGCAGAGAATATATATTGTACTGTAGTAATTTTGTATTTACATTTGTATGATGTGACATAATAGATGTGACTGTTAATCACTGCTTGACTATGTTAATAAAGTTGTTTAAATATAGATGTTGCATTCCAATTTTTAATGAAATATTAAAATTTCATGTTCAGTTTATATTTTGCCTGGCTGAGTAGTGCATTCCTTTGTTTCACACCAAAGTTCTTGTCTCTTCAGTAAGACTTTTCATTTTATGTGAAAGAAAATTATCTATGGATAAGGTCAGTTCATGCTTCTTGAGGGCAGATCATTGTAGAAATCCGAGGTTTACGTGAATTGGAATTGATGCCTGTTAGGTGATACTTTACTACTGAGGAATGGTACATTGACTATGTTTTTGTTGTAAACAGCTGATGTTTACTAAATCTTACAAACAGGGAAAAAATTACTTGTTTGTGCTGTCAGTTATATCAACAATAAAAGGAGTAAGCTAGAAACAAATTAACAATATACAATACCTAGTTTTGTCTAGCTTTTGTGGGACTGTGGTATGACAAACTATTTAAAGTTGTCCTTCTATTTAAAAAACTTGCTAATACAGGAGTCCCTAAAATGAGAGTATGAAACTGCCAGTAGGAGCTCTAGATATCTTTGCTTCCAGAATTTAACAGTTGGTCACTAGTGTGTAGACAATTTAGATGTTACATATATGTAGCACAGATAACCTCTGTAATACAATAACAGTAAAATACATTGCTGTCAGTACTCACTATTACAAAATGTATAGTATAAATTGCCTACTCAATTGAAAGTCTTTTTAAAAAAGAATCTATGATTTCTGCCTTGAAAAAGAGGAGAACACTAGAGAATAGCACTTGGTAGCAGTGTAGGTATGTAGCATCCAAGTTTATCAGCAGAGAGGTGAAATCCTGTTGGCTGGGTGTCCCAGTGCCTGTGTGGGAGGGGATGGGGAGAGTTTTTGTTTTCTTTCAAATATCCCTCCTTACTGCCCTTGTGGGGTACTCATAATAGAACATTCTACTGTCAGATGCTTTGCTGAAGTCTCCTATTGTCAGCTTAGAGCCTGATCTTAAGCTGTGGCTTCTAATTTTGAGACTGAGGTTAATTAATACCTGTATAAACTACAGGTGAGTAGAGTAAGTACTAGCATCTTGAGTAAGTTAAATGAATTTGTGACTAAGCTTGTGGTCATATTGCAAGAGTGCAGAGATTCATTGTAGGTCACGTTCTTAAAATGTTTTCTGATTTTAAAATGTACTTCAATGAAAAAGCATTTTGGTAGGAATATTGTGTGTAGAAACAAGTCAAGCATTCACAGAGTAGATGTTGGTAAACTTTGTTATCCTGGAACGACTGACAATGAAGTATACTGCTTTTATATGTAAGATGCATTTATTTCAGAGGCATTTACCCCTGTTTTGATTGAATGGGCAGTCTATGCCATTGAAACCTCACAAGAAGTCACCTGAATAATGGCCAACTTAAATGAGGCTGTTTCAAATTATCAGTTCCCTTCTAATGAAAACGTGCAGTTATGCTGCATCTGTATTAATGCATCTGTGTAAGTGATGGCATAGAATCATTCAGGCTGGAAAAGACCCTTGGGATCGTCAAGTCCAACCATCAAGCCTATTCTACAAGTTCACCCCTTAGGGTTCTTTAGCCTGCAGAAAAGGAGGATGAGGTTAGACCTTAGCACTGTCTACAACTACCCACAAGGAAGTTGGAGTGAGGAGGGGGACAGCCTCTTCTCTGTGGTGGCAAGCTGCACCAGGAGAGGTTTAGGCTAGATGTTCAGAATAATTTCTTCACCAAGACGGTTATCATGGCATATAAAGAATTATTTTTTACTTGTAGGTTTTTGTGGGGTTTTTGCCAGATTATTCAAAATCATGGACATATTTATCTTGTAACCAGGTATAAATTGGTTTTCGTTTAATATTATATCTAAAATACAGAAATAAAATGTAACTGTTATGCTGGCAGTCTTACCTATTTTTCCTTATTGCCACTTGGAAAATGGGTTGTCACACATTTCCTCAGTTATATATACGGGGAACTTAAAGCCTTGGAATCACAGAATCATTCAATTTGGAAAAGACCCCTGGGATCATCGAGTTTAACCATCAACCATACTCTACGAGATCACCTGTAAACCAGATCCCCCAACACCACACCTGAGAGACTTTTAAACACATCCGGGGATGGGGACTCAACCACCACCCTGGGCAGCCCATTCTAAGGCCTGGATACTCTCTGTGGGTACACTTTCTTCCTGATGGCCTGTCTAAGCCTCCCCTGTACTCAGTTTATTCTGAGTTGCAGTGGTTATAGCATATTCCCCTCTCCTTTCAGCAAACCACTTCCCTGAGTTGCTGTGGTACAAAGATGCCTTCCCTGTGAAGCACTGAAATACTTCCACTCTCTTTACAGCATACAGGTTAGTCTGGGTGCATAACTACTGCAGTATTACTATAACTGGTACCACAGGATCGTAGAATCAGTGAGGGTGGGAAAGACCTCCAAGATCATAAAGTCCTATCATTATCTAATTGTCCCAAACCCTCTGCTAAACCATATCCCTAAGCTCCCTATGCCTAAGAACCCTTTCAGTGAAAAAGCTTGTCCTCATCTCTAACCTACACTTCCCCCGGCACAACTTGAGGACATTTCCATTTCTCTCCTGTTACTTCTGAGAAGAGACCAACACCCACCTCTACAACTTCCTTTCAGGTAGTAGTAGATGGTGAGAAGGTCTCCCCTGAGCCTCTGTTTCTTCAGACTATACAGCCCCAGTTCCTTCATGTGCTCCTCATAAGACCTGTTTTCCAGACCCTTCACCGACATTGTTGCCCTATTTGGACAATCAGACTTTTTCAACTTCCCATAATTCCTCCATGCACACCTAGTGCTTAATGCAAGTGCCAAATAGGATTTTGTTTCTCTAATAAAGTATTGTACATAGTGAGGAGCTATGTTAACCGGCCAGGACTTTAACTTTGAAATCACAGAATCACTCTCGTTGGGAAAGACCCCTGGGATCATCACGCCCTACCATCTACCTTATCTTACAAGTTCACCCCTCAGCCAGATCCCTCAACACCTAATCCAAATTATCTTTAAACACATCCAGGGATGGCGACTCAACTACAACCTGGGAAGCCTATTCCAGTGCCTGACCACTCTTTCTGTGAAAAAATTCTTCGTAATATCAAGTCTAAACCTACCTTGTTGTGACTTGAACCCACTCCCTCTTGTTCTATCACTAATTGTTTGTGAGAAGAGACCAGGACCAACCTCTCCATAATGTCCTTTCAGGCAGTTGTAGAGTCTGTTCTCAGCCTCCTCTTCTTCAAACTAAAGAGCCCAAACTCTTTTGGTGACAAGATCTTTTCCTTACAAGATTTGTTTTCCAGTCCCTTCATCAGCTTAGTTGCCCTCTCTGCACCTGGTCCAGCACCTCCACATCTCTCTTGTATTGAGGTGCCCAAAATGATCACCACATAATTTCCTTGCATGTAGAACATATTTAATTTGCAGGCCTTTTCAGTCTTTCAGCTTTGCATTCATGTTAACTTTATGAAGATGTTGTATGGCTTGCAGACAACAAAAAACATGCAATTTTTTTTAAAACTAAGTTCTTAGATGATATTTTACATCCTAGGACCACATCTTGACACAAAGTGTCTATTAGTATCTCCGTTTACCTTAATCATTCTTTCAAAAGGAAATCTTGAACCTTCTTACATGCTGTGGCTGCTTTTTCCTTAACGCATCAAGGGACCTTGTCTCGCATACACATTTTTCATTCTCACATGCATGTGCTCAAACATACTTTGGAACCATGTCCAAAATAAGCCCACGTGTATAAGTGTGCGCACCTTTTCCTCAAAGCTTTGGAAAGTCCTTGTAAGAACAGATTACTCACATCACAAATTAAGAGTTCAAGTATTCATTTTCTTTAAGTCTTAATGTAACTTAGCACATGGGAGTAAGATAGTTGCATCTCTTTGTCCAATACTCTGCCACGGGAAGATGTACCTAATTTCAGTTTTGCTTATCTCCATCCTCTCTTGAAGGCCTTACATACCAAAGCTTGTAGTCTTTGGCCGAAACCAGATGGAAGCTATCTGGAACCTTAGACTACAGTTCTCATTTGTTGCAAGCATTCACTCACTTTGTGTAACTGTGCTTAACATAGGTTGTTACAGATGTGACATTGTAACCCAATGTTACAACTCAATTGTGTGTCTATTTAATAACCATATGCATATTGGACACCTCTATTTCTTTAAAAAAAGCCAAAACAACTCAGTAACTTAATTTCAAATTAGGCAGAGATAACAGGTTGTTACTCTACTTGTGAGGAAACAAGAAGCCCTCTAAATCATTACTTACACAAGTTCGCATCTCCTCAGAAGCACTGAGGCTTTATCAAGATGACAAAAAGTTCACCTTTACCTTCCAGCTGCTGAAGATAAGTTAGCCCCTTAGCTGCTATTGTAGTAAGCACTTAAGGGCTAACAGTAAGCACCTTTATAGTATATCTTACCTAAAGAGGAAAAAAAATCTGCTCGAGTAATCTCTTTTTTTTTTTTGTTGTTATTTCTTTTACTATTTCTCATACACTCATTCCTAAGCATTTGCTCTTACTCTTTGTTAGTATAATTTATACTGCATTTGGTTTTAATAACACAAGCACCATGCTATTATGCTCTGTGAAGATGCCATGTAATCTTACTAGCTTAGCTTCAGACTCTTCTATCACTAGTTCACTTTTCTGTTTCAATCATATATGATAACCAGAGTAGAGAAGGTCTTTGCGATCTGGACACCACGTCTTGCTTGTGTGGTAGGTACTATGGAGCGCTCTGGAACAAGTGGACTTACACAATCAGAGTTCTCTTTGTGTTGCATAAAAGGCTTTAAAGACTTTAGTCTTTTTTTTCATTTAAGTTATTTCTACTAATTGACTGCCAGTGTGTCCATGGATTGAGATATTTGCCAGTAGATGTCTAAAACACATATAAAATGTCAAATATATTGATACATCAACAGTTTCAATGCAGTATTTGATATATTCTTGACAGTGTTGTGGCTTAATAATTTCTCCTGTAATTTCCTCATTTTATGCAACATATAGATTAAAAAGCTCAGTATCATATTTCTACAGTAATCACCTCCTGCATATATTAGAAATCTCCCAGCAGTGTTGAAGTGTGACTAGAAATCAAAATGGAATGTACAACCATTAAACTATTTGAGTTTCTCTTTAGTAATGTTCACTAATGGTTTCTAATCCTTCCATTTGATTGAAGGTTGATTTGATGAAACATGCTTTGAGCAGCAGTAGAGCAGAGAAGACTAATAAAGGTGTGTATTGGCACCAAGTGACTCACAGTGAAACAATGCTGTTGGGTTCATAATTTTAGTAATTGAAGTAATTAATGTTATGAGGTCAAGCTTGCTGACTTGATCAGTAGAGGTGTGCATCTCAAGTGTGCAATGAGTCAGATGATGCAGCCTAATTCAGAACAGTGTAAATAAGACTTGCTGTAAATCTTCAGCAGAACTGGAACTATTACTAGCTTTGAAAGAACTTTGATAAAGTGTAGCACAGAGTTTAAAAAAATTATCTATGACTGTAAAAAATGTGGCTATCTGTACCTCTGTCCACAAGTATTTTTTTTATCTTAAACTCAGAAAAGACATTAGAAACAACAGGCCTACCCAGAAGCGTAATGTAAGCCATATCCTTGTCAGTGATCTCTCATCAGGCCACAGTTTGATTTTGTGCATATACTTCAGAAAAGGGCCTAACCTGTCTTAAGATTGCACTGAAGAATTCCCATTACCCCTTGGATAAACTACTTTGTTTGCTCTATTTGCTGATCACTTTATAATCTCTTTCTATTTTCTTTTTTTCCCTAAAGCTTTTCTAGCTTTAACTTCTGTTTATGGAATTTCATTACACTTTATATACAAAACGCTGCATTAAACATGCAGTCATTGAGGTAATGTGTAGGTTAGAATTATTAAACTTCTGGTGTTATCTGCGGTATTCAGGTACGATTGCCTGGTTCAAACATAATCCTGGTGAGTTTTACATCCTACAGGATAACCTAATGTACTTACCAAAAATAAACTCTTGAAAAGCAACTTAGCTAACAATAAACTCTTCCTCACATTTTGTTCATCGCAGTGGTAACCAGCTCTGGCTTTTTATATCTCCTTGGATTCATAACCTCCAGACATACCTGAATTGACAACATAAATTCCTGTTTACCTGTCAAGATTCTTTGTGTAGTTATTTAAACAAGGACAGTAATGATATAAAATGCAATTGTAAAGGCATATCCTAATCTGCATAGTGAACAGAGATAAATAAAATGGTTCTACCTTCATCCACCTCTTACTCATTTCTAATTTCTAAAGAGCTTCCAAAATTAACTGACTCTTCGAAAATTCATGATTGCACTAAGCAATTTAATAATCTGATTTATGTTTGTAACTGTTCTGATTTGTTTATGTAACTGTTAACTACTATAGCAAAGAAGTCAATTTAGTTGTCACTAGTCACTAGTAATCCAGAAAACTATTTGTATCATCCCTAAAATCTGCTGAAAATATGCAATAGAAATGTTTGTTTTATTGTAGAAAATAGGAATGTTTATGGTACAGTTTGTACTTATGGTTGTCACATTAATGTTCCTTTCTGTAAAATTCCATTACAACATTACGAAAGAACAATTGGACAAGCAAAGCCTGCCTAAACCATTATCTATCCTTGGCTGCCAATACTAGAGAAAAGTATAAGATTAAAGTATTATAAATTATACTACTACAAAGTATTCTCTCAGTCTCCAATAAATTGCAGATCAAGGACTTCCAGAATAAATCTTTGGTTTCAGTAACCCATTGTGGACTTCTCTATCTAGAGAAACCTAAAATCTTTGTCCAATTACCCCTTCCTTCTAGCCTGACTGAATTCTCTGCTTGTACTTTCATTGACTATTTTACATTTTTAACTCCTCTCTTCTTATTCATGAGTTCTCTAACATATTCTTTCTCCATCTTCTATTTTCAGCCTGAATAATTCTAGTTTACTTGGTGGGAGTCAGTTCCAGCATCTTGGATTCCTTTTATTATTGCTTTTGTTTTGTTTGTGGTGTTCATGGTCTTTATTGGCAGAAGAGGATGTTAGTTTTATTGCTGTGATTTTTGTTTTGAGTTTTGTTTTGTTTTTTAAAGATAAGGGGTACTATTACTGTGCACAGCATTCATGGTGGAGGTACCTACATACACAGGTTTACACACTGGATGAGGTTCTCTGTTTCTAATATGTCTAACAATCTGTTCTGCCTGTGACTACTTGTCTCTGCCTTTGGTATTTAGCTGGTCTTCTAATCTCAAGATCTCATGAATATAGTGCAATGTAACCTTCTGCAATGACCTTAATAAACCAGTATAAACTAAGAAACACAGCACACATAATAGCCAACCCAGCACATAAAATTGCCTCCCTATCACATCCTATATGCCTCTTTACACTGGATTTTAAATTCAAATGCAGAATACTGAGCACTGGTATCTGTTAATACACACAGCAGGATATTACACAAGCAGCATGACCGAATAACTGTAGAAACACCAAATGGATATTGGTATGGCACCAAAATGATGTATGGACTGATTCTTCAGTCACGCTCATAACATCCAGCAGCTCATATTGCAAGCTAATCCATAATCCAGGGTTTTCTTTTCCTGGCCAGTCTTCAAATAAGCGGCGTATATTATAGGACTGTCCTTTGTGAGTATTTTTCAATATGTACTACTTTAAAAGATAAATTGCAAGATTGTCTTGCAGCGTGTAGGATGATAAAGTTTAAGAACAACTCTTTGTTGCTGGTAGAGCTCATTTTATGGTAGTATACGCAATTAAAGAGAAAGTTCACTCTTAAAAAATTGATTTTATTTTGGGAAAGTCCTGTGTGTCTTCAAAATGCAACTGCTGATCCTGGTCATCATACCTATCAAAGTGAATTTCAATGTAGCTGCACCTATGCTTCAAGGTAGTGCAGGCATTTCACTCAACTATTTGTGGAAGGCTGATGTTAAGGATGGGTTTGACATCTCTTTGATGGCAGATTGGTGTGGTGCCGCAGTAGTTGGTTCACATCTAGATGTAGCAGTAGATGAAAGGCTACTATATAGCTCTGAAAGTGTGGAAAATGACAACTTTTGTATGAAATGTAAAACACAACCCAATTCTTTTTCCATGACAGCATACCTGTTTCTGCAAATGATAGTATTTTTATCTTCTATGACATAAAAAACTTCAGCTCTGATGATACAGATTTGTCTCACTGTTTACCCTGATGTACACCTAAAAGAGGGCAACACATGCTGAGAAAAGGACTGTTTATATTTTTCTTCAGATCCTAATATAGACTGCTTACTTATACCAAGTAAACATAAAGTGCCTTTTCTTAAATGCAGTCCTGTAGCATGTTGTTACCATTTAGAATTACAGATGCTTAACTGTTATTATCAAATGAGATAGATCCAGATCTAACAGTCTTGCAACTTTTAGAGAAAGTTTGAGAATGGAATGGGTCCGGAAGTTTTCTAAGTTCTTAGTTGTCTTATTTTTTACCTAGGATCCCTTAGAATGAAGAGCAAAGAACATCAATGTGTGGAGGTGAGATTTTTTTCAAAGCAGAACACAGAGGTTTTCTATGAGCAGGAAGAAAGACCTTGAATGCACAGCATGGTTTATCAGCTTTTTACTTTTTGTATGCTACATAAATTCTGCACTGATGAAACAATAAAGAGTAGATAAGCACTTGCCACGCGTTTGCATTTGACAACAATCTGCAGCCCATCACCATATGGCTTAAGCCTGGCCTTCTAATTTTAGTAAATAATGCAAAACTAACTGCTGCCTTGAGCAACAAATCATCTTACTAAGGCAGAACAGTATTCCTTTGGGGTCCCAGAAAGAGGCCAATGGTCTCACTTTGCAATGAATACATTAAGATACTGTAACTGAGAAGCAGCACTTCAGGTACAGGTAGGCTACAGATGGCACCTGAGTGGCAATGTGTTCTGATCCAGCAATTGGCACCACCCCCAGTAGCTAATTATCTGCATGAAGTAAATGGAAGTTCAAGAAACTTTGGTGAAGAACATGAAACCTTGAAGTTTCTCCAGCGTTGTTGCCATTGGGTGCAGAGCATTGTTTGTAGGAGCACACCATTGGAACGGTAAAATCCTGTAAGATGCTGGTGGGAGGGTACACTGTGCTTTATCAGTGATGTTTCCAGCAGGATTACTCATCACCTGCCTTGAAGGATCTGGCTTGTATCAGAAATAGTGTAGCTAGCAGGAGCACAGAAGTGATAATTGCCCTGTACTGGCAGTGGTGTGGCCACACCTCGAGTACTGTGCTCAGTTTCAGGCACCTCAATACAAGAAAGACTTTGAGGTGCTGGAGCAGGTCCAAAGAAAGGCAACAAGATTGGCAAAGGGACAGAAGAATGAGCCCTGTGAAAAGTGGCTGAAGAAACTGGGGCTGTTTAGTCCTATGAAGGCTGAAGGGAGACCTTACAGCTCTCCACAAGCCAAGCCCCTGAAAGGAGGTTGTAGAGGCCGTTGCTCTCTTCTCAGAACTAACAGGACAGAAACGGAAATGTCCTGAGATTGTGCCGAGAGGTTAGGTTAGAGAAAAGGACAAGATTTTTCATTGAAAGGGATGTCAGGCATAGAGAGCTTAGGGATATGGTTTAGCAGAGGGTTTGGGACAATTAGGTAATGGCTGGACTGTATTATCTTGGAGGTTTTTCCCAGCCTCACTGATTCTATGATCCTGTGGTATCAGTTATAGTAATACTGCAGTAGTTACGCAGGGAAAGTTTAGGTTAGGTATCAGGACAACTTCTTCATTGAGAGGGCTGTCAGGCATTGGAACAGGCCGCCGTGACTGGTGGTTGAATCTCCATCCCATCTTGATCTGGATGAGTTTCTGTGTGACCTGGATGAGTTCCTGTGTGACTTGGTTTAGGTGATCCTGCTGTTGCAGGTGGATTGGACTGGATGATCTTTCGAGGTCCCTTCCAATCCGTAGTGATTCTATGACTTAAAAGTCGTTTAGGTGCAGAGCTGAGGTACGCGGTGTTGCGGCAGGCAATGCTTCGCTACGAAGCCGCTGGTTGTTTCTCCAGGCCTCGCAGCGCTGGCTGCAGGCGCTCCATAGGGGCTTGACTCAAGAATGCGATCGACCTCTCCCTGGCAACTACACGCCCCCACCTCCCTCAACAACCACAACCTTGCCTCCCCTCCGCGCATGCCGCAGGGGGCGGAAGAAGACCCGTGCGCCTGCGCAAGGTCCGCGGGTCGGGGCGACGGTTGGGCGCAAGCGCGGCGCTGGCGGCAGGGCGGGGCGTGCGAGGAGGCGGTGTTGGCCGCGCCGTAACGGGAAGGGCGGAGCGGCGCGGCAGCGCTAGTTTCCTCTGTCGAGTTTCGGAGGTGCCTCTTTCCTCCGTCGCGTCTCGGCGGCTGAGGAAGGCGGGCCGGAGCGGGCTGGGCTCGCCCTTGTCCGCGGCGGCGGGTTGGTGATGGCGTACTTCGTGGAGAGCTTCTGGGTAGGGAAACGCCGCGCGTGAAGCGGGCAGGACAGGGCGCGCCCGGGGTCTCCGCCACAGAGTCAGCCAGAGCCGGGGCCTCACCGTGGTGGGCGAGCGGGGCCGGGCCCGGCGCGGGGCGGGGGGTATGTGTGTGGAGGGGGGGGGGGGAGGGGCGGGCGCTCCCGGTTCACTCCGCACCCCAGACAATGCGGCTGTTGCTTCGATCGTGATAACTGAGCGGTGGTATCGCGCAAACGGAAAGCCGCGCCTCTGAGCTTTTGTACCGATGAGCTTGTCTGTTGGTCTGCTGGTGTAATGTGATATGATAGCAGAAAAATTAAAACGTTTGTTTGTTGGCGCTGATTTTTTTAAAAAGGAGAAAGAGTCTTGTAGTTGCTTGCAACGCAACAGTTATCCTCGATGCCTAGGGAAAACTGAATTCACGAATGCAATGTATTATTGTTGAGTATGAAGCATATTCCAAGTCGGGCTTCACGTTTTGTTTGCAGTATTGCGTTTAATTTTGGCTTTTTATTTGGGCGGGAAATTAATGTTTCGTGAAATGATATTAGATTTGCTTTCCAGGCATATGAATTTGATTAATTTGAAACCTCAGGGTGGGAGAGCAGTTTTAAGGGGAAATTTTTATCTTTCGTAAGTATCAAGATTTAAATTGAGATAAGAAATCACAGTCTGGAAAAGCAACTAGCGGTACCTTCAAAAATGCTACCTGCAGCCATGTCATAGCAGATATCTACCCAAACATCCCATTCTCTCTGCTCTGCAAAGTCTCTGTTTTATAGCCGCATTGGCAGAATTCCTAGTCTGGGTCAGCAATGTGCACTAGGAGAAGGTTTTACTTCACTGATGTAGGGGTTTTCTTCTACTACCTGCAAAGCTGACACAAAGTAGAATAGCAAGTGTGTTCTTATTTGTCTTGCCATGATGACCAAGACATTAGACAACTTCATAATCTTGAAAAATTTGAACAAGAAACTTTTGTAATACCATGGACAGGGTGGAAAAGAATGTGAGGTGGTTCCTTCCTTGCAGTTGTGGATAAGTCTCTTTCAAGATTAACTGTAGTGTCTAAATGTGGCAGATTTCTGAGGTCTGAAATTACCAAGTTTCTGTGCATCCTGAGAACCAAGCACAAATTATAGGTTTGTGGATCTTAATCTCCATTTCTACTAACTTTTTGAACAGGTGATTGTTGTGAATTGGAATGCCATCTGTATATGCTCTGAGAAGAGTGGAGAAAATTAGGTTGGGAAATAGAAGATTGCTTTTAAAATACACAGAATGCACTGTGACAAACTATAACAAAGATATATTTGTAATCAGAAAGGAAGGTGAAGTTTTGTAGAACTTTGGGAGAATTGTTTTCTGTTTCTTGCTTTTGCCTTGCCCTTCTTGTAAGATCAGACAAAATAGTTTTGTCACCTTTGGAATGGGGTGATTATACTTCCTAATACACTGATGTAAACAATCCAAACCATAATTAGTATGTCTTTTTGATGTGCTCACTGACAACAGTTTGTGGCAGAAATTGGGCACTGGAAATGGGACTCTGGATCTTGAGCTGTAGGATGCTCTCTTGCAGTTCAGTAATTTGCTGTAACTGTTAGGAAAAGACATCAGAAACTTGAAGACATTAACTGATTTCTTCAGTGACCTCTATGTGAATATGTAGCAGTTTCTTACTCACTATTTTAGGCTGCTCTCTTTCAAAGTACTTCATGAAAGTGCTCATGTGAGTGACACAAATCTCAAATTCATTATTGTAGTAGTGTTGAGGCTTTTAAGACTTCAGTCTTTCACTACTTTATTTAAGAGCAGGAATGTAATAAAAAAGAAGATAATTTATGTGTCTGCCACTTGTGACTGCTTCTAAGAGGTCACTGTGAGATAAATAAGACTGTTTCAGCATGTGTATTGTTGATGTAAGAGACCTGTACTGTCACTTGAAAATTTCACTATCACTGGAAAAATGTAGTTGTCCACTAATGGAGCATAGTGCTTCAGAGAAACAGTTTTCAAAGTCAGTAGGGTGAAGTTACTTTTTTTTGTGGTATTAAAAACGATGAACTAGTAGCACAGCTATAAATGGCTTTGATTCTTATGACTGAGTTTTAGGCATTTGAGTCATGTGGCCAAACGTTCCCAGCTCTTAATTAGAATGTTGTCATAGAAGGCTGGATGCTGTAATTTAAAGGGAACACTTGCATTAAGTTATTTCCATTGTACACAGCTACATTTAGTCAGTTTGAGTGCACTTGCTCTGGTATAATAGAATAAAAAGTGTTTGTTACCATTGACATACTCTTTTCATTATACTGCTCAGGGAGTGTTGTGTAAACTTTGGTATTGCTCTTAAACTGACTGGTGCAGGTGATGCTTGTATAAATTGTAAGTTTATTAAACTCTGTCAAATCAACAAAACCAAGCAAGTTCTAAGCCAGTTAGGAGCTATTAATTGCTTTAAATTAATTTGCTTAAGCCAAAGTGTATAGCTAAAACTGGTCTCTGTGCGGTACCATGCTTGGTAACTCTTGAAATTCAAGAATATAAAAATGTTTAAGTTGGCTTTGACTACTTCCTTTTATTTTCTTTTCAATTGCTTGTGTTACCTGTCGCTTTTGAGAACAGCTGTGAGGAGGATTCCTTTCTTTCCAAGAGCTTTTGTAAGCTTCAAGGGCTGACAGTCCAGGGTGAATAATCTTAGCTTTGAGAAGATGCTTGCTCGGCTAAGTGTGAGGTCTGTTGCCTTACGCACTTACATGGTGCGAGTGACACAGACTTGTCATGCTTCCAACTGGAGTACCATTCATATGTTTGTGCAGTTCCACTCCTCTGCTTGGCATACTTTAGGTGCCCAGTTTCAGCAGAGGTGTTGCGCAATATTTGCTTAGTCTCCTCCCATGGAGTGTGTGCATCTAACATGAGTTAGCAACTTTGCATCTTTTTGTTCAAAAAATACTTAACTAGATACAGAGGAAATTGTATGTCTGTCCTCATGTGTTGACCTTCTCTGGAGCTAATTTTTGGTTGGTTTGTTGAAGCTGGAAGAAGGAAATGAAAATTGCCAGGTTTCTTTTGTGTTCAGACTTCTGAAAACTTTTGGAACTGAAGAAGGTACGTTGCCTGTTTAAATGTCAGGGGACTGCTTTTTTCCATGTTTCAGAGTTCTCTTATTTTCTGCAGCTCTTTCAGGCACCTAAAAATTGAGATTTGCTGATAGTCAGCTTTCTGAAGTGTCGTTTTTAAGTATAGGAGTATGTTCATGTGTACAGGGCCGTTATATGAAGTAATTGCCTGTGTGGAAAGGATGAGACACATGTTACTTATTTGAAAAGGCAACAAGCTGTAACAGTTTAGCAAAAATTGCTACAGTGCTTTTCAGAGTGTTTAAAATGAATTTATGCATTTAAGACGATTTCTGTTGCTTTGTGTAAAGTGTGCTCCTTTCTGAGGTAATTACAAGGAGTCAACAGTACAAATGGAGAAACCATAGTGAACTGATAGGCTGGGTGAATGGGCAGTGGCCAGCGGAACCAGGTTTAAGAAGGCCAAGTCCAGAGTCCTACATTTTGGCAACAGTAACCCCGTGCTGCTTCAGACTGGGGGATGAGTGGCTGGAGAATGGCCCAGTACAGAGGGACCTGGGAGTACTGATTTGCAACTGGTTGAACATGAGCCAGCAATGTGCCCAGGTGGCACAAAAGGCCAATGACATTCTGGCTTGTATCTGGAGTAGTCCTGGCCAGCAGGACTACAGACGTAATTCTCCCTGTGTACTGAGCACTGGTGAAGCTTCACCTTGACTATTGTGTGCAGTTCTGGGCCCCTCACTTCAAGAAAGATATTGAGGTGCTGGAGCAGGTCCAGGAGAGAGCAACGATGCTGGTGAAGGGACTGGAGGGAAAGAATTATGAGCAGAGGCTGAGAGAGTTGGGGTTGTTTAGTTTGGAGGGGACTCAGGGGAGACCTGCTCCTCTAAAGCTACTTGAAGGGAAGTGGTAGACTGGTGGAATTGGGCCCTTCTCCCAGGCAGCTAGTGACAGGACAAGAGGAGGGGGCCTGAAACTGTGCCAGGGGAGGTTTAGGTTGGATGTTAGGAAGCGCTTCTTCATGGAAGGGTTGATCAGACACTCATATGAACTGCCCAGGGAGGTGGTGGAATCGCTGTCCCTGGAGACGTTTAAGAAAAGACTGGATGTGGCACTTGATGCCATGTTCTAGGTTGTGGTGATGTTAGGTCATAGGCTGGTCTTGATGACCTGAGAGGTCTTTTCCGGCCTAAATAATTCTGTGAGTCTGTGAATAGTGTAAGTTTGTATGTAAGGAGAAGATTAGTTTTGGGGTTAATATTTGGAACTTCTGTTTTATAATTGCAGGAATGAATGCCCAGCCTCTCCTGTTGTGTTGTGCTAACATTTGTACATTTTTACTATAGGATATATTTTAATTTGCGTAAATGAAATATTAAAGGTACTGAGTAGTTAGTTGTACCTAGTTTCAGCAAATACAAAAGCTCACCTGTGTGAGAGAGTTATGCTGTCCCCCACCTTGTTAATGGATTGTCTACAGATGTTCCTTGGCTTATCAGTTATAGCACTGGTGTTTTCTTGATGTTGAAAGATATTGATATATAAAATTTTGTTTTTACCAGAAAGACTTTGATGCCTTTCTGATGAATATGTATTAAGATTGTTGCATGCATAGTCTGTTGATCAGAGTTGCATTTTTTCCATATTGGTACCTGACAGAGGAGCACAAACAGTAACTTTAGTGTAAAACTAGCTCTAGGAGAGCTTCTCTAGACGTGATCAAAGCAAGACGCTGAGGGTAAGATTGAACTTTATGCTCTTAGAGGTCTCTTCCAACCAAAATTATTCCATGATACAAGTTTTCTTGTTCTCACACCCAAAATGGAAGTAATTATTTCCCACAGTTCTGTAAGTCATTTATCTAGCAACGAGTACCCCTTCCAAATGTTGCAGTTTGTCTGCTGTTCTCCCGGAGAGTAAGTTGTATGTGTGGTAGGCTGTTTTATAAAAAGGATTAGACAGTTTTTTTTCCTTAAATTGTTTATAATCAAAAGTACAGTTTTCTTGGTCTATTTCATGTCCACTTTGTAATGTGGTCATGTTTAAAGGTTTGAAGGAATGGTTGTGTCTGTGCTTAACCCCACGGCTAATGTTCTAGAAAGCATAGTTGGAAATGGCAGTAAATCACCTATTGTCAAACCAGTTGTTACTGGCTGAACTCAAACAAGTCAAACTTTGTTTGAACTTCTCTCATTAAGTTTCTAAAGTCTGACCAAATTAATATATATGAGATCTGCACGTGCCTTTTATTATGTCATCCTGTTAGTTTTGCTGTGAGAACACTGTTTGCATCTATTCTTTTTTTGCATCTCGTACTGAACCTTAGAATCATCTTAATAATTAACAAACATTTATTCTGGGCAAGAAAAGAGCAGTATAACAGTAGTAACTTTTTAAACAAATAGATGTTAATGTAGAACAGTTTTAGTTCAAAGTGAGCAGAGCTTGCACTCAAAGTTTGATTAAAACATAGAAAATAAATACTGCTGCGGATTGCACAGAAATTTTCGAGTACTTTACCAAATAGAGGATTTAAATTCAGAGTGGCTTTTATATGTCACAAACTTAAAAATTTTGAAACTCCCATTAAGTAGTTCATTAAAATGGAGTTCCTGTAATGTTTCCTGTTATGCACAAACCATGGATATGCTGAATTCTGACTTCACGTTTGCTGGCAGAGTTACTTTCATTTCCGTGAGAAAATCATTGGAGTTTGCTCTTGATGAGGGGAAATGGAAGGACTGTCTGCCCTTGCGTTTGGTGACTTAATTTGTTTTGTATTCAAAGTTCGTCACTAATTCCTCATTGTATGCTTGATTTAAGTGCAGTGTTTACTTGTATTTGAAGCCTTGTTTCCTCTTAGAGCTTGCTGTCAGGGGACATCTATGCTTATATACACAAAAGAGCTCTCTTAAAGTAGTGTAGAATGGAAAACCTCAGCAAGAGCACCAAGGGAGAGTTTTGTTAGCTCTAGAGGAGGAGGAAACTGGCAGTGAACTTCAGAGTAATTAAATGGATCCTATATTGCCAGGAGACCTCATGCATTCTGCATTCTCATACAGATTTATGGTTGTTTTTGCTGAGATGACGGGATCATCTCTAACAAATTCTGTTTTACCTGCATAATGGTCTTTCAAGCTGACCTGGAAATCGGTTGCCTAGAACCTGATGATGTATGTTTGTGACAACAGAGATTCCTCTTTCTCCAAGATCCAGTGTGTAGAAGAATCTGCCTCAGAACCTTCACTGTCTTATCTGTCACAGCAGTGAGTGCTTTCTGCTTCTGAATGGGAGTGAATCCTATGTGCTGCATTTTTATATTTTAAAGTGAGCAGATACTGGGTTTTCAGTGATTCCAGCTATTACTGTTGCCCCAAGAAAGGAGCAGGCAAAAACACTTAATGAAAAATTGGCTAGAATTTTGCATGGTGTGTGTGAGGAGGGGGCCATATAGAGGAAAAACAACTGATGCAAAAATAAACAGTATTGGTGGCATGTATACAAGCAAAAATTTGGTTTTTCTAAATTGAACTACTTTTTTTCTTAGTCACAATGTGCATCTCTGACTTAACTTCAGTGCTTATTGGACAAATTCATGAGCACAACTATTGAATTAAGAAGTTGTGAACAGGCCATGTGGTTTTTACTGTGGAGAAATATGTCTGCTCTCTGCACTGAGATACCACACTTGCCATAAGATAGGTTGCACTTCACATCTTCACATATGAAAACATATATTTCTCTTGTACCAAGCTTAAACCACATAAGCCCTCAAATCTGGGAGCCTGCTTTAGACTTACTGCTTCATTTAAACGATGTATTTTCCAAAGTGCCTCTTAGGTCCTGATAACTGTCTTAATTGTGGAAGCTTTCTATTCAGTTTTTCCTGTTATGCTTTCCAAAAGTCAATGTGAAATTGGGAATAACAGTAGGACTGATGGGAAAACTTCATTTCAATGGAAAAGTTAGTTATTTTTTTAGTAACCTTTTGTTGCAATTGGGGAACAAGACCATGATGGAAATTGCTTGTTCAGACTCATTCCATTATTAAGATATGAAGCCCTTCAGGCCAAGGGCAGTGGGGATGAGAGGGCTGAGGAACAGCCAACTGGGGTGGTGCCTAGGGTGAAGCGGTCCCCACCAGCTATAATGACCAGCTCCACAAAAATAAAGAGAAGGAGAAGGGTTATAGTTGTTGGAGACTCTGTCTTGAGGGGGACTGAGGGACCCATTTGTCATCCCGATCCAACTCACAGGGAGGTCTGCTCCCTACCCAGTGCCCGGGTTAGAGACATCACCAGGAGACTCCCTGACCTAATCCATCCCTCAGATTATTACCCGTTGCTGGTGATACAGGCTGGTAGGGATGAGATTGATAAGAAGGGTACCAGGGCAATTAAAAAGGAATTTAAGGCCCTGGGAAAATCGATAGATGGGGCAGGAGCACAGGTGGTGTTCTGCTCAANGGGCAGGAGCACAGGTGGTGTTCTGCTCAATTCCCTCTGTGGCAGGGGAGTACACCGAGAGGAATAGCAGAACCCTTGCCTTCAACAACTGGCTTAAGGGATGGTGCCAGCGGTGGCATTTTGGGTTCTTTGACCATGGGGAGACTTTTACTGCACCAGACCTGTTAGGCC
>VXBP01009186.1:0-17264 GCA_013400115.1 Rhinopomastus cyanomelas | reverse complement strand
TTCTCGGGGCGGTGGGGGGGCGCTCCCTTCAGGGCCACAACCCGCAAAAAGAGGCAAACAAAGACCCTGCCCCGGTTTTTATAGGCTCCCCCAGCCCACCTTTCAGGGGCAGGTCACAGGACAGACGCTTCTGGGGGGGGTGTGGTGTGGGTCCCAGAACACAATACAACTTTTCTTCCTCATGAAAGCACTTCTACAGGTTCTAGCAGTTCTCAAACTGCAACATTCAGTTTGGGCGGTGTGTGAACCAAGCTGCTGCTTACGGTGCTCAGGGTAAGTAACTGCCATCCCACATATCCTACTGATTTACTGCAACAGCCAAGTTCTGACTTTTTCCCTGAAGAGAAAGCTCTGGGAGTCCTGGCAGGCAGTGAGCTGGCCACGAGTCCACAGTGTACCTTTGTGGACAAGAAAGACAGTGGGATTCTGGTGATGCAGTAAGGGCTCTGTGGCCAGAAGGTCTAGGGAGGTCATCCCCTCTACTCTGCCCTGATGAAGCCACATCTGCAGTGCTGTGTCTAGTTCTGGGCTCCCCAGTTCCAGAGAGACACGGAACTACTGGAGACAGTCCAGTGGAGGACAGTGAAGATGACTGGGGGCCTGTAGTATCTCTCTTACGAGGAAAGGTTGAGAGAGCTGGGACTCCTTAACCTGGAGGAGAGAAGACTGAGAGGAGACCTGATCCCCACCTATCAATCTCTGCAGGGTGGCTGTAGGGAGGATGGTGCCAGCCTGTTTCCAGTTGTGTCCTGTGACAGGACAAGAAGCACTGGGCACAGCCTGAAACATAAGAAGGTTCAGTTAGAAATAACGACAAGCTTCTTTGCAGTAGGAGCCCCTGAGCCCTGACACAGAGAGATTATGGAGTCTTCTGCTCTGGAGATGCTCAAACCTGACCTGGATGCAGTCCTGTGCACTGTGCTCTGGGCAGCCTTGGTCTGCTGAGGGGGTGGGACTGGGTGAGCTCTGGAGGTCTCTTCCACCTCTGACCATCCTGTGATTCAAAACCTTCTCCTTCCATCCCAGCAGGCTTCATGTGCTGCTTAAAGCACCTGAAGGTTCTTCCCCAGCAGCCTCCTACCCTACATCAAGAGCTGCATTGCAAAGCCCTTTCACACTAGGCAGTGACATCACAGACCACAAGAGCAGAACTGGGAAAGGGTTACCAGAGCCTCTGCGTATCGTTTTCCTGTTGTGCCATACAGATTTAGCTGTTGGGTGACTTTAAGCAGCTGATGCATATTCTATAAGACTCAGCACAGTTGGCATTTAGCCCGTAGTTGGCTGTTGTGTCCGTGCTAAGAATGCTGTTGCAGCTTATTTCTTCAGCACACTGGGGACCATTCGTATTTATCTATCCATTCCTGTTCCTGTATCACAATAGATGTCACTAATGGGTCTGGACAGTTTAAAATAAATCAGTTGTTTCACAGAGGTCTAAAAGGGAACAAACTGTATAGAAATATAAAGAGATTATTGAGGAGGGGATGGTCAACATTGATTCACCAATTTCTGAAGTGACAGTAACTGTTTACAAGCTAATATCTTTGGTAAAAAAATGTGTTTGGCAGTAAATCCTTCCATTCCTGTGCTGTAGGAAACACTTGAGGGAGGGACCAGTACACCTGATCCGTCTCACAGCTGTTTTCATCACAGCTCTGCCAAATGAACTCTGGTAAGTTGTTTCACAGATCTTGGAAGTTGTTTGTAGCAGACTGCTGCTACAAGGAACAGGTCCTTCCTGGTCCTACCTTTAGAATCATGGAATGGGCTGGGCTGGAAGGGACCTTCCAGATCATCTCCTTCCATGTCTCCTGCTGTGGGCAGCAGTGTCTCTTACCAGATCTTAACCTGTCAGCGCTTCTGGTTTAAGTTTTGCTGGAGCACAAAATATGGGTTGCATCAGCTCATGTGGTTTCTAATTTCACTTGTACATTCATGCATGAAAGAACTTAGTGCATACCTAGCCACGTGTGAAGGTAGACTGTCATGAGCACCATACTCTGTATGGGTGCCCTTAATATATAATAAATCACTGAATGATTGAGGCTGGAAAAGCCCTCTGAGCTCATCCAGCCCAACCCAGGACCTAACATCACCACATCAGCCAGACCAGGGCACTAAGGGCCACAGCAAGGCTGTCCTTCAACACCTCCACGGATGGGGACTCCACCACTGGTCTGGGGCAGTCATTCCAGTGTCTAATCACCCTTTCCATGTGGAAGAGCATCCTAACATCCAACCTAACCTTCTCCTGGCAGCTTCAGGCCCTGGTCTCTCATCCTGGTGCTACTTGCCTGGGAGAAGAGCCCAACCTCCACCTGACTACAACATTGCTTCAGGGAGCTGTACAGAGGGAGAAGGTCCCCCCTGAGCCTTGTCTTCTCTAAGCTAGACACCCTCAACTCCCTCAGGCTGTCCTCATCAGACTCCCTCCAGTCCCTTCCCAAGCCTTGTTGCTCCTCTGGACCTGCTCCAGCCCCTCAATTTCTTTCTTGAAGTGCAGGACCCAGCACTGCCCCCAGTACTTCAGGAGGGGCCTCCCTAGTGCCCAGTACAGGGGCAGACTTACATCCCTAGCCCTGCAGGCCACACTATTGCTGGTACAAGCCGTGATGTCATTGGCCCTCTGGGCCACCTGAACACTCTGCTGGCTTCTGTTCAGTAGAATGTCAACCAGTAAAGTTGCTGCTAGTAAAATTGTTTGTGGAGAAGGCCCTTAGACTGAGCTGATTCACTAAGCAGGGAGTGTGGCTTTTACAACTGTTACTGGGCTCTTGTTCTCTGGCTCTTAGCCCAGGTGATGAAAAGAGCCCATCAAGGTGTGACTCTCTTTAGAGGTTATCTGTGTTGTAGCTGGAGCTCTTTCTTGGCCTAATATGTAACACAGGAATGGGTCTGCCTGGAAACACCACACGGATGCACTTGTCATGGTTTAACTTCAGCCAGCAGCTAAGCCTCACAGAGCTGCTTGGTCATCTGTCCTTGGTGGGATGGGGGAGAGAATTGGAAGTAGAAAACTTGTGAGCTGAGATAAAGGCAGTTTAACAGTGGGTGGAGCAAAAGCTCCACATGCAAATGAGGCAAAACAAGGATTTTTTCACTACTTCCCACCAATCAGACAGGGCGGGGAGAAATGGAATGAAGTGCAACAAGGGCAGTGTAGAGTCTTGCATCTGGGCAAGAACTACCCCAGGTACAAATGTAGGCTGGAGAATGACCTGTTGGAGAGCAGCATAGAAGAAGGGACCTGGGGGTCCTAGTGGACGGCAGGATGACCGTGAGCCAGCACCCCAACTCTACACACTCCCTTCAGGTAGCTGTAAAGTGCAGTGAGGTCTCTCCTTAGCCTCTTTTTCTCCAGACTAAACACCCAAACTATGGGTTACAACAACAATTTAAAGGTGCTCGTGCCTTCAGACCAGGTTATAGGGTTTAAAACTGCAATGAGCTCTGACTACCACAACACAAAGGTAAGGGTCTATTTAGTACCAGGTATACAGAAAGGAGTTAATTTTCCTGTCCTTTGTGTCTGTAAGCGCACTTTGAGGACTTTATCGCCCACAGGTAGAGCGCTTGTCTCTAGCAGTTGCGCATTCTCATTTCTTAGTTTCCACAAGTATTTTCTTTCCATAGCCCATTGCTTGGCAGTTTATTTTACTTCACACAGTGAATTCTCCATAAATAAAAGGTTGGCAATAACAATTTCACTTAAACAGTTATAGTAATTCTCTGTTTATTGGCTGGATCAAAAGTTTACACTTGGTAAAAAACTACATTGGCTTAGAGACAACTTGAAGTTGCTGCACTCCAGACCTCAGTCCTTTCCTAGCAGATGACAGAACATTAGGGATTGGAAGGGACCTGAAAAGATCATCCACTCCAATCCCCCTACCTCAGCAAGATCCCCTAGATCAAGTCGCACAGGAACATGTCCAGGAGGGTTTTAAATGTCTCCAGAAAAGGAGACTCCACAACCCCCCTTGGCAGCCCATTCCAGTGCTCTGGCATACTCACTGGGAAGAAGTTCCTTCTCATATTGACCTGGAACCTCCTATGCTCCAGCTTACAGGCATTGCCTTTCGTCCTATCGTTGGGTGCCACAGAGCAGAGCCTGGCAACATCCTCCTGACACCCACCCTATTTATCAACACTAATAGGGTCAACTCTCAGTCTCCTTTTCTCCAAGCTCAAGAAACCCACCTCCCTCAGCCTTTCCTCATCAGGGAGATGTTCCACTCCCTTCATCATCTTTGTGGCTCTTCACTGGAGTCTCTCCAGCAGTTCTGTGTCCTTCTGGAACGGAGGGGCCCAGAACTGGACACAAGATTCCAGATGAGGTCTCTCCCGGGCAGAGTAGAGGGGTATTGATCTGCTAACCACCTCCTTTCTAATCCACCCCAGGATGCTGTTGACCTTCCGGGCTACCTGTATGTGTTATCAGTCTGCCCAGGGAGGGCATTGAATCCCTGGGTATGTTTCAAAGTTGTGGACATCTGGAGTTTATGGTGTGATTGTGGCCTTGGGAAAGCTGAGTTAATGGTTGGACTCGATGATCTTGTGGATCTTTTCCAACTTACATTATTTTATGTTTCTCTGGTAAGTGGATGTCACAGCATCCCCTGTTTCTGTCCTTCTGAAGTAGTTCTGCTGTGAAACATCAACTGAGATGCCAAAATGAATATGGGACACAGTTCTGTGGGACTGGATAAACATGACTGGGTATTAATATGTATGTACCCGTGTATATGACTGGGTAGGTCACATTAATCCCATGAGGAGATATCTCTCCTAGCAAGGAAAAATGCCATAGTGTTTAATTTTGCCACTAGAGTATTACATGAGAAAAACAAAGACTTGGGCATCAGAGTTAAAAACTCCTGTCTTTAAAATGCCTGCAGGACTCGTGCTCGACACAAACAGGAGCGCAGTGCCAACTTTCCAGCAGCAAAGCTCCCTCTGGAGTCAAGCACATGTTTTGGTTACAGCCTGTTGCTACCTGCTGTGCACAGCTAAGCCACGCCGAGGTCTGTATTTTAAGCAAATATCTGTGGAGCTCACTGCTTAGCGAAAAGGACCTCGGGGTGCTGATTGACAGGGGCTGAACATGAGCCAGCAGGGTGCCCAGGTGGCCTAGAAGGCAAATGGCATCCCAGCCTGCACCACAAACAGTGTGACCAGCAGGAGTAGGTAAGCGATCATCTCCCTGTACTCAGCACTGGTGAGGCCTCATCTTGAGTATTGGGGTCAGTTTTGAGCACCTCAATACCAGAAGGACATTAAGGTGCTGGAGCAGATGCAGAGAAGGACAATGAAGCTGGTGAAGTGTCTGAAGGACAGGTCTGATGAGGAATGGCTGAGGGAACTGGGGTTGTTTAATCTGGAGAAACGGAAGCTGAGGAGAGACCTTATTACTCTTTACAGCTACCTGGAAGGAGGGTGCAGAGAGGTGGGGGTTGGTCTCTTCTCCCAGGTCACCAGTGGTAGGACAAGAGGAAACAGTCTCAAGTTGTGCCAGGGGAGAGCTAGGTTGGACATCAGGGAAAATGTCATCCCTGACAGAGTGATCAGAGGTCAGAACAGGCTGCCCGGGGTGGGAGGGTTGTCACTGTTGTGGGAGGGATTAAAAAATGAGCAGATGTGGCCCTGGGGAACAGGGTTTTAGTGGGCAGGTTGGACTTTTAGTGGTTGATGGTGGGACTTTTATGGCCTTGGAGGTCTCTTCCACTTCTAATGGCTCTATGACTCTACAGCTAGGTACATTTGGCGTTGTTGGTGGTCTTGGTCACAGTGCGGGGTTGAGAGTAACAGAGCAGGACAGCAGAATGAACTTCCACAGAGGAGTCAGCAGTGTTTAAGTGAAGAATGACAAACTGAAAAAGGGAGCCTGGGGGAGGAAGCAGAGGGCAGCGCCACAGGGTTTTGCTCTGTGTGTTGTGCCTTCCAGACTGAAGGGAAGAGGAGGAGAAAGGGACATGAAAAGACTTTTGGTTTTGTTTTAATTTGTATTACTACTTCTTAGAAAGTGGGGTTTTTAAGTAAGAAGAGTCGAGAGAAGCTGGGGAGCTAGAAAGTGAACATCACTCAGAAAGGAAACAGTAACAGGGTGAAGTGCTGAGAATTCAAGCAGACACATGGATGGTAGAAGGACCAAGGCCGGTCAGAATCTTCCTACAGTGGTCAAGGGCAGGACTGGGTTGGCCTCTGTGTTTGCCACCAAGAAGAACCTTTAGCTCTTCTGCTGGCTGCAACCCTGTAGGTGCTGAGCAAAGGGGACACAGTCTAGACCAGCCCTTGATGTGAGGGATGGTCCGTCCATTGTCAGAAGGCCATTCAGGAGGAAGGACCACACTCAGGGGAAGCTCTTGAGGAGCCTTAACAGCCCTGAGTGGCTACCTCTGCTGCCCCTTAGTTTAAAAGCAGGGCCCACTTGCAGAGGGGATTGGAAATCTGTCTGTGGGTGGGTGCCTGCTGCAGGAAGCCCCTGTTGTCGGAAGGACCCATGACCATCCCTTTCACAATTGCAGCTCCCAGTGATAGTGGGACAGGATGAATTGGCCCTGGGTTACGCACTTCTCAGGTATTTTGCATGATGATCTCTGTGTGGCCATTGTGGGACCCAGGCTGTGTTTGATTTCCTTGCTGTTGAATTTTTGGGTCGGTTTGCTTCCTGTTGTGCCCATGGTGAGTGTATCTGGTGTTTCATATGTCCACCTCGGCTACTTCATTTGTGTGTCACATAGAGATGGGAAATAAAATCTACCTCTGCATCATACTGATGGCTGCACCCCTTTTCCTAGGTGATGGAACTGGCAAAGCAAAGGGTTAAGGCAACAAGAGGATCCCAGAGAGGAAATAGAAGATGAAATTCAAGGGCAAAAGTGTCATTAGCTCTGGATCAATTGCAGAGATGTCTGGTTTGTCAAGATACAGCCTTTCCCTAGAGTCAGCTCATAACACTGTTCTTGTCTGATCACCCAGTGCAGCTTTCTGCTGATGAGGTGATAGTGAAGGGTAGAAGGAGGGGGAGGTGCTGATTTCATCAATGTCTGTAAGTTCATAAAAAGTGGCAAAGTTATACCTGGTGTTGAGGTTGGCGTGCAAGGTCCTGTATCTGGGTCAGGCCAATCCCAGGCACAAATCCATGCTGGGTGGTGAATGGATTGAGAACAGCCCTGAAGAGAAAGGCTTGGAGGTGTTGATTGATGAGAAGCTCACCAGGAGCCAGCAGTGAGCTCCTGCAGCCCTAAGGCAAACCATGTCCTAGCAAAGATCAAGAGAAGTGTGGCCAGCAGAGTAAGAGAGGGGCCTCTGCCCCTTCACTTTGCTCTTGTGAGACTCCACCTCAAATTCAGTGTCTAGTTCTGATATCCTCAACATCATCAGAAGGACACAGAACTGTTGAAGTGAGTCCAGAGGAGGCCACAAAGATGATCCAAGGCCTGGAGCACCTTTGCTATTAGGACAGGCTGAGGGAGCTGGGGTTGCTCAGCCTAGGGAAGAGAAGACTCCAGGGGGACCTTAGAACTGCCTTACAGTACCTGAAGGGAAGCTCCAGCAGGGTTGCAGATGGACTTTTCCCAAAGGGATCTAGTGACAAGACAAGGGAAAATGGTTTGAAACTGAAGAAGAGGAGGTTTAGACTAGATCTTATGAAGAAGTTCTTCAGTGCAAGGGTGGAGAGACTCTGGAAGTGATTGCCCAGAGAGATTGTGGCTGCCTCCTCCCTGGAGGTGTTCAAGCCCAGGCTGGATGAGGCCTTGAGCAACCAAGTCTGGTTAAGAGGTATTGCTGCCCCTGGCAAGGGGTTGGAGTAGATGATCTCTGAGGGCCCTTCCACCTTGAGCCAGTCTGAGATTCTGAGATCAAATAGTTGCTTTCCAGGTGCATGTGGTGCAGGCAGGGATTTTGCAGAAGTTCAGAATGTGTTTTGTCAGACACTGCTCAGACTGTCTGCAGATGCTGTGAGGAAATACCTGATATGTCCAATGCGAAAAATGCAGCAAATCCAGATGCATTTCACTCACATGAGGTCAAGCCTTTCCTTTGAGGAGTCCTTGTGCTTGTGTTATGTGAGAGAACAGTGACAGCCTGCCTAGGCTGTTGGGACAGATGGTTCCTGTAACCTCTGCATCTGACAGGAAGCTGAGTAAGCAGGACCTAGAGTCTGTGTCATGGGGTTGATTTGCTTACAAACACTTTTCCTTAATCACTGACTGTACAGAGTCAGACTGAGATACTAAAGGTGTTCTGCAAATTTCTTGACTCATGCCCAGAATCACGGGTCCTGTAAGGTGGATTTGCCCTTCAGCAATCCTGTGTAACAGCTTTGCTTTCTAATTCTGCTGTCATTTCCAACCTCACCCTCCCTGCGAGATTTTTTTGTGTATCCCAGTAGTCAGTTCTTCTTGCAGTTACAACTTGATTAACAGCATTTCAACCACTTGTGTGACTATTTCATCACTCTGCCTCTAGTCTCTGCCTTACCTAACCATACAGTGATTGCTTATCCAAATTATCCAAAAATGCAGATTTGAAGGTAAAACCGTGGTGAGGCGTGAAAGATCTGCCACACTACTGGCAGTATCCCACATTATCAGAGCCTTTCCCTGACTTTCCAGACTTACATGCATATTCCTGTGAGCTAGACATTAATAGGAGCTTTCTGCAGTTTTCAGAAGCTAATTCAGAAACTGAAAAGAGAGACTGTGGCTTTCATCTTAGAGGCTGTGGGATGCTGGCACAGCCTCAGCTAGCTACCCGCTCTGCTGTGAAACCTTGCCGTAAGAAAAAAGGAGCAGGGTCCTGATCCTCTATGGACAAAGTTCTTTCTCAGCCAACATTAAGTGCATGTGGAGTTCACAGAACCATAGACTCTATTGGCTTGAAAGGGACCTCCGAAAGGCATCTAGTCCAATCTCTCTACAACAAGCAGGGACATCTCCAACTAGAACAGATTGCCCAGAGCCCCATCCAGCCTGACCTTGAATGGCTCCAGGGATGGGGCCTCCACCACCTCTTTGGACAGCTGTCCCAAGGATGCCCCGCACCCTCAGATTAATGAGCTGTCTTTGGCCCGTGAGTGTGCAAACCCCAGTGCCTTCTGTATTGCGCTGCAGCAAGCAAACAGCGCAAGAGAACTCCGAGTTCATCCCTGTGTGACAAGAAGAAGCATGAGGTCAGTGTTGCCTTTAATAAAGATAGTGAACACCCATCCAGGTAAAATGAACCGTAAGCAGCAGCACCCCCAGGACATGTTGTTCCCTCTGCAGGTCTCACACTGCACAGAGGTAAGAGCTACCGTTCCAAGGAGCAGGCTCCTCCTCAGGAGTCAGAGCCCTTTTGCAGATGTGTTTCAGGTGCATCTTTGTTGCAGCTACTTTGCATGGTACCTTTTTAAGATGTTCATGCAACATGCAAGAAACAGAGGTGGCTGTCGGTTGGTTGTCACCAGTCCAGCGCTGCTGCCTTTGCGCTTTGCAGCGGGTGGGTTGAGCTGCAGACGCATCGCTCTCCTGTAATTACCACAATTTCCTGTTGCACCCATTTCAGAAGTTGACGTTCCTGAGGAAGTTATGAAGACGGCAAGTAAGTTGCTGCCTTAATTTCTGTGTTTCATTACGAGGGCTGCCGTAACTACATTGCTTAAAGTTTATTAACACCGCTGGGGTGAGAAGGGCTCGTGCTTCTGGATGCCATATGGACAAACTGGGATGTTCCCCAGTCCTGTCTGCATACTGCTCAGACTTGGATGCATAAGGCTCAGAGCTGCTCAAGCTGTAAGGAAAGTAGCTCAATGATTCAGGTTCAGGCTACTAGTGCAGCTGGGATGTCAGATAAGGAAATGCAGCTATTAGTAAATCTAACATCTGACAGTAACTGTTCCTCAAAGGCAGCAACCGAAACGCAGCACCGTGTGTGCAGAACAGGACGTTTTTGTGAAGCCCTGGAATATTGATGCCTTTGGATGGACTCTGCTGGGAAGGGTGGGTTAGAGAACAACAGGAAGGATGTGCTCTGCACCTCTTGTCTAAGGGTCCTGGCTTTCTGCCCTCGCTAGGGGAAATGTGGAGGAGGGTGGCTGTTGCTCTGATGCACAGAAAGCTGTGTAGGGTGCCCAGTATCACAACACAGCCTGCAGCACTGGTTTGACTTTCCCTGGGCTGCCACAGTGACTGCCTGGCTAGTGACAGCCCTGATGTGCGCAGAGGGCTGACAACAGCTCTCGAGTGAAGGGGTTACCCAGACAGAACATGAAGTGTTCCTCTTCCTTCTGGGTGCATGACGTGTGTGAGGGAATGTTGTGGGGAAGGCTGGGTTGCTAGGGAGTTGTTTCGCTGCTGATGCAAGAGCTAATCCAGAACAGAACCTAGCACAAAGGCTGCTGGTTTCAGGCCACAGAGGAACAAGGAGTCTCAGCATGTTCTTTGCACTCCAAGTTTTCTTTCTGGAAACCATGGGTACTGCATGCCACCACCCTTTGGGAATGCTGAACCACCTGAGACACTCCTCTCTCCACTCACTGCAAAAGCTTTGACTTTTTCAACATGCTTCTCGTCAGAAGTTGCAGTGTACTCAGGCAAAACTCCTGTTGTCCCTTCTAGAAAAAGTGAGACTTAGAAAAAGAAGTTATGAACTTGAGAAGTAGCAAATGCAAAAAAATGAGAGCAAAAATTATGGCTTAATTTGTGAAATGAATAATAGAGACAGTAAATTATTTATCTGAATGCTTATCAGTGATGCTTTGGGTTCATCTGAATCACTATTTTAAAGACTTACTCAGCTTCACATTAAGCAAACTCTACACTGGCACTGTCTGAACCATCATTAACTGGACATGAAGTGACAAGTGAAGATCCCTGTCGTTTATGTGAAGAACTGCAAGATGCAGAGGCTCCTGACAGTAGCTACAGCAATAGGGACTAACTTCCACTTCTGTGGTAGAGAGGGATATGCAGCTCCTGGGCACTACACTGTGCCTCCGTGAATGGTGTGAGTAGATCTCAGTTGCTCCAGCTGGAGGACTGGAAACTGAGAGCCAGGCAGTGAGAAACCAGAAACTCTCCAGCAATCAGAACTGTGGTACCAACCATCTGATTTAAAGAAGAAAGGGGTTACTTTTCAGACCTTGTTTCCTGTGGGTCTGTCAAAGGGTTTGTGCCAGAGAAGCTGCCATAGAGCTGGTGCTCATGGCTTCACCACAGACAGTGCCAGCGGGGCCACGTGGCCAGAAAAATGTGGAGAACACGATCTTGCCTTCCAGGTCACCTTCCTGATGTCATTGTGAAGGGTTATTGTAGCCTAGTGTTGGTGGTGCCAGCCCAGGTCTCTGTCAGTGCCAAGCATGGCAGTGGTGTGAGTGGTTTGCCATGACTGCTTGTTGCAGGGGGTTGGAGTAGATGACCATTGCAGGTCCCTTCCAATCTTACCATTTTATGACTGCTCAGGAGGAAGGTGAGTTTCATGCAGAGGGGAGCTCTCGCTGCTGCTTCCTGGAACACACAAGCTCTGGTGGCCTGAGAAAGCAGAAACTCGGTCTTATCTGTCACCGTTGCTATAGAAGCATCACCCTTTGGTTTGATGTATTTCAGTTAATGTTTCCTGTAGTGGCTAAGAACATTACAGCTTATGTTGGAGCTCCATTTCTTTCTTACCGCGCCTCACGCATGAGTTGATGCACAGAATTACGTTACAGAGGCTCCACCGGGTGATCAATAACGCATTTGATTTGCCACAGGATCCTGTGCCTGTCTCTCTGCCCAGGGCTCCTCTGATTCACACAATGCGTTTCTTATTGTAGGGTAAGGAAGATAAGATTAGACTTTTTGGGTTGTGCGTACACCTCGTGCCTGCGCTGGACTAGATGCTGCCATGAAGACTTTGTACAGAGCCATGTTGTACAGAAAAAGGCCTCTGGAGCTTCAGTTCTTGTAGGTTTTTTAAAAAGTCAGTATCTTGTTCTGAGTTAGTGAAGCTTGGTGTTAGAATCTTAGAATCATCAAGGTTGGAAAAGATGTTCAAGATCATCAAGTCCAGCCATCTGCCCTACAGCCCCCAACCACTAACCCATCTCCTGAAATACCCTGGCTGCCTGTTTTTTGAACCCCTTCAGCGACAGTGCCTCCAGCCCCTCCCTGGGAAGCCGGTTCCAAGGCCTCTCCATTCTTTCTTTTCCTAAGATCCAGTCTGACCTTCCCCTGGCACAACCTGACCCCATTTCCTCTTGTCCTGTCACTAGTCCCTAGAGAGAAGAGGCCAACACTGAGCTGATAAAACATTGTTCTCCTAAACCTCCATGACTCAGTCTTCTCTAGGGAATCCTGCTCTAGCAGGGGGGTTAGACTAGATGATCTTCAGAGGTTCCTTCCAATCCAACCAGTCTGTGACTCTGTGGTTGCCACATATAGAACCTGTTATTACAGACATTTGACAGGTGCTGGAGTACTCAGAGGCTCTATGCTATGTCTGCTGTGTACTTCACCTACATGACATCGATCTGTATTATCTGTAGGCAGCCCTGCACTTAAGATGTGCCCGAGCAGGAAAAGAAATGCTCCTGTGCACTGGATCAGACTAGTTCCTATGGGACCCAGTGCCATCCTTGCTCTGGGCAGGCAGGGAAATAGGCTGATCTGACCCTCTGTGGCACCTTATCACCCACAGCCCAGCTCCAGCAGGCAGCATTACCTGCCCCCGCAGCACCTGCACACATTATGGTGTCCACATAGGGTCTTTTCTGTCTCCATTGGCTGCTTCTGCATTTTCTGCTCCTCTCTTATAGTTAATTAGCTAAGTCTGTCATGTCTGAGTGGCTTCTCTTCCTGCTTGCAGCTTCTCCAGACTATAAATGAAATCAAACTCCTTTAATCTCTGGAAAACAACAGGCTGAGAATCAGAGCAGCATGAAGAGGTTGGTCCTTGGGAAAGCACAGACGGGCTGTGACAGAGCAGAGCCACACACAAACAGAAGGTGAACTGTAGATAAATACTTCCCTTTTGGGGGTGAGGGTGTGAGCACTGCATTATCTGAAGACTGTCTTATCTCATAACTTTATTTTTTATCACCAATGCTGGTTCCTAGAGCTGCCCCCCAGAGATCACAGCACAGTGGAGGAGCACTAGGAGCCCAGAGCTGAAGCTGCTTGGTGGGACAGAGCTCCCTGCCCTGCTAAGTGCACGCTGTGCCAGAAAGTTTGGGCAAACCATCCCACTAATGGGACCTGGCCACTTCCAGCAGCCAAAACAGTCCTTGTACTGCTGCCTGCTGTCTTTATAGCCACTCCTGTCCTGCCACTCAGTAGGATGCAACTGGGGCTTCCGGCACATCCTGTAAAGCTGGGCTAGTGAGGAGGTTGTTATAGTTTCACGCAACAGAATCCGGCCTGACTTTCACTTGCAAAGAGGTGTTATAAGTGGTTGGGCACAAGACGTCTCCAAAGAGCTTTGCTTCCAGGCCAAGAGGTGGCTTTGCTGCTGAAATACCTTTGATCCTGTAAAAGCACATCTTTCTGTCTTAGCAAGCTGCCTCACATCTTTTGAAATGCTTCTGGGGGCAAAGCTGACCATGGAGAGGGCTGGAAGAGATTGGGGCAGGAGCAGATAGACCATAAAATCATAGACTGTATTGGGTTGGAAGTGACCTCCAAAGGACATTTAGTCCAACCCCCCTACAACAAGCAGGGACATCTCCAACTAGAACAGACTGCCCAGAGCCCCATCCAGCCTGACCTTGAATGGCTCCAAGGATGGGACCTCCACCACCTCTTTGGGCAGCCTGTTCCACGGATCTCCCACCCTCAGATCCAAGAGCTCTTTCCTCCTGTCCAGCCTCAATCTGCCCTTTTCTAGCTTCAAACCATAACCCCTCATCCTATGATCCTTGCCCTTGGCAGCAGTCTTCCCCAGCCTTCTGACAGGGATTAGAAGGTTGCTAGAAGATCCCCCTGGAGCCTTCTCTCCAGACTGAACAACTTCAGCTCTCAGTCTGTCCTCAGAGCAGAGGGGCTCCAGCTCTCCAGCTTTTCATGGCCTCCTCTGGATCTACTCCATCAGCTGGACACAGGACCCCAGGTGAGGTCTCACCAGGGCAGAGCAGAGGGACAGAATCCCCTCTCTCAGTCTTCTGGCCACGCTTCTGCTGATGCAGCCCCGGATGCAGTTGGCCTTCTCGGCTGCAATTACACACTGGTGCCTCCTGGCCAGCTTTTCATCCGTTAGACCCCTGGGTCTTTTTCCATGGGGCTGCTTTCCAGCAGGTCTTTCCTTGGCCTGCATTGGTGCTGCTGATCAAACACAACTGCTTGGTAAAAGCAAGTGCAGGGTGAAAACACCGTGTGTAACACACATGGGCTTGTGGTAGTGTTTTATTTTGTCCCGGGAAAAGTTGGAAAGGACTTAATCAAGTGCCACAGTTTGAGTTTTAAAAAGACCACTTATTTCTCTGTAGGCACACAATCATAAAAGTCTCAATTTTAAACTTTGAGAATCAGCTATTTTAAAAAATATTATTAAAAGAATATTTTTAAACAAATATTATTTGTAACTGAGCTGTCTAGTAGCCTGCTGGGCAGGAAAACACAAGGTAATGGCAGAGAAGTGAGTCATTTTCACAGAAGAACGGTCTCGCTGATACAGAAATATTCCAATATACAAACATACGTCAAGGCAAAGGCTGCATGTTCATGTTCACAGCAAATAACCAAATAACAGTTACTATCACAGAACCTTAGGGATTGGAAGGAACCTCGACAGATCATCTAGTCCAATCCCCCTGCCACAGCAGGATCCCTTGGATCAAATCACACAAGAACATATCAAGGCAGGTTTTAAATATCTCCAGAGAAGGAGACTCTACAACCCCTCCATGGGCAGTGTGTTCCAGTGCTCTGTCACCCTCACTGGGAAGAAGTTCCTTCTCATATTTGGGTGGAACCTCCTGTGTTCCAGCTCACACCCATTGCCCATTGTACTATCACTGGATGCCACTGAACAGAGCCTGGCTCCATCCTCCTGATATTAATAGGGTCACCCCTCGGTCTCCTTTTTTCCAAGCTGAGGAGACCCAGCTTCCTCAGCCTTTCCTCTTCAGGAAGATGTTCCACTCCCTTCATCATCTTTGTGGCTCTGTGCTGGACTCTTTCAAGCAGTTCTGTGTCCTTCTGAAACTGAGAGGCCCAGAACTGGACACAATACTCCAGATGTGGTCCCACCAGGGCAGCGTAGAGGGGGACGAGAACCATTCTTGATCTAGTAACCACCCCCTTTCTAATCTACCTGAGGATGTCATTGGCTTTCTTGGCCACAGGTCCCATTGCTGGCTCATGGTCATCTTGCTGTCCACCAGGACCCCCAGATCCCTCTCTCCTACACTGCTCTCCAACAGGTCAGTCCCCAGCCTGTACTAGTACCTGGGGTATTTCTTGCCCAGATGCAAGAGTCTACACTGCTCTTGTAATAGTTCATTCAGTTTCTCCCTGCCCAGAGCCATGATGGTTTGGGTGATGTCCTTGATTGCACAGAGCATAGTTACTTCTTCCAAGTTTCATTTTTGTAAGCAGAGTTGAGGCATTTGATGTGCTACCTGCTGGTGAAGTTCGGAGCGAGCTGCTCTGCGCCACTGCGCACCAACGGTGCTCTGAACCACACAGATTATCAATCAGAGCCATAAACATTTCTTTTTTAAAGATGGAAAAGTTCAGCTGCCCTGCAAAAACACCTCGATTTTTACAAGGATGAGATGCAGCCAGTGCTCTGCTGTTTTATTTTGTTGAGGAACTAACTCGTGACGGAAGAGTTCTGTTACTCTGGTAAAGTCTAACCAGCAGAATGAAAGGAAATGGGACACAGGTAGTAATTCCTTTTCCATGGAGACAAAAGGACTTCCTATGTTCAAAATATGTTCCACAGAGATTAGAAAATTGCTACTGATAACTGACCAGGAAGACAGGAAGAGGGTCAGAGACTGTAGGTAAACACGGTGTAAAGCAGTAGAATTCAGAGGCATTTGGTAGTATTTGCTCACGTACAAGTCAAGCACCTGCTCTTGCCTTAGAATTTCATTCTTTTCCTGTATTTTCCCTAAGCACTCTGGACTAGGCTGTTGTTTCACAGCCCCAAGAAGAGCATACTGCCCCAGTGAGATCATGGCAAGAACACAGAACAGCTTTCTGGTACGTGCTTAAAGCTCTGCTGTTTGGACATTAGAGGAGATGCTGGAGAAACTAACATTCAGTAAAGAATCATAAAATCATTAAGATTAGAAGAGACCTCCAAGGCCATCTAGTGCAACCAACAACCTCACTGTGTCCAATAAACCCTTTTCCCCAGGGCTACATCTACTCATTTTTGAATCACTCCAGGGATGGCAACTCCACCCTCTCCCTGGGCAGCCTGTTCCAACCCCTGATCACTCTGTCAGGGATGACATTTTCCCTGATGTCCAATCTAAACCTCCCCTGGCACAACTTGAAGCCATTTCCTCTCGTCCTATTGCTGGCGACTTGAGAGCAGAGACCAACCCCCAACTCTCTACACCCTCCTTTCAGATAGCTGTAAAGAGCAGTAAGGTCTCCCCTCAGCCTCCTTTTCTCCAGACTGAACAACCCCAGTTCCCTCAGCTGCTCCCCATCAGACCTATCCTCCAGGCCCTTCACCAGCTTCATTGCCCTACTCCAGCACCTCAATGTCCTTCTTGTACTGAGATGCCCAAAACTCACCCCAGTACTCACCAGTGCCAATCCAAGATTCCTTGGCAATAATGCCAAGAAAAAATTATGTCACCCAATAAGTTTTTTCTAGATGCACCTTCTGTGATCCTTTGAACTACATAGCAGGGTCAGAAACCAAAGTCATTCTGCAGAGCTTTCAGAAAAGGAATGTGTGTTTCGGTTCCAGAGGTATAGAATCATAGAATCATAGAACCACTATGGATTGGAAGGGACCTCAAAAGATCATCAATCCCCCCCGACACAGCAGGATCACCTAGACCAAGTCACACAGGAACACATCCAGGCGGGTCTTGAACATCTCCAGTGAAGGAGACTCCACAAGGTATTAAGGGATTAAGGAAGACTGAGGAAGAAGAACCTGAAGTTGCTGCCATCAATGAACTTACATACTGCAGCCAGCAAGATGCTTATGTAATGCTCTCTGAAACACCTTTGTGCTCAGAAAAGGTTGTAAGTAGATGATTTCCTGGATCAGCTGGTATGTGAGCCCACCAGGGGGGTCCCCTGCTGGACTTGTTGCTTACAAACAGAGAGGGA
>VXBP01009184.1:150115-237572 GCA_013400115.1 Rhinopomastus cyanomelas | reverse complement strand
TCCCTCAACTCAGCTACCATAGAGAGAAGGTCACTTACCTGTTCACAACGTATGCACGTGTTTCTGGCACCACTCTCTTGCAGCAGCATAAGGCTCAGGCATTCCCTGCAGTCAGGAGTCTGAACAGCCGCATCCATTGTCAGGGGGATTGTCTGGGTAAACTAATCCCTCCTAGCAGCTGCTTTAGCCCTGGACCTTCTAACTCCACCCATTGCCAACAGGAGGAAGACAGGAGAGAGAAGTTTGAAAAAGAAAGAAACACGACCTAACAGAACAAAGCGGTGTCTGCAGCCCTGCCTGCGCGCCCTGCCTGTGTGACTGCTGTGCAAACTGCCTCACTATGATCCTGTTAGCCTACTCCTGTTTGCTGTGCTCCGCAGTCGCCGTGCTCCTCTGGAGGCTCTTACCCTTAAATACTGAAAGCAGAGTCGTGCTGAGACTCCTCCCTTCCGGCCGCTGCAAAGCTCCTTGGGAAATGAGGAAATTTTTCCCCCATGACGCCCTGCCTTACAAAAGAGATTCAGATTGATCTTTGATGCACAACTTCAAATTTTCGTTATTGAAAAGTCCTGCTCTGTCTCAGGCTACCTCCCAGCATATTTTGGTTTTTAAGTATTACTTTTCTATTTGTTCAATTGTTACGGTTTGAAAGGGGCACTCATTTCTCCTTGAGGTCCTCAGAATGCTCCCAACCCAGTTGCAGCCCCCAACGCAGGCACAGCTAGGGAGGGGAGTGGCAGCTACCAAGGGGAGAGTGAGAGAGTTTGGAAGAAGTCGTGCAACGGGGTTGGCGAACGAAGGGAGAGCTGCTCTGCTTTCTCCCTGCCCATGGGCAGCTGTGGCTGCTCCCCCTCTCGGGTCCTGCCACCGGGCCCAGCTCCGTTGCTGCCCCAGCGGTAGAGACTGATCCTGCTACCACGAGCAAGCGGAGACAGTGACCGCAGTGCAAAAGCAGCAAGCAGGTGGAATGTAGAAGTGAGACTCGACCCCTCCAGGCAAGGCCCGGGAGTGCGGCTCTGGAGTTGTGCCGAATGGCGACATTGAAGCATCACCACTGTGGGCTGACTGCTTATGAGGTGGGGAGGCTGGAACTGGTGAAATACAGTGTTCTGGAACTGATGAGCTGGGTTGGGGACAGCCTCCTAGCCCCATGCTGCGGTGCTGAAGAAGAGGCGCCGCTGTGGCCATGCAGTTTTGACTGCTCCCCGCAGGCGGCATGAGCACCATGCAGTTGGCACCATTTTGCTCTGCTGGACTGCAGGAAGGAGAGGCGGTTCACAGCCACGACTGAGAAACTAAGGGAACATGCGAGCAGGCAGGAAAGGCTCTTAAAACTTTGGCTGAAAGATCGAGTTAAAACTGGGGTTTGAAGTGCATTCCTAAAGGGTGGGTCCCCTTTTTGCTGCAAGGTGGCCCTTTGCCCCAGTGGATCTCAGAGTGCTGAGAAGTGGGATTTGAAGCGTTCCAAGACTGAGTTTCTCATTCTGCTGCAGTGTGCATATGTTTCCTCCCAGAAGACGTATAAAGCCAAAGAGTGCAACAATAGCCTTTTCGTCTTGTTCTCAGTGTAATAGCACTGTGGCGCAGCATCTACTTTGTGGTTGCGACGTATTTGTGGTTTTGCCTTTTTTGGTTCTTAGATGTATCACAGTATCACAGTAATGATAAGGTTGGAAAAGACCTTAAAGATCATCCAGTCCAACCTAAATCCAAATAAACCCAGTAATCCTAACATCTAACATCTAGATCATGACACTCAGCACAAATGTAGATTTAATAAGCCTGTTTGTTTCTTGAATAACTGCTTCTGTGCCTGATAAATTCTACCTGAGATCCCCCTGAAGACTTAGCTGCTTTTCTTTCTGTTTGGTTTTAACCCAGGACATCATTTCTGAAAGCAGTGAGCACCCAAGGACCTGACTCACACCCAAGCCTACACAGCTTCCAAGGGTGCCTTTACTGCATCCAAGGATCCTCATGTCACGGATACTCTAAGCCTAGGTAGGAAATATTCTTATGAATCCTAGAAAAAATAGTAGTAGCTGCTTCTCTAGGGCAGATTTACTGAGGTGGTGGGAATGCTTTCATGCAACAGATTAACAGCAGAACATTGGGGGATTTGTGTTCAGTACTCTCCACTGTCTAGCAAGACTTTACTCCCTGCTTCTTGTGTATTTACCAAGCTGTTTAGCCAAAAGATTCAAGTCTGCTTGGAGGGAGGGCACAATGTACCAGCATTGCCAGATTGAAAGCTTTGCAGTGTGCAGAGGAGGAATTCAGTAATCACTGAGCTGCAGAGGGAACATGAAAACAAGAGCACTTGTACTGGAAAGTCTGGGGAGGACACTTTGAAGAGCTTTTTCCCACTTGTGCAAAATGCATAATGTCCTAGCAGTAGGAATTGGGACCCCAGTCTGTTTCTGCCCACAGTCAGCTATGAGTACTGTGAGTACTAGGATGCTCTGTGAAGTGAAAATTAAAATGATCCTTGGGGCTGCTAGGGCAGCGCTTCCTCCTAAAAGCTGTATTAGGCTCACTAGTGGCTTCAAGTGTTGAAATAAAGATCATCAGCACAGGGTATCTCCTTTAGAGTTGATCTCCATCCCAATACATTCTTCCCTTAACTGAGTCTTGGCAACAATGTTGTTCGTATTTACCATCTCCAGTCTTTCCAAATCACTCTAGCAGAATTTACAGAAGGTTGACAGAGAAGACACAGCTGGTATCTCAGCTGCCTGATTCCTAAGTGGACTGAGCCAAAGACACAGCAACCTGCCAGTTCTCTGGAGCCAGAAATGTCTTCCTATTCACAGTTAAATTTATGGCACTGGTCTTAAAATACCTGGATTTAATCAGAAGAGGCAGAGAGACACACAGGGCTCATACATGGGTCGTCAGTGTCGTTGTAGTCCTCCACAGCAAGTCATAGCTGGAGTCACAAACATCAAATAAGGCTCATTTTTGGACCAAAAAAACCCAGACCCAAAAAACCCAACAAAAACATAAGTACTCTGTCACAGAGGCAGAATTTCACTGTTTGCTTCTTGCTCATAAACACAGTTGAGAGGGATCGATGAACTGATACGGGCTGGAAACATACTGTGCTTGCATTTCCTGAGGGATAATCAATAGTGTCAGATTTTGTACTTAGACATGACAAAAACTGAACTGCATCTCCTAGGAGATGAAAAGCTCACTGTATCTCTTGTCAGTCACAAACAATTTTAGCAAATAGAGTGATAATTAGACATAAAGTATTACTTTTTGAGGGCCATAAGAGAGTAGTTGAAATATTCCTGTATTTTGTTTGATTGGGTTTGTGCACTGTCTGAGGAAAAACATGAAAGCTGCTACGTGGGATGGTATGAATGGATTATTGATGATCTTCATATAAGCTGTAGGTAACCTGCTGTCTGGGATGATGTGCGTTGCATGTTGTAGTTAATCTACAAGTTTCTGGTCTTCTGCTGAATTTACAAGAGGGAAATTCTAAGGCTTGTGTTTGTAATATTAAATCAAATTACAATATTTCTTTTTGTCAAATGAAGTTGTGCTTACATTTGTTTATTTCCATAAGTTAGTAAACACGTTGTAGACATGGATATTAAAAGAAAATTATGTCCCACTCATCAGTCTCTAAAAGGGATGGTGGAGAAAACCATTTCCAAGCTACAGGTGAGGGTAAAAATTCTGACTCAATGTTACAAGGTGCAGACGTCTACAGTTCCTTGAGTATAATTACTCAGTTTTATAAAGGTGTATTTGATTTCATTGTCTGGGCTTCGCTGTATCAAGTTTTACTAAAGGGCTCAGTTTCTTAAGTCATCCAAACCATGTACAAATCAATGAATTCTTTATAAAGTACTGTGACCAGACAAATTTATTTTAAAAAGCACAAAGCTGATAATTCAGTCCAAAGCTTATACTGAGGATTCCCTCAATCAAGCTGAATGCCTTTATTGCCTGGATATCAGTGTACAATTCTGTGATCAGCTGGGACAGTAATTATTTACTCATGGGAGGTAGGGAAGGAACTGTGACCAGAAGACTGTTTCTAAATTTCAGCATCTCCCAGAACAGCTGCTCTGCCAATGACTTAAGAGTTGCCACAGATGATCCTTCACACTGATGCTAAAAAACAGTTCTGTTACACATCACTCAGCAGGTGTTATTTGGCTGCCTATCAAGAGTAAGGAACCCTCTTCTCACATTTCTGTCAACCCCTGCCTCTCTACAATGTCCTTTCAGATAGTTGTACACAACAGTAAGCTCTCCCTTGAGTTTCCTTTTCTTCAAATGAAATGGTACATATGGGTTCACACAAGAACATTCTATTTTCCCTAAATGCAGTTTTTTGTACCATCCCCAAAGTCATACAATATTTGCACAATAGGATTTGGTCATTTTTTTGAAATAGACTTACAGTTTGCATAAATGTCTGGATTTATTTTTCTAGACACAGCACAGAAACCAGCATGCTTTTCTGCAAAATATATCAGAGAGTTTCCTGCTGCTCTGTGTTGTATGAAGGCTTATTATTGCCAAGGTGCCATAAGTGAATAGAAAGTCTTGCAAACACACATGGAAATACAGTGCCTGTTGAGAGAAATTTACAGTGTAGTTCAGCCAAGTGATAAGAAATACATATAAGTACTCTCATTGTATATGCCAGGCAAAACTCAACACTTTTTATTTTTTCTTAATGAACAGAACATAACAGTTTTTAAAGAACATAACAGTTCTGCCCATTTTTTTGTTTGCCTCCTCATTTTTTTCTGTTAAGATGATGAAATATGATGGGAGACATAAATTGACATCATGATATAAAATCTAGCTCCCCTTTCATCCTTTAAATTTCCTGAGCTCTCTAGAGAAAAAGACCATGACAAGATGGTCTAGGTGACCCTGCTGTTGCAGGCGGATTGGACTAGATGATCTTTCGAGGTCCCTTCCAATCCCTAATGATTCTATGATTCTATGATTCTATGAAGATAACTGCAAATTATTTACCCTGTTTTCCAAGCAGCAGGATTTCCAAATCTTTCATTTTGAAAGCTCAACAGCATCATGCCCTGCATATCCACATCATTTGTTCCCTTCTTGTGCCATACATGAACTCCTCATATCTATGATGAGATTAATACAATTTAAGAGAAAGAGAAAGCCGCAGAGCAATCTCCTAAATGCTGAGAGATAAATGAGAGGCTTTGATTCTGATGAGAAACATTTGTTTGTTAGTATCTGTGATTGGCTCTGTTCTCAATGCAACTCTGTTCTCTGTTGTAACTCTGAGGATAACCGAGTGATCCAGTTAAGTAATACAACTGAGGACACTAAACTTCAGAGAAAAAAGCAGTCTGCTTTTTTCAGCTTTTCAGTTATCAAATTCCCTTTCAGTGACGTAATAATTTGCTTAAAGTGAACTAAACTGCACAGGTCAAGAACTGTGTTGCTATCTGGCTGATAAGGTAAATCAAACTCTTTTTCAAAAGTGGACCCTAATCTATACTTATTAGTTTGAACTATCTATAGACATTTATTCCAAAGTGTCTGAAAAAACAAGGGCTTAATGAGTAAGTGTAGTTCAGGCTTGACAGGTGAAGCCTAGAACTAGTAACTCAAATTGTTATTAGCTTATAACTTTAATTAATTTATTGACCACTGAGAAAAAATTTACACTATCATATTCTTGAGACTGAGCAAGTTCTGGCAATAGGGACTTCAGTGTTTGCTGTATATCCTCTGTAGTGACCCCAAAGTACCTAAGCCTGGGAGTTTAACCTGTATTTCAGGCTGAGTGTTTATACCCACTGGAAGAGTATGTTATGGAACTGCCTCAGATAACACACAGCGAATGCTCTTTAAAACATGGAAGCTCTGAGACAGGAACTTGCACTAGAACTCGTTTCTCCCCATCTAATCTCAGGTGCAACCTCTTGTGTTCTGGGATTTTTTTTTCCCCTTTGTCTTATTGAAACTTTCGAGAGTAGAAGACTGACCAAGGTCGTCTCATTTTTGTTACAGTAAAATAGTAACTGTGTAGTTCAACGTAGTAGTAAATGTGTACTTTGTGTACATGATCCTGCTATCCTCAGTGGTCCTCACCAGAAATAACCACTTGCATTGGTGTTTTATGCTGAGGTTAAAGTAGATACATGGAGTGTCTGTAGTGATGGACAAATGTTCTGTTTCTGTACTGTGGGATATGTGCCACTACTTTTCTGTTTTGGTGGATGACACTCTATTTCGATAGTGAGAGGGTGCAGTTGGAAATAAGCCCTGGACATATTCTGGGCTACTATATTAAATTGCATGTGATTAAACATAAGGCCGAATGCAAAATCATGGTAATAAAATCATAAGTTCATAATCTTGTTACCTATGAGAAGGATGCTGCCTAGACATCACTGCAACAGCAGGTACAGGTGTCTAGATAACAGCTCATGCAGGTGAACAGTATTTGCTAAACAAGACAATTAATACACGAGTATAAATAAGTATTTTATGAACAGGTTCTCCCTCTGTAGTCAACCAGCTTCTGAATTCCCTTTGCTTCATTCATTCAATTAATTCCAGCATCTCAAAACACAGTGAAGTCGCCAGTTTGTGTGTCAGGACTCTTAGATTTGGTATCACTGATAAACTGCCATTGTGAGCAAAAATTGCACAATGGAAGGGAATTACACTATGTCTTGTTTAAAAAAAAACCCAACAGATAACTAATAGGCCTAAGTTAAATCTTTGGATCAAAGCAGTGATGTAGGAAATGCTGAAGAACTCAACTCCAAAATTTCAGACCCAAAAGCCGCACAGGAACTTTTACTTTATGTTTATCTCCTTTGACACAAATATACTGGACTTATAATCTTGAGGACAGGTGAGCTGTGATGGTGCCAGGTTTTCCAAAGCATTGTCCTAGGCAATGTTGGGCTAAAAAGCTGAAATGTTGACAATTCTCTCACCACCCTACCTGCAGTCCCCTTGTCCCTTGCCTTTCTTTTTTTGAAATTTGCTTGAAAAATTCACTTTGCAGATTACCATTAAAACACTTGACATTTTCTGAAGGTAACATATTTGATAATATCCCTACTCCATGGTAGATTTTGTTAGTTGTGATTTTTGTGAGTGTGTGCACTAGACTTTCTGTTGCATTTGCTGTCTTTTGTTAGAAGTAAAGATTTGGGAAACCAGTAAGTCTAGTCAGCAACCAAAGCATAAGCAAAGTGAGGAAAAAATCTGTAGTTCCCTCACAGATTGAAATGGCCTCTTCCATTTCTGATACAAAATGTTGAAATTTCTCACAAAAATACTGAAGCAATTACAACTTTTTCCTAAAATGATGACCAAAGGAAAAAAATCTGGTAGTGATAGCAAGGGTTCCTCCTTCAACCAGTATCCTCAGAACATATAAGTAACAGGTTTAAATCTCTTCAGTTTTTGAGGAACTTTGAAACTTAACATTAGGTGAATGCTAAAAATGCTACGACATTCTATGAAGACAGTTCTTCCTCTTAAGGATGTTCCTCTTTGTGAGGTACAATTAAATATTAATTGAGCTGAAAGGCAAGAAAATTATGATTCTATAGGTAACTGCTTAGGCAACTTGCTGTTTCTGCTTCCGTGAATACTTCATAAAAAATTATGTAAATATTCATTAGAATGTCAGGAACTAGCATCTCCCCTGCCATATGAATACCCTAATCACTAGGATCATAGAGCTTTTACCCAGTGAATATTTAGTTGTTCTAGTAAGTCTAGCAGTTTCAGCAGGAGGCTTAAAACAGTCCTGAATACCTAAAACATAGGTTTTGAAAGATTTGATGTTTAGCTTTTAACCCTGACCAGCAAAAGATAGAATGAAAGCCAGATATCATAGGATCATAGGATGTTAGGGGTTGGAAGGGACCCAAGAGATCATCGAGTCCAACCCCCTGCCGGAGCAGGACAAAACTATCTAACACAGATCACAGAGGAACGCATCCAGGCGGGCCTTGAAAGTCCCCAGAGAAGGAGACTCCACCACCTCCCTGGGGAGTCTGTTCCAGTGCTCCGTGACCCTCACAGTAAAGAAGTTCCCCCTTGTGTTGAGGCGGAACCTCCTCTGCTGCAACTTACACCCATTGCTCCTTGTCCTATCACAGGGAGCAAGTGAAAAGAGCCTGTCCCCCTCCTCCTGGCCAGCCTTCAGGTACTTATAAACAGGATTCTGGCAAAGCGCATCCAGAAGCCAATGAAGACTGTGGCTCACAGGAGCTGCGTGGTGGAGGAGCTGGTGACCGAGCTCCTTGAGGTTTGCCGGAAGCACTTGTCAAAGACTTTCTTCCCTGTGCTAGAGCCAGCCATCGGCGTGGGCAGCGCATTTGAGGGCTGGTGCCCCAATGAGGACAAGGATGCCTACTGCATGCTGGTGCCCCTGAAGCCACCCCGTGGGCACAGCTTCCACCTAGAGCTGGGCACCTCGGGGGGAATGCTGGCAAGGGACTCTCGCATCCGAGTGGAACTGGAGTGCACCTGTGGAATGAAGTACATGCTGTGTTTCATTCACACAGATGAGGACAAGCTGCGGAGAAATCAGGCTCCCAGCCTCCTAAGAACACTGTGCCTTGGCTCCTACCTGGATGTGCAGAGGATTGCCTTCTGCTTCCAGAGCACAGTGGAGTCAGTCTGGGGAGAGGTGTCACACTCACGTAACTACAGGCTGCAGGTGTTGCCCTCATGCTGGTTCTGCAGGATGTTGCTGACAAGTGACTCTGGGAGCACCCTCCCTGTGGTGATCATATTTGGGGTGCAGCAGGGCAACTCAGACCTTTACCTGAGCAGCCAGCCTGTTGACATCTATGACTCAAGCATAACGTGGCCGCTGAGCTTTGCTGTGGCAGAGGCCAAGTTCTTCAGCTTCATAGCCCGCAACTGTGAACGTGATAGTGTGCACCTCGAATGCCTTCATGTGTTGACCCGCATCCTGGATGGCAGCGGCATTTCCACCTATACCATGAAAACGGTGGTCATGCACCTCCTGCACCAATCTTGGTCATTCCTGGGCTTGTCAGGATGGCACAGGAGGTATTTCATGGAGCTGCTGGCGGAAATCTTGGTGTTCCTGTACCACCGCCTGGAGGAGAGACTACTAGAGCACTTCTTCCTTGACAATGACAAGTTGCCAGGGGAGATCATTATGCTCTCAACCTTCGAAAGGGGCAAGCCAGCCAACCTCCTCCAACACCTGCAGGAAGATGTGGATGCCCATAGCAGGGCAATGAGTGAGTTCAAAAAGCTGCCATGGTGATTCCTACGCCTGCTCGGATGCAACAAGAACTCTTAATGAACGCCTCTAGGAACATTCTCCTCATCATGTTCCAACGTCCAATGTGAAGATGCTCATGCAAGAAACTCTTCATGCCTCCTTTGGACAGAGTCCACCTCCCGCCTCTTTGAGAGCCATCCTTCCTTTGGCGAGCTTTTCTTTGTATTGAGTTGACAATAAATGGCGAGTTTGAACAAATGTGATCGGCAGGGTTGTTGTCAGGAGAATGAAGGAGGCACGTGGCCCACGCAGTGCACTACTCCCTCAGGCGTCTGGGATTTGGGGCCAGAACCTCCCCTGCAAAAAACATCCAACACATCTCTAAATCAGCCTGACCCCATCCACTGAACACGGCCACAGCTTTCTCTCTGCTGATGGCAGACCATCTGGTCCTGGTTTAAGACAAGGGACCCCTTTCTCCCTGGCAGTGTTCTGTGTCCCTGGCATGCGATAAGAAACCTTGAATCAATCCATTTAGCTAAGGTAGTAAGTGGCAGAAGTAAAAACAGGGAGAGTTTGAAAAGAAACCACTTGTGAATCGCAGGCTGAAAACCAACAGGGTGAAAAAGCAACAGGTCATTTAATTCACCTCACATTAAGAAACCCCTAACAGAAACACACACACACAGAGACATATGGAGTTTCATCACAACTGTCTTCCATAACCTCAATGTCCTAATAAGCAAAAAGAGACTTTCAGCCGTTTCCTCTTCTGGCAGAGGGGTAGTAGTCTGGGTGTTCTTTCTAGGTCTCTACCAACCCCTAACTTTCTGATTCTTTGCTCTCCATGTCGTCCTTGTATTGAGATGCCCAAAGCTGAATACAGGACTCAAGATGAGGCCTCAGTAGCGCCAAGTAAGGGGCATGACACAGATATTTTCAACTATAGCACTGGCCCTTGCAAACTGCTTAAATTTAAGCAGAAGTTGAAAGGCAGAGCTGATGATCCCTGTCCCAGTGAAGCACCATAGTACTTTTCAGGCCGAATTTGTTACCTCCCTACACTCTATACTCTCTGTATCAAACATCAACTTTCTTGGAGTCACTTTGGGCACTCCTGAAAGACTGTATGATGTTGGTGTGCATTGCTGGCAGGCAGAACTGTCAGCCTGTTTCCAGGTGGGTCAGTGATCCCTGACAAACCCAAAACTTGGGGCAATCACAAGAGATGGCAGTGAGCCAGCACAATCTGCTCCCTTGCAAAACTCTATAATACATTTAAAGATATTCAGGATACCTCTTTGCTTTCTATGTAGGAATAGCTTACCAATATGGCACTCTAAACCTGGCCTTGCTGTTTATATCTGGTCTCCCCCTTTCAGGGAAGAGCTGAAGCTCCACAATACCAGAAACAGGCTGTTCTCATGGGTGTCACAGAGCAAGCAGAAAATCATTTTAACTGTAAACCAGCTATCTGGAAATTAACATATAAACCAGAGCTCCATATCAGGATAGGGTTACTCACTGAATCTAAACTGCAGCTATTTTAGCATTCCACAGCAATTCCAAAACCAGTGGCTTCTGCCTTTACTATGACAGGGCAACTGCAACTGTAGCATCTTTCAACACTTTTACTTAATTGATCTAAATGGAGCAACATGCTCTATAGGAAGAGGAAGTAGCAAAATGGAATAGTTTTCTGGAGAAGCAAAAGCTGCAAAAACCATGTATTTCTTGACCATTATTAGATGTATCAGTCAAGGCATTTAATCAGTTGCATTTTTCCCCCATTAAAACATTAGCAGTTCTCTTACTCCTGCAAAAAGGCTGTAATATCTTTCCTTTTCTTCCCCCATTGCTTTTTTCTTTCTTTCTCAATTCACATTGAAAATTGAATACTTTTATTCAAGGGCTGAAATAACGGCAATCCGCATAAAGAGGAGAAACGAAGCCTTCCCCTTAAATAACAAGAAAGATCTGAAACCATCTGCACATTCAAATCTCAGGGAAGCACAATGGTGGCAAATGAAGGATGATTTAATATGAACAAGATTAATTCTTTGATATTATTTCTATTATTATTAAATTAAAATTTGAGAAGAAATCCTTTCTTAACATTTACCAGAAATACTAAGAACAATGATCAAATTACACTGGAAACTCAGGTTATAAAGAATCTTAAATGCAGCTAGAGCTTTCCCTGTGATACTATAAAAATCCAATTACTTCACATCCTTTTAAATTCTCTTAGTGTCTCAACCGATTAGCGTGTAAGGGGAAAGCAACAGTTGCTATTTTAATTGAGCTGGATGTTAGTTTTCTCAGCTAGGTTTGATAATTAGGTGAGTGGTAGAGTAGCAAGAGATTTCATCCAATGGTTTGACAAGTGCAGAGAATGACACTTTAGTTTTATGAATGCTATAAATTGTCACTCTCTGCAATGAAGCTTGTGGAACTGTGTTAGGTTTGTCTTGGTCATAATTTTACTGGGAAGAATTTTGGGACAGATTGACAAAGTGGCTTCATTTGGAGAAGGGGGGTGTGAGTGTCGGTCTCTGGAGACGTTTAAAACCTACCTGGATATGTTCCTCTGTGACTTAATCTAGGTGATCTGGCTCTTGCAGGGAGATTGGACTAGATGGTCTTCCATAAGCCAGCAATGTGCTCTTGTGGCCAAGAGGGCCAACAGCATCCTGAGGTGGATCAGAAGGGAGATGGTTAGCAGATCAAGAGAGGTCCTCTACTCTGCCCTAGTGAAGCCACATCTGGAGTATTCTGTCCAGTTCTGAGCCCCTCTGATCAAGGACATGGAGCTACTGGAAGGAGTCCATTGTAGAGCAACAAGGATGATGAAGTTGAACATCTCCCTTATGAGGAGAGGCTGAGGGAGCTGGGTCTCTTTAGTTTGGAGGAGACTGAGGGATGACCTCATTAATGTCTATAAGTATTTGAAGAGTGGATGTCAGGAGGATGGAGCCAGGCTCTTCTCAATGTTATCTAGTGATAGGACAAGGGACAATGGTTATAAGCTGGAACATAGGAGGTTCCATATAAGTATCTGAAGGAACTTCATGGTGAGGGTGACAGAGCACTGGAACAGGCTGCCCGGGGAGGTTGTGGAGTCCATGGAATGCTTTTGAAACCAGCTGTGCCTACCTGTCCTTTATCTCCCTTGGTGGGTTAAATATATAATTCTGAGGTTAATGTTAACTGGTGGATGTGGTCAATCACTAGAATTTCACACTTGAACATATAAATTTCACAGGACACAAGGTTCAGTGCTGAGCTTTTGGTAATAAAAAAATACATCTCAACATCTCCATCAGCTGACAGCTGAGTCATCCTCTTGGAGGAACACCTCTTTACCCTTCCAAATTGTTTCACAGGTACTAACCTTCTGTCTTATTATTCCAGGAGGCCCTGGCTCATCTCTGTAAGGCTTTGATTGTGCTGCAGTGTCCACAGCTTGTCTAAGGGAAACAGGTTGAAGGCCTTTACTATTACTCTATCCCTCTAGCCCCAGTGTGTCCCACTCCTGCTTGTTACACACAAGCTTGATATTATTATCTTCCTCCCCCCTCACATCTAGTTTAAAGGCCTGCCAATCAGTCCCGCAATCTCTTGGGCAAGGATCCTCTTCCCACTTGGAGAAAGGTATCTTCCTTTCACACAAATCTTTTCTCTTTTTTGTGGTGCTGATAAGGGCAGTGGGCTTCTCTGACTGTGCAGACAGCTCTGGCTTGGCCACTGTAGTTTGCCCATTGTCCCCATCCCCATTCAGAGCCCTGCACGGCACAGCGCTGGCGGTTGCTGTTGCCTCCCACCTCGTGCGCTGAGTGTAGTGAGCTGTCAGGTAAAAGGCAGCAGCCTGCTCCTTATACAGCGCAGTCCAAGAAGTCCTTTAACTTTTGTATTCAGGCTTGAAATTTACAGCTGTTTTGAGGATGTTTTTTCGCCTGGTTTTCCACCATCCACCTGCTCTAAACCATAAACAAACCAAAACAAGGATGCTCTTTTGGGATGAGTTTTTACTGCTGTGTGAAAATTGAGCTCCCATGTATCACAAATGTGGCATCATTTATTCAGAAATGCTCTGAAAAACTGCATTCTCCAGATTTTCTGCATAAATAAGAGGTACCTGCTTGTTTTATAACTGGTCTGAGTCCTATGAAGCACAAGCCATGCTCCCACACTATCGATTCAAGGGGTTCATTTAGAGCCAAGAAGCTTTAAAGCTGTCTTTTTGACAGGAAGCATATTTTACAGTCTTTCACTCCTCCCGTTATGTAGGAAGCAATTCTACATTGCTAGTTTAACCTTCATCTACAAAAAGCAATTGTTCTTCCCACAAAGCCTGGACTGTTTTCACCTCATGAATACACCACAGAAATTATTAATGGCAGGAGTTACGAAGGGAATGGTACTCTTAGAGCAAATACTGCCAAGCTAAATGCAGACAAGAATTTGTCTTAAAACTATAAACTTGCTAACATCTGGGAGCGAGGTTTTTGTTTGGTTTGGTTTAGTATTTTTTTTTTCCTGCTTAACATTTCTGATATTTAAATACTTGGTAAATCCCTTCAACTGGTCAGATCTGCACAACAGCATTCGGCTGAAAAACACCAAATCAGTGTTTGTTGGAGTATTTCTGAAAGATAAACATTAATAATGGATTTCAAGACCTGCTTATTAGTGGTAGGAGGGGATAGTTGCAGTTATCAGGTTCCAAAAGATTCACTGGATTGTGCATCAAATTGAAAGACAAATAGAGCAACAGTGTTGGGAAGTGGTCCAAATTCCAGGCTTCCTTATTTCAAAGACAGTATATTTCTTAGGAAGTTTATACATTATACACTGTCTTTGCAGAGCCCAGCAAAGCCCTGGGAATTAGGTCAGTGTTTTGCTAATTCCCATTGCTTTGAATGCTTTTGTCATCCAGTGTCTTGGTCTGCACGTTCTTAGGTAGATTCCCCCATCTCTTGGAGAAGCTGGTTAATCATGGCATAGACCAATGTATTCTTCACTGGCTAAAAAACTGGCTGGCTGGCCATGCCCAGAGTTGCGATTAATGGGGTAAAATCTAGTTGGCAGCCAGTCACCAGTGGTGTCCCAGAGGGATCAGTTTTGTGTAATATCTTTACTGATGACCTAGACGAGGGGATTGAGTGCACTCTCAGTAAGTTTGCAGACACCAAATTATTTGGAAGTGTTGATCTGCTTGAGGGTAGGAAGGCTCCACAGAGGGACCTGTAGATTGTATTGATGGGCCAAGGCCAACTGTATGAGGTACAATAAGGCCAAGTGCCAGGTCCTGCATTTTGGTCACAACAACCCCAGGCAATACTACAAGTTTGGCAAAGAATGTCTGGAAAGCTGCCCAGCAGAATAGTGCCTGGTGGTGCTGGTGGACAGACAGCCACCAGCCAGCAATATATGTTAATATATTAATATGAGCCAGCAGTGTGCACTGGTGATCCTGGTTTGCATCAGGAACAGCATGACCAACAGGAGTAGGGAGTTATCGGGCCCTTATACTTGGCACTTTCAGGAATTTCCTTTGGAATTACTGTAATCTGATGCCACAGGCAAAGTTGCCACTATTGGATGGATCATGTCAGATGCCCTTTTGGAGCACTTTAGTTTATTTTCACCTCATAGAAAGAAATACTTATTACATGCATAGGGTTAAATAGGAATAATTGAGAGAATCACTTCTAAAACTCAGTCCTGAATCCAAATTAAAATGGTAGCAGACATAGTATATGCTTCGTTGGTATTTATTGAACCATGTGCTGTAAACAAGGATGCAGTAAGTTTTTGTCCTTGCAGAGCACAACAGGTTTCAGCAACTGCCCCACTGCTGGGTTTGTGTTTTAGAAAAAAAACAAACCCAGAGGTAACTGTATCCTCAGCATCTAAGATTGTTTGAAGACCTGGGCAAGGAACTGGACTCTAGCTTGGTGCTGTAAGTAAGACAAGTTTTGGTTCAAACACAGAAGAAATATCGAAAGCAGATGTAACACAGGTGAGGAGAATGCAGCCTTAGTATCCATCTGTAACAGAAACATTTTAATGCCTAGAGAGATATGATTACTATGAACTTCAACACCATTGATGTGAGAGGAAATGGTAATGAGCATCTGACGCAGAGACATTTGTTCTCCCTGTTTTTTCACATGGGAGTTCGTGGTCCATTAATTATGTTAAAGTAAGACAGAGGCTAAACAGAATAGGTACGAATCCAAGAAGACCATAGTACACAAATAAAAGGTAAATGAACACAGCAGAAGAAAACCTGTCTATATATCTATCAAAACAAATAAAGAACAGCAAGAACACATAAGAGATTTCTTTTAGAACAGGATTTTGTCAATTGCAGGACTAACCAAGCATGGCTGAGTAACATCCATGCTTGGATGAAAGATCGTTATCACAAATCAAATGCTGTAGAGCAGCCACAAATAGCTGTGTGCTTAATTCATCAGTTATTTTACATGAGCTAAGTTCATCCCTCTGTTCTCCTTGTTGCCCTCAGACAAATTCACTGTTATGAGGTACAGATGCTATACTGCAGTTTCCTCAGGATCAGGGTCCCACTTAACATACCCTTTCCAGAAGGAATCAGCTGATGAAATGAGTACATTAAAGTAGTCCTGCTCCTGTGTATATTTCCTGCATGCAGGCTTTCAGGTACATTTAAATTCCAGGTTGCAGGTGGAGAATTTCTGTCATGTATGTGTGGATACTTTCTGTTGAGCTATTGTTCTGCAAATGCAACAAGCTATGGAAGGCTTTTTGTTCCTGGCTGTGGGTTTTGAAGTACTTAATCAAAAGGTATGGAGGCCCTCTTAGGCAAAAGGAGATTCTTTTTATTTGTTTGGTGTTTTGAAGCTCTGGAATTACTATAGCGTTTTGAGAACTGTGGCATTTCTTTTTTTGCATCTCCCTGTCTGAACCTGATGAAAACATGAAATGCACTAATCCATTTTACACTGTGTATCTGAATGTGAACATATTTCACTTATAATGGAAGTACAGAGAGGCACAGTTCTCCAGGAGACCAATAAATCAGACACTAAAATACTCATCTTCATTTAAGACCCCAGGTTCTAGCCATATTACAATAAATACCCGTGTTGATGGTCCAAAGTGGGTCTAACAGACTGAAATAACTTTAGTCAACTATGAGTTTAAAATCCCTAGAGAAAAGCTCCAACTGTATTGCTGTCTGGTTGCCTGGGAAATCCTGGGTTGCATTCTTTCATCAGTTTTACTTACAAGCAGAAGGATCCTTTCCCTGATAGTTCTATTAAATGCCCTGTCAGAGGGATTAATGGAATGGATATTCAGTGATTACTTTGCTCACTTTGCATTGTAACATAAACTGTGGTTTGAGAGTTAATTGCATCACTACACAACGACTTGAAACTTAAATCATTATGCATATTTTCAGATAAATGGTAGAGAATGTAAAACAACATGGATAAAGGAAGACTGATCTGTGGATATAGTTTGAAAGGTCTAGATGAAAGGAACTGCCATACAAACAATAGTTCCAGAAACATCTCTGAGTTGCTAATATTTTATTTCTAACCCTTTACAAGGTTAGAGCAGAATAATCTGTTTCTAACTTCTCAGGACCTTAGTAGACTTTGATGCTCCTATTGAGACCATCTCATTATTCTTCCGCAGTATCAGCTTCCCATTCTTCATTGTTAACAAGCAAATTAAATGGTCTGAATAAGACCACAGCTATACAGGTGCACATTAAATGCAGCTGGAATCCACAACTTTTAAGGAGAGAAAGTCTAACCCACAACACTGGCATCCACAGCAGTTAAGACATCTGGCATGTGGCCTCTGGGCCTTAAAATACTAGTTGAGGTTATCTCTCTGAACAACCAAATAAAGAACAACTTTTAAAACTTTCTGCCCCTAACAGTGACAAATAAAACACTTTACTTGTGCTGTCTTTTCGACATTGGCTACAAATCAGATTGAGAGAGGTAGCTGAGATTTCATTCTGCATGTCTAAAACAGAAAGAAGGCCACCCATCGAGTTCTCTTAAAAAAGAAGTTGAGGTCTTCCAGAGGGAAATGTTACCTGTTGCCATCTCCTAGTTTTGCTTTCTTTAAGGACATTTAGTAGCATGACTGACTGCCTTGACCTGTTTCAGAAATGCAAGAGCTGTGTAGCTGTGTAGCTAAGAAAATTTAAGATTCATTGCATCAGTCCGGTAGGGTATTAACCATACTCCTGTTAATCAACCTGATCCCATTCTCACTACCGCAAAAAATTAGATGTGTCTATTGCATTTGTTAGGAATGGCATCTTTACTTTCTGCAGGTGTTCATTATTTGATTAGTTTCAGGTATTTGCCATGGATTACCCTAGCTTTTCTTACTGTATTGAGAACAAGTTCCAGAACACGCAATGTGTGTATATATTTGTGTATATGCATGCATTTTTATATTTACAACATTGATAACATTTCGTTTTCCAAAAGTCATAAGTGCTCTTGGCAGTGGTCTGAGACTCATCACAGGATGTCATACACCAAGAAAATGCTCAATAAAACAGAGAAAATACTTGACTCCTCGTGGCAAGTACTTTGGAGAGAATACCTTTGTTTTGGCCAAAGACAAATGAGTAGTAAAGACAAAATCCATTCTCATCCTCTAATCCAGGCAAAATGAAGCTGTTAAAGAAGTTAATCTTCAGTTCTCAATGACATTTGAGAAGATTTGGCCTGTATTGATATTTTTTATGTATTCATAGAACCATAGAAACTTAGAATAGTTTGATTTGAAAGGGACACTAAAGATCACCTAGTTCCATGGGAAAAGACACCTTCCATTCTAGTTCTATCACTTTGAAGCCCTGTAACACAGATGTTTTTCCACACACATGAACCAACACATTCAGATTTAGCCTGCATTAGAGAAAAAGATTCATTACAGAGCTAGCAAAAAGGAAAAATAATCCCTGCTGTCTTTTCTTTTTTCTTTAAAAAATAAAAAAATACAAAGATTAATAATAATTACCACAGCACTGGTTACATGCATTACACTGATATGAGTTGTCGCTAGAATTTACTGCCCTTCCTTCATCAGGATTTGTCTTCCTTTGAGGCAAATGTGCAAATAGACTAATGCACAATAAGGTGTTTTCTTGTTCCATATAGTATTAAAACTAAAGAAAATTCTTGTCTTATTTGAATGTTGTAGGCAGAAGATGGGGAGGGGGAAGGTATAAATATGATGCTGATCATGATAAAAATAACAGCTTGTAATATATTAGTACAACACATACTTCTGGAGGGCTGGTAGAATTTTATTTCAGCCTGTGGAAAGAAACTTGCCAAAATCACAGGTACTTCTGGAAAAGCAATTTGCTGTCAAAAAGTATTTCATAAAAAAGAAAATCCCTCCAACTTCTGGAGGAGTTTTTTGTCAAATAAAAATGAGGGCAGCTCCATTCTGGTAAAATAGGGAGGATGTACCCTTTCTAGCAATGAAAGGGGATGTAAGGACTCATCAGCTGGAATTTCACATTTTTTAATCCATCTCAAACACTGCACTCAAAATTGTCTCTCTTGAATAATTTGGTTTAATGAACACTCTGCAAGTTTCTATAAGAGAACATGCTCACACCTCTAGAAATTATGTCAAACTAACCCAGAAAAAAAATTATACAGAAAAAAAAAAATAGACATCAGTATTGACTGTTGATGGATCTCCCTCTTTGTAATTGTTTCTGAGGCTCTTACTCATCACTCTTTTATGAGAACATTATGGTGAAAATGAAAGACACTTCATCACCACCTCAGCCTCCTTTCTCGTGCAGATGATCCATATAATGTGTCATAAAGGTCTCATAAAATGGATGACAGCTGAGGAAAATGCAAGAGGACAGAAGGCTAACCTACAATGATTAGAGTGAAAATGAAAAATAGATATAATATCTAAAATACTTGAAAAGCCCTGGCTTTTGGGTTTGAGAATATTTACCAAAAAACCCCTGACAATAAATATGCATATTATTTTCTTTATAGTATCTTTTCTTAAAATCCCTTTTAGGTCAGATTCAGCTGTTAAACTAAGCCAGTGTCTTGAAAGCAACCAAAGCCTCTGGAAACAACAACGCTCCATGCTTAGAATAACAATAATATGTAGCAAGTAAAATGAGCCTAATAGGCTCAAAGCTACTCCACAATTTACAAAACCATGAAATTAGAAGATGTGTGTTCGAAAATCATACTTCAGAGCAAGGCAAGGGCATTTTCTTCTCTAAAGCTAGTTGTTTTCGATCATTGGCTGGTATTAAGCAAACTGCCAGGTCCACCTTTTCATGTAAGTCAGTCAGTGCTCTTGTGGGCTATAGAACAGAAGTGGCAGAACACGGTATTTTTAAGGACGCAGTTGAATTGCAGTCCCTGAATATGTTTAAGAGTTGTGTAGATATGGTGCTCAGGAACATGTTTTAGCAGTGGGCTTCACAGAATCACAGAACATAAGGGATTGAAAGTGACCTCAAAAGATCATTTAGTCCAATCCCACTGCCAGAACAGGATCACCTAGATCAAGTCACACAGGAACATATCCAGGTGGGTTTGATAGACTTAGTTTAGTGGTTGGACTTGATGATCATGAAGGTCTTTTCCAACCTAAACAATTCTACTTTTTCACCAAATTTGTCCTATCTCTCATTTTGAGCAGGTCATATGTAACCAATTGTGTGCTGTTAAATTTCATCACTTGTTTATGTTCTGAAAACACTTCTGAAGCAGAAAAAATACCCAAATTTAATCCAGTTATGTGTTTGCTTTTACAGGGGAAAGAACTAGACTAATAACAATCACTAAGTCTGTCTTTCATATCTACCTTGTATTGCAATTTGCTTCTCTGATGTTACCTTTTATTGATACTCTAAACTTTCGTAATTTTTTTTACACTGCCATTGAACAAAAACAATGCCACTAGAGCCAATGCCTTTACAATGGTAGATGGTTTCAGTGAAATGGGAAAAAACATCTCATGCACTTCCCAAAGATTCAGAAAGGAGAACCTATGTTCAGTCACACCTAAGAGAGGCAGAACCTAAAGAAAGAGATCAAATAGGTTATGTGAGAGGTCTTTTTCATATGAGGTTATAACCAGTGAGAGAAACAGATTCTTCTGAGAACTTTAATACAGATAAAAAGGAGACTTTGCAGCTGAAGCCAAGATATGGTGAGAGTTTTTGGCAGTGGTGAAAAAGCTAGAAAGACCAGAAAAGCTATTGAAAGATAAAGAGAGCAAGGGAGAAACAATACTGTATGCAACCCTGAAAATGGCTCTTGGAATATAACTTCTCTGTGAGCTGAATTCCACACTTATCGAATGTGTACTTGGTTCCCAGATCCCAGAATTTCCTATGTGAAATGGGGTGATTCACATAAACTTTCTGTATCTGAGTTTTCCATCTGTAAAATGAAAAGGAAGGGATGAGAGCCAAAGAAATTTAGGTCAGATGAAGAGAAAAATTGTATCTTGCAAGCTAAATGTAGTAATCTTAGTAATCCTTCTAATCTGCTCAGTCGCTTTAGCCGAAATGCTCTCCTCAGTGTTGCACAGCATAGTCTAAAGGAATTGTGAACTATTTCAAGGAAGGAGGCCAGAGAAGAAAAGAAAAAAATATTCTAGAAATTAGGAAGTATCACCTACAGGAAAGACTGAAAAGAATAGAGTTTTGAATCCTGAGAAAAGAAAAATACAAAATTTGGGAGCAACAAGATAGTTGGACAAATCTATAAAGGAATCTGAATGAAACCAAGAAAAAAAAATTTTAAAGTGTTCTTCATACTGCAGAGGATAGTGCAAGCCTGTAGTGTGAGAAGGAAATCTAGAAAATAACCAAGTTTCTACTGATATAGTTACTGAAGCACAGTAAGAGATTGTACGAGAATACTGAAACATACAGGACAGACAATGACAAAGAACTATACGGGTTAGGAGCTGTCACTGATGTCAGTGTGACTAAGGTGATTGTGCCCCTGTACTCGGCACTTGTGAGACCGCACCTCGAGTACTGGGTCCAGTTTTGGTCACCACAGTACAGGAAGGACATTGAGGTGCTGGAGTGAGTCCAGAGAAGGGCAACCAAGCTGGTGAGGGGGCTGGAAGACATGCCCTATGAGGAGAGGCTGAGGGAGCTGGGGTTGTTTAGTCCGGAAAAGAGAAGACTGAGAGGAGACCTTATTGCCCTCTACAACTACCTAAAAGGAGGTTGTAGCAAGTGTCTTCTCTCAAATTAGTGATGATAGGACAAGGGGAAATGGCCTCAAGTTGCATCAGGGGAGGTTTGGATTGGATATTAGAAAGAAATTCTTTTACTGAGAGGGTGGTTAGGTACTAGAATAAATTGTCCAGGGATGTGATGGTGTCACCATCCCTGAAGGTGTTCAAGGAACGCGCGGACGTGGCGCTTAGAGATATGGTCTAGCACTTAGACACTAGGAGAAAAGGTTGGACTCGATGACCCTGGAGGACCTTTCCAGCCATGATGATTCTGTGATTCTGTAAATACTTCTATATTAGAAAATACAATTGCAGTGATGATTTAATCATCCAATCAGTAGAAAGGTATCCTTCCTTTCATTTCAAATTAATTTTTAAAAGGAAATTAATCCAATTTTGTTACAGAACTACTTCCTTCTTTAATATGCTTTGAATGCATAGCTGTTCACAGAATCACAGAACATCAGGCTTTGTAAGAGACCTTGAGAGATCATCTAGTTAAATCCCTCTGCCAGAGCAGGACCACCTAGATCAAGTCGTAAAGGAAGTGTTACTGAAGGAGATGCCTCATTAAAAACTGCCCATTTTGTTTTAGAGTAAAACTCGTAATATTTGCAACTTTTCTTTAAATGAGTTACATTGGAAATTAATGTCAGATGCCTCTACTTCCTCCTCTTCTTGTTAAGGGAATACATAACTTCTTCAGTATGTAAATGTAATCTGGAAGTATCTTCAAATATAGCATCAGTGAAGGAAATAAAGCAAGCTTTGAATGTCAAAGGTAAGTGTCAAGGCATGTTTTATTTTCTGTAAGAAAATATTCTGCATGACACACAGATTTTAATTATAAAATTGCATAAGAAAAAAATTGATAAAGTGAATTGCTAACATGCTTTTAAACCTCTGCTGCAAAAAGGCATGAGGACTCGGCCGCATCCTATTTGTACATACATCTCTGAAAAGATGTGCAGAGTCAACAGGACCTTCAAAAAGTACTGACAGAATAATCTTTCAGAAATAGCTCCTCTTCACTACAAGGCAGCTCTCTGCTCAGGCTACCTGTGACTTATTTTCTCTATTTTAATGCTGAGAAGTGCTTCTTCTTGTGTAGTTGGCCACTCTCAATGCAGACAGCAAGTGTTCCCTAGGCTGAGGGTGATGTGCCAGTTGTGTTCAAGGAGACACTCTCTTCCTTCCCGAGGGATCCATCATTTGCTGTTGCCTTGGGTATGACTGATGCTAGCAGCCACATCTCAGGGTTGGACTTTTATTTCAAAAGTTGTGTTACCAAGGAATTGTATTTTGAGAGTTTTCAGTTTCTCTGTTTCATGAATTCAGCTTAATCTTATTTCAGACTGCATATCAGTTGCAGTACCCTGATGGGTATTCAAAAACCTAGATAAAGACACAGTGCACTTCTTGTTTCCCTGTCTTCCTCTCCAGCCAGGGGACTGAAAGGACCTTGTGGTGCCTTTTCTCTCAGATCACGTGGCCTTGAGAGAATACATATAAAGAAAATGTTGTATTAACATTTATTATAATATTATAAATTGTATTCATATTTAACATTCATATTATTTGTATTAACAAACAAGTGAAGAAAGCCAAAACACAGCTAAAGCTACAACCTTTTAGCAGTCTCAGATTTTTCAGAGTTTTGGCTAGAGTTTGTAACTGCATCTCTGCTGTTTGACGAGGAATGAGACATGTTGCCTGCTTCTGATGCCAGGAAATGTGGCTAAGCTTATGCCCATTTGGCTAACCCTTCTTTCCCTCTCTAAAACCAAGAAACACAAATCTCATGAGGGCCTGTTCATGCTGCACACGGGAATTGCATTCTATCCCAAGCGTTTTTCAAAAATGTGTTTATTGTCATGGGCCAAAGTCTTGCCTGCAAGTCTGCCAATAAATTGACTGAATGACTGTCCGACAGTGCACAAACCTGTGCACAGGCCTCGATAATTTACTGGCATAACCTCGACTTTCTGTCCGGAGCTTATCTGTGCTACTCCTGACTTGAAACCTGCTTTGATTTTTTAGATTATGAGCACTTGTGACAGATCTTTATAGTTGTGCTTTACACTCTGGCATAGTAAATAATAATAATTTGGAATATAATGATGAGTTATATTGCCCATAACTGGCAAATTATATTCATTCAGATATCTCCATAATGTCCAGCTTTGTCAGTCCTGCAGATCAAATGACCTGACATCTGTTACAAGCTTGGATTTACATACAAAATAACTGCTGGAGACAATTAGGGCAGGGCTTTGGTAATACAGAAGGCAACAGTAAAATGCAGTGAAAAGAACTGAAGATGTGATTAATCATGTGGGTGCCTCTACTGGTCTTCAAAAAAATCATCTTAGGAGTGTTATTAGAAACTGGTTACTCATTCACTATCCCCAGATATCAATGTTGGACAACATACTTTGTCCTGTGGGCTAGTATGGCAAATAAAATTTTACATTTCCTTTACATTCCTGCTTGTACTTCCTAAGGTGATACCCAGTTGAGTAATAGATTTCTACAAAATGTCTGGCTGCCCAAGACCTGAATATAATGTATAACCCACTATGCGTCTCAAAAGGTACTTGATGAGAGAACCCCAGCTCTTTATGAGCCATGTCTGTCTGCTGCCACTGGCCTTACTGATGAGAACAATCTATTTCTGCACTTTTGATTTTTAAAAGATTTGGGTCAGAAATCAATCACTCTTTTGCATTTCTGACTTGTTTACGCTCAGGTGAAGTGTTTAAATTGAGGTACCCTTGAAAGAGGAAATTCTCTTCACTGAAATAGTCCTTTGGATCTTTGAGTAAAACACCACTATAGACGAATGACAGCAAGGATTACTTCATCAGCCAGAATGTTTTTGCTCATGTGTGGAGATTATCTGGGCACTTAGACCCTAACGTACCTATTCACAGATAAGACAAAACAGTTAATAAGCCTCTGTACATAAACTGCTGTTATTGAAAAAAGAGATTTAAAATTAAATTTTACTCTACCTTCCATCACTGTATCTGACCTGAGAAGAAAGGACTATCCATTTACCTATATAGCATGGCACAGAAAAGTATGACATTATTTATTATTTCTTTGTACTTTTCAGCATTCTGTTTGTTCACAGCAATAGAAAATCATTCAATTAGCATACACTGTACACAACATCAGAAATAAATTGATTCAGTGTGCTAATGTTTGTCCCAATGTCTAACTCAGAACCTTTTCTACAAATTCCCATGTGTGGCTGCCTACTACTTGTGTGAATCTTACTATTATTCAAAGTATGTCATCACAGATGATGAGAACTGAGTGTGCACAGTGACTGTCTTTTTCTTCTGGCAAATTAGCAGACATCAAAGCATGTCTCAGCTGAGCTGCAGTAATATGCTCTGGAGAAGTTCTTGCATCCTAAACCAAGAAATAAAACACATTATCTCACGGTAGCTCATTAAATAGCTGTATTTTGGTGATCACTATAAGTTTACTTTCTATCTCATTTTTATGTTTGTGAGATAAGCATTTAGGATCTTGTGATTAGTAGGATGATGGTTTTTCAGCACAGGACCTCTCAGGTACATATTAGGATCTGAGTTACAAGTTCTGAGATGCAAAGATGAACCTCCCAGAAAACTCAGTGGGATTTTTATTTCCTAAAGTTAAAAGCAATTTTATGGTAAATCATTACTCTTGATCTCAAATGTGAGAACTGTGAGAAGGAACTTAGGTGGAGGGAGATGAAGACAAGACACCTCAATAAGCTCCAAGTCAGCAGATGACTTTATTATGTGATATTCGAAGCAGATGAAAGAATTTGCTGACCTGAAAACGAACATAAAAGAGTGAAGATTAATAATCCACAGTTGCACAAAGGAGAAACAAATGCCTGTAATGTCTTGATTTGTAGCTGTGAATGATACCAAATAAGACTCTCATTTTGCCACAGCATAAGAAGGACATTGAGGTGCTGGAGTGGGTCCAGAGAAGAGCAGCGAGACTGGTGAGAGGTCTAGAAAACAGGCCCTATGAGGAGCAGCTGAGGAAACTGGGGTTATTTAGTTTGGAGAAAATGAGGCTGAGAGGAAACCTTGTTGCTTTTCACAACTACCTGAAAAGAGGTTATAGTAAGGCTGGTGCTGGTCTCTTCTCCCAAATTAATAATGATAGAATGAGAGGAAAAGGCCTCAAGTTGCATTAGAGGAGGTTTAGATTGGATCTTAGGAAGAAGTTCTTTCTTGAGAAAGTGGTTGGGCACTGGCACAGGCTGCCCAGGGAGGTGGTGGAGGCACTGTCCCTGGAGGTGTTTAAAAAATGAGTAGATAGAGTACTTGAGGCCATGGTCTAGGGGTTAGGGAAATGTTGGGGTGAGAGCTGGATTGATAATCCTGGAGGTCCTTTCCAGCCATGATGATTCTGCGATTCTCTTGACAAAGGCATGAGTCTGTATTGATACCACTTATTATTAGACACTTTATTTGCTTAGTACTAGGCAATTTGCATTAAGAACCCATTTTCCTCTCTTCTATTTTGTTTGCTTTTCAAATGAATTTATGTTCACAGTGGGAGGCAACACAAGAAGCCCTGGATTTAGCCACAGAGAATAGCAAGCAGTCGGCAAATTTCAGTCTCCTGCTAATTTGCCAGAAGAAAAAGACAGTCACTGTGCACAATCAGTTCTCATCATCTGTGGTCCCCACGGGTGGGTCAGTAAAATGTCAGCATGACTGTCAGTTAGCGCGAAACTTGCTGCTGACTTTCTGGGGGCAGTGTGGATCTTAAGGTTGAATTCTGATTTCAAAAGCCTCACCGCAGCCTTAGTTTTTATGTTACTGATTCATATCACTGATAATAAACTTTGCATCTTCTCCTGGTCCCTTAGTATTTGTGTCTCTTGGGAAAATGCTAAGGCAGGGATGACTACCTTTATGTCTCCAAAGTGCTAAGCTTACAGCAGGATGCTTTTTAAGCAAACAACCACAAGTCTTCATCACTCATGGTTACAAATTGCCTGCATAGAGGTAGAATTATCAGTAAGTTAGCCACTGCTTAAGTACTTTGTTTGTACAGTTACATTACTGTCTTTTTGTCGCTCTGTTTCTGCAGATGTGTCTAGCAGGTATGGTTTGTTCACAGTCTCAACAGCATTAGCTGGCTTAGACAGTAATGATCACACCCAATTCCCATGACCTCTGTACAGATACCATTTTCTGAATGTCATTTATTTTTTCATAAGCTAACACTTAGCTTGGTCATAAAGTTATCTAGTACAATGGAATATGCGCTTGCAGAGCCTGGGACACTGAGTCCTTGCTTTGTAACATTGATCTGTTCAGTAGAGCTCTAACTTTTGTATTCCATGATATGAAACAATGTCAAGCTTTCTTTAGCTTGCTGTAGCAAACAACTGATCATTCCTTGCCAATGGCATGGTAACTCAGCTTGGGTACGCAGGTTATGGGCATGCCATGATGGTGAATATACCTGGGATCACTGTCTCATTATAAGGCTTATCCTTATACCCATATACATCCTTAATAAATCCTCTTACTCCTCTCAAACTCTGCATCTTCATGCAAACTATCTATGGGCCAAAACATTGTCAGAGATGAACAATCTAAACATGCAGTCGAGTTCCAATGCCAGCAATATTCCCAAGCATTGTTTAATTCATTTGTATAGGTGTTAATACAGTTTCTGTCAGCCACAGAAGACATCAGTGGTTTGGTTATCAAGTTATTTGAACAAATTAATATGACCTAATACCCTTAAGTGTATTTGGGGTCCAGGTTTTCTCAACAGGTGATCAAAGCCTCTGACTACTTAGCTATTCGGCAAATGAAAATCAGCTGTACTTGTCTTCAAATACATGATCCCACTAGTGTAGTGGATGTCAGTAAGAGGGTAACACCTTTCTCTAGCCCAGAAAAGGGCCACTCTATGTCATACACTCCAGGTGAGCCATCTGATTTTAAGTCACTTTCCTAAAGGCTGTTTCTGTACACTCTTTCCATAGTAATAGGGGTCACACAGCCAGTATGGGAAGTATGATGTCCCACTGACTACTGGGAGACAGCCCAGGGTGACTAATTTCTCTAGTTAGCATCCTAGTTAAGTACTAAGACTTAGCAGGAAAAAAAACCTACTCAGTCATAAAAATTAAATCAGGATCAAAGTAGGTTAATAATTGATTAACAGCACGTAATGAAAATAAAACAATAAATTGTACATACATCTACCATGAATACCAGCAATACAGCACATATAGAATGTTCACTAGTATCTATACATTTCCAAGCAGTGAGAAAGCCCCTTGGGATCACATCTGCACTGAAATCGGGATTCCTACGTGCTGTACCCCACATGCTGCCTCATCTTGAATTAATCTTTTCAAGCTGACTCTTTTTTTTTTTAAGTATTCTTTTTAAAAACATTTAAAATTATTTAAAACCAATTTTAATTTCTGTTTAGTCTGTCTGCTGGTTGTGTTTCCTTTTAGGGATAGCTATTTGAGGGCAAAAACCTCAGATGATTTTGTGTGTTCTGCTCATGCACATTCCTGCCTCGCCAGCTTTCTAGGTCACGTAACCAGGTAGGGGAGCAGGTGAATTCCCACACCACCCTCATGGAACCCATTTGCTTATGTGGCTCATTTGGTTTGTGCTTTAGGAAAACAGGCAACAGCATTTGAAAATGGAATTCTTCACATCAGATAAAAAAGAGCAGCAAAGGAGATGCTGTATGTATAAGATGCTCATTTATGATATTGGTAATATATTGTTTACATGGTTAGGCCATCACAGAATGAGAAGAAATTAGCTTGCACTGTTTTCAGGGAAATAGCTCACTAAAGAGAATCAAGGTCTCTGACAACTTTATTGATGCTGTAAATATTTTTTACTGTATCCATATAGATTACTTTTTCTTCAGTTTTATTGAAGTAAAATTTACTTCTGTAAACATTAATTTAGTAAAAAATATGTTTAATAAAAATTACTAAATGAATTGGTTTAATTTTAAATATAAGCTTTATTCGTGTTATTTACAGACAGTGTTTCCCATGGATAATTAATTGGCCCGTTCTTAAATTATGTTGAGACAAGCAATTTATATTTCCAGTTTTTATTTTAAATTAAATAGGTATATGCATGCATGTGGTTGTACATGACTGTGTGTGCATACATACATCAAGATCCCCATTCAGAGGATGTGATAAACCTACTCACACGTCCCTCCTCCCTGCCGAAAGAAACCACAAAACAACTATAAAATCCCAGAGGAACTACAAACCAGTAATGTTTCTTAATGTGTGAATTTGAGGTACAACATAAAGTAAATGACATTGCTGGAGGGAAATAAATAAGTAAATAATAAGCAGGTACAAGCGGAATATCAAACTATAGGGCAACCGTGCTGTCTGCTTGAAAGTGCCTGAAGTCCCTAACAATTTAGAACAAAACAAATGAAACTACCCATTTACCTGCCTTTTTAGGAAGAGCCCTAAATTACTTCATCCTGCTCTAGTTCTTCAGGCAAAAACAGAAAATGTCAAGACTGAAGAAGATGCTTCAGGACTCACGACCAAAGGTTTTCAAGCCGGAAGGCAGTAAAGGATCCCTTTGTGGTTGAAGAATCAGAGTAACTTGCACGTGCCTCAGCCTTGAGAGCTCTGTGTCTGCTTGGTTCTGAGTTCAAGAGGCTCTAAACACACAAAAAACCCCAAGCTTTTTTAATTCTGATTTTGTTTGTTTCCGTTTGAATATAACAAAGAATCTGTTCTATTGATTACATGCTCAGGTGTTGCTGACTTTGTTACTTGTTTATCTGAATGTCCTGTAATGTTTCACTGTTTAGGACTAAGATTTATCTTCAAGTCTCTAAGGAGTAAGATTTTTTTACCTCTTATACACAAAACCTTAAAGAGAGGGAGTTATTATTTTTATTATTATATTGCATGCTCCAAATTAGAAGCCACCTAAGTCTACAAAGACCAAGTCCATGACGAAATGGAAATAACTGAAACCCCACTGATGCTATGGGATGGAAATTAATTTCTTTGCCCTCCACGGATATAAACAGATGGGTTTACAACCTGTGGCACAGAGTGTTTCTGATACTTTGCTCTTCCTTTCACCAGTGGATATGACTGCCAATAATTCAGACATAAGCTAGTTTAATTACAAACTTGGAACTAGTAGGCAGATTGACTGAATTAACTGTCTTATATTAAAAGAGCTGCTTATTACTGCCTAGTTAATAACAGCCATTACGTAAGGCTTGGCACCTTAGAAATTCTCAACTTGGGGCAGATTTTTCTGGAGAAATGTAAGAAGGAAGGATGAGACTTCCCATGCCCCTTGCTTTTCTTGTTCGTACAAGATGCATTTGAAAGGCAATGCACAAGGTCCATACCTACCACAAATTCTTGAGCATTAGGTCTTAACTATTAAACACTTTAATTCAACTATCCCTCATTATCTGTAATCCGAAGGTAGAGTCAAGTGAGCTTACAATTGAAGCGAATGCACAGGGACAATTTAGGCTACTGCATAATCATTGGAGAGGCCAATCAACTGTTGTACTTTTCTTCCAAATCTGCTGCTACCCCAGACAGATTGTTTCCTATTTCTGGAAATAGCAACCATTCCCGGAACCAATACATCTTATTCAGCAGTGGACCCAGCGACAGCACTCATCTCTGTTTGTAGACAGGGATGGCAAATGGTGGGCATTTTCAGTGGTCCTGTGAGGATGAATTTGCTCGTCCTTCAGTTTCACCAAATGGAAAATCAACTCAGATATCAAATATCCTGGAGCAAAAATCATCATTGCCAATCCCTAATTATTCTATGATTCTATGGATTATGTCCTACAAAACTGCTGAGTCTTAATTTCTCTGCATCACATTAATTCTGGATTTTCATCTGGTTTGTTTATTTTCTGGGGTTTAAATTGTCTGTCTTTACTTGTTCACCAGGGGATGGTGAGGAGGCTGTAGTCAGATGTCAAACTACAGACCCAATTTAGATGAAAGCTGGGGGCTGACAATACACATCTTAAAATCAGCTGGTGGCGGGAGGCTGGAGGATTATTGTTTCAGGCAACAGTTCAGTAAAAGATCTGAGATTATTTGCATGGTGGTAATGGTAATTATACTGGTAGGAATAGAGTGACTCATAATTATGGCAGTAAGCCAGACCCTCTTCACAATCTGCAGGGAATCTAAAGGTCACCCAATTCTCAATTAATTGCTTTCCGAGGCATGACACTTTTTTGGTGGCTCTTCTGAACTGTTAGGAGGAGGGCTTACTTCCCTGATTTTGCTCATTATTTTTTTAAATTTTAAAACAAGATGCACCTTTTCTCTGCACCGTACTGGTTTTTACTTTTAATAGCAGCAAAAAAAGCTACATTTGAATGTCCTTAGCTATGTACAAATGTTCTTTATCTTTCATTCTCTAAGGCCCTAAATTGCTGAGAGCTGACACTTTTTTGATGACTTTTCTAAACTGCATGGAGGGTTTACTTTCCTGATTTTGCTTTTTATCATTTTATTATTATTATTTTCATTTTAAATCAAGATGCACCTTTCCTCTGCACTCTACTGGTTTTCACTTTCAATAGGAGAAAAAAAGCTACATTTGCATGTACATGTACAAATGTTCTTTATCTTTCATTCACTAGAGCCCTAAGTAGCAATATTGATTTCAGAGAATCACAGACTCACTCTGGTTGGGAAAGACCCCTGGGATCATTGAGTCCAACCATTTACCCTATCTTATAAGTTCACCCTTAAACCATATGACTCAATACCTCATCCAAACGATCTTTAAACACACTCAGGGATGGTCACTCAACCACCTCCCTGGGAAGCCCATTCCAGTGCTGACCACCTTTTCTGTGAAAAAAATTCTTCCTAATAGCAAGTCTAAACGTACCCTGAAGATTTCAGTACCTTTTTCTGATACATCTCAATAAGAAGAGGTACTTGCATACTGCTTGGCATGAGGATGCCAGAGACAGACACTGAGTATAAACAGGTATTTTATATTATATGCAGGCATAATGTATTAGAAGGAACATCTTCATGATGATCTCATGGTGAGAGCGACAGAGCACTGGAATGGGCTTCCCATGGGGGTTGTGGAGTCTCCTTCTCTGGAGACGTTTAAAACTCACCTGGATATGTTCCTGTGCCACTTGGTCTAGGTGATCCTGCTGTGGCAGGGGGTTGGACTGGATGATCTTTCGCGGTCTCTTCCAATCCCTAATGTTCTGTGATTCTGTGATAACTCTTCTGTTTTTTCATGGAATTCAGCTTACTCAGTAAAGCAGAATATGCAGCATTTTGCATTTCTTCCAGATATGGAATCTGAAGACAAATAATTCCTGTACTGGGAGGTGCGTGTCTGTGTGTCATTTCCGACGCAAGCTGGCCCATTTGAAAGTCACCTGTCGCAATTACGCTGTACGGTGTGACACCTATCTCTGTCCACAGCCTGTCCAGTAAGTCATGACCGATGGTTTTTAAACCCCTACCGTCTGCACTACAGAAGGTAGGTGTGAAAGCCGTGCACAATAAGGCAAGTGAGACAGCGCAACTGAACCCCGATTTCATACATCCCAAGAAAGCAACAGGCAACACTTGAGAGACTCTAATCGCACAACAGAGGGCGCAGCGCACGATGCCAGAGGCGGCAGCAGCCGCCGGTCCTGCGCGGTGCCGGGCTCTGGCGGTGCTCAGGGCCCAACGGGGTTCGCCAAGAGGGTCACGTGGGCGGGGCGCTTGCCGGGGCACCCGCGGGAGGTTCAAGCGCGGGGAAGGCGGAAGCGGCCTCGGGTCCGGCCCCTGCAGGATGTTTGCGGCGGGCGCGAGGAGGGTGGGTGTGCGCAGGCCTTTGGCGGAGCCGGCACGGGAAGGCGCCCGTGTGGGCGTCAGGCTGCGGGGAGAGCCGCAGAGCTCTGCGGGGTGGGCAGAGCTGCGTGAGGAGGCTGAAAAGGAGATGGACTGGTGGCGCCGGGCTGTGCCCTCCTTGGAGCAGAGATGGAAACTTCCATTGGGGAGCACCCGGGTCCAAGAAGTCTCTGAAAATCCCCTCGTGCCCCCCTCTCGCCCCGAGCTGCCTTTGAGCAACAGGTAAGAGGCTCTGAATAAACAAAGGGCAGCTGAATGGGGATGGGGACATTCACACAGAATCACAGAACATTAGGGATTGGAAGGGACCTCGAAAGACCATTTAGGCCAATCACCCTGTCACAGCATCTAGATCCATCTAGATCCAGTCACACAGGAACATATCCAGGCAGGTTTTAAACGTGTCCAGAGAAGGAGACTCGACAAACACCCTGGGCAGCCTGTTCCAGTGCTTTGTTGCCCTCACCTTGAAGACGTTCCTTCTCATACTGATGTGGAACCACCTATGTTCCAGCTTGCAGTCATTGCTCCTTGTCCTATCATAGGGTGCCACTGAGAAGAGCCTGGGTCCATCCTCCTGACACCCACCCTTTACATATTTATAAACATTAATTAGGTCACCCCTCAGTCTCCTTTTTTCCAAGCTAAAGAGACCCAGCTCCCTCAGCGTTTCCTCATAAGGGAGATATTCCACTCCGTCATCTTCGTGGCTCTGCGCTGGACTCTATTACAGCAGTTCTGTGTCCTCCTTGAACCAAGAGGCCCTGAACTGGATGCAGTATTCCAGATACTGTCTCACCAGATCAGAGTAGGGGGGTGGAGAACCTCTCTCAATCTACTTAGCCACCTCCATTCTGATCCACAGCAGGATGCCATCAGCCTTCCTGGCCTCAAGGGCATCTTGTTGGCTCATGATCATCCTGCGGTCCAACAGGACTCCCAGGTCCCTTTCTCCTACACCACTCTCCAGGAGGTCAGTCCCCAACCTATACTGGTACATGGGGTTGTTCTTCTACAGATGCCTGACTTCCAGTGCTCTGTCACCCTCACTGTGAAGATGTTTCTCATGTTGATGTGGAACCTCCTATGTTCCAGCTTATACCATCGCCCCTTGTCCTATCATAGGATGCCACTGAGAAAAGCCTGGCTCCATCCTCCTAACACTTGCTCTTGGGCAAATTACAGTGGCCAAGCCAGAGATGTCTGCACAGTCAGAGAAGCCGACTACCCATATCAGCACCACACACAAAAAGAATAAAAGAGTTGTGTGAAAGGAGGAAGCCTTTCATCCAAGGAGGAAGAGGGCTTTAAACTAGATGTGTGGGGGGGAAGAGGATGATAATGTTAAGCTTGTATGCAACAAGAAGGAGGATGACACACTGGAAGTATGGAGTAATAGTAAAGGCCTTCAACCTATTACCCTGGGACAAACTGTGGGCACTGCAGCACAGACAAAAACTTACATTAATGAGCCAGAGTCTCCTGGAATAATAGGACACAGTAAGTTAATGCCATGAAAAGCCTTGGGAGAACATATTTTATTTAGTACCCTTGCAATGTCAGCAAAGACTTGCTAGAGAGCAGTCCTCTGTAAAAAAACCCGGGTGTACTAGTGTATTAAAAGCTGAACATGAGCCATGAATGTGTAATTGCAGCCCAGAAGGCCAACTGCGTGCTGGGCTGCATCAAAAGAAGTGTGACCAGCAGATCAAGAGAGATTCTGCCTCTGCCCTGGAGAGACCTCACCTGAAGTGACCAGCTTTGGAGCCCCAACACAAGATTGATGAGGACCTTTTGGAGCAAATCCAGTGGAGGGCCACAAAAATGATGAGAGGGCTGGAGCACTTCTCTTACAAGAACAGTCTGAGAGAGTTGGGGTTGTTTCTGAGAGGAGAAAGTTCTGGGGGAAACTTGTAGTAGCGACCTTCCAGTACCTGAAGTGTACTTACAAGAAAGCTAGAGAAGTGTTCAGTAAGGCATGTAATGACAGAATGAGGAGGAATGGTTTTAAGCGGGAAAAGGGTAGATTTAGGTTAGACATCAGGAAAAAGTTCTTCAGTCTGAAGGTGGTGGATCACTAAAACAGGCTGTCTGGAGAGGTGGTTGAGGTTCCATCCCTGGAGAAATGCAAGGTCAGGCTTGCTGTGGCTCTGGGCAGTCTGTTCTAGTGAGTGATGTTCTTGCTTGTTGCAGGGGGATTGGACTCAATGACCTTTGGAGGTGCCTTCCAACTCTATGATTCTATGATTTTACTGATGTTACTGAATGTCTTCTCATTTCCACTATCCATATGTTGTTGATAGTTAGAAAACAGGAAAGAAGAAAATAAAATAAAACTGTATGTCACAAGGTAGTTTTAAAATAAATGTTCCTCAGAATTTGAAATGCAGCCATCTCTTTAAGAAACAAAAATATTTTTCTATGAAGATTTTAAAGTTATTACTTATTGGCAGCCTGCTCTGGTCTGTGGAAAACTGAATCTACATATCCAGCACAGAGGATCTAATCACTCAGTTTTATATCTTCTGTGTCAGACTGCCGAAAAATGAATATAGGCCTGTACTTACGGCTTAATCTGAAAACCACAGACGTCCACTGGAATTGCTACTGATTTTAATTATATAGGGAGTGGATTCTCACATTTCGTCACCTTATGCTTTGTTGCAAACATACAAACCCATTAATTTTTATTATTATTGCTATTTAGATTTTTTTTACCAGTGCTGCTGAGTAAGTCCATTTTTGAGAACTCTTTTTACTAGACATGTACATTGTAAAATACTGTGCTTGCTCTGAAGATTTTACTGCATAGGCATAAGTAATTAGCAAAACATGTGGTGCATATTTTATTGAGCTCATTTGCAGAAGACTGTGATATGCAATTTAATGATGCAAATGGCATGTATTCCTTAAGGTAAGCCAAGGGGGAAAATGGAAATATTTGAGGGACAGAAAAAGTAAACATTTGCTAAACTAATTCCACATCCATTTAGAAAAATTACTATCACTGCTTCACTCTTTCTGAGGGTGGGGATGGGGATGTCCCAAGGAAGCCTGCTTTTGGGACTGATACATCTTTGTAAGAACTGTAACTCAAAGAGCAGATTGTCATTTTAGTCTCCCCAAGTGCACTGTGCTAAACATAATGAAGCTAAAGCTGCTAAGTCACATTATGTAAGTCATAAATAATAAGAGTCATCAGGCCCCCAGCTGATATGAAGTAGGGGCCTCACTTAGTTCCAGCTTTAAAAATGAAGGCAAAGTCCTACCCTCTGCAGCACTTGCTACTCAATAAATCTCAGGAAGCTCAATGTAATGGAAATTCTCCAGAGCCTAAGCCACAGTGAAACCGAGTGCAGAAAGCATCCTTCAAATAAAGCTGGTCCATAAAATAGAATAGTCAGGCAGCTGAGAAAACAACCTGTAATATGAGTTCATAGTGGTCTAGGACTTGATGCTATAAAAAGACCTGTATCAGTAAATTGCTTCTTCCTTATAATTACGGGGCTACAATGCTGCAGTACACACCAAAACCGAGTTAATACATAGCACCACACCGTACATTTATTGGAAACAGCAATTCTTGATTGCTCTGCTCACCCCTCCACAAGTTTGAGAGGGCATGATGAAAGCAGTTCTGTGTACAGATACTTGCTGCCTTCAGTTATCACAGTGATTCCTTTCTTCTGGCCTGGACTGAAAACACACATATTTAGCAGTCTTGTTCTGAATTTGTTACTCCATGAATTCCAATTGTGATTTCACTTTGGGTCATGAAATACAAAAGTTACGTTGGACAGGCAGCATTTGCCAAACAAGGAAAGGGAATTTGCAAGCTTGGCCCATAGATTGCTGCTGCCTTTGGTCTCCATGAGGCAGCAAATGAGTTTCTTCTGTATCTGCACTGCGAACTGAACAAGGCCACAAGATCAGGCTCAGACTCCAACTTCACAAATGTCCAGTTCTGAAACTCAGAACACTCGAGTTGTGAAACCAAGCAGCAAAATGCTGTTGTGATTTGCTGGGGTTTTGGGGTTGTTTTTGTCGGTAGATACAATATCTTTCCTTGAAGGGCTTTCCTATTGTCAGTTGAAGGGATGGCTAGCACCTGTACTGGGTGGATTAAGGAACACTGAGGATAACAGGGTCACTAAGGTTACTTATGTTTGATAGGCTTTTACTGAAGGCAATTTAATTTGGGGTTACCTAGAGGAAAGAAGAAAGGACAGGAGTCAGTCACAGAGCATAGCTACGAGTATTCAGCTGTTTATTCTGCATATTGAAAGCTCAGTTGGTCTGTAACAAATCGCATTTCTCTGAGATCTGAATGACATAAAGAAAACTATCAGTTTAGCCTCCGTTGTCGAATAACTGTCATAGGCATAGAGAAGAGAACCCAGGACGGTAGGATTTTTCACTGTATGACAGTTTCTGATGTCACTTTTGTCTAGATACATTCAATAAGCATAAATTTTGGAATGTCATATGCAAGGAGCAGAGCAATTGAAGAGGGCGTGATTTTTTTTTTAAACAATTGAGGAAATGCAATTTTATTTAAGTAATTGAAGTGTGTCTTTTGCTGTGAGTGACAGCAGAGAAGGGATGCACACAGACAACTGAAGAGTTAACACTGTCAAAAATTTTTCACCTTGCTGGTATGTAAAGCTAGAGCTGGGAAGGACAGACAATTTTTATGCCAAATTAGAGATGACTCTAAAACCTAGTGACCTTTAAATGAGATGTGAAAATCAAGGATAACTGAGTGGCATGTCTGCTAATTATTTAAAGGAATTAGTAATTCAGAAATAGAGAACTGGCTCCAAGCTGGTCTACAACTTAAGGGTATATGTCCAATTTTCAGAATCCATCATCTGGCTTGTGACCCCTGCTTGAGGTTTTCCAAGTTCAGCCTAAGATATATGGGATAAATTAGAGCACTAGAAAATATGGCAAAGGGCAACTTGTAACTGTTGTTTCTATATGACAGAGAAGCTCAGAGGTGTCACAACACCAGTAGACATCAGGTAATTTGGGATAGCAAAGTTACTGCCTCAGCTGTACATTGGAGGTACACCATCTACAGAATGATAGGGCAGCTGGACATCTTGGGGGAGCATCCTCGTGATTGCCTGTCACTGCAGTTTGCTCATCAACACTGGTTCAGATTTCTGCCTGCAGGTATTAGTGAAATACCAGGAGGAAGTAGAGCAGTTTGGGTGGGTGAGGATTCTTCTGAGCAGGCCTCTGTCTTGTTTGTGTATAGATACATCTGAGTCTGACATGCAAGCTCTTTGTATAAGCAGTGCAGTGAAGGGATCATCCTGTGCAGTTAAAATGGTCTTGATGTCGGTGCAGAAATAATTCAGATTAATTCATCAAAACCAGTGAAAATGCATCTCTGTAGGTGTAAAATAATTTGAGGTAACTGGTGTTTTGAAGATATTTAGCTGTGTATAGGATTAATCTTACAGAGGTTGCAAAGATCATGTAAGAACCTTGCTGACATGCACAGAGATTTGCCAGGGGAATGGAGAATAAATCCTGTAGTATACAGAAAAAAATTAACCCTTTCTTGACATTTCGTTTTGCTTGTCTTCTGTGTATTAGTATGCAGACTGAATAAAAGGATTTGGGGATGTCAGAGCAAGTTTGCTCTTTAACCCTCAATAATGTACTATGCCTGGTGGTGTTTCAGTTGTCTTCATGATCTAAGTATGCTTGGGAAAGGTCAGACAAGAAGTTATACACATGCAAAAGAGTAAACATTAATTTCAAAACTTTTTGTGCCAGTGACCTTTGTTATGCTTTAAAAGCTGAGCAGAAAAGTTTGGGATAAAAAGGTTGAAAAATGCCTGTCACCCCACTTTCCTCCTCCTTTTTCTCTCCTCAGTGACTTCCTCCTTCTTCGCCTCTTCGCATCTCTCCATCTTGGCCTCTGTTGTGAGCTACATCACTGCTGCTGAGAGAAAATGTAATGACTTCTGAAGACATGCGGGAGGAACCATCTAGGTCTACTAATTTATCTGTGCTCAACTGGAGAGACAGTGAGAATTCTCAACTTTGAAGATTTATGAGGATCAAGACTGAAGTCGGATGACTGCCATGATTTCAGAGAGAAGCGGGCTGTTTCAGACATTTTTATCTCAGTTCAGGTAGGAGCAGTGTGACGGAACTTCGTATGTGGCTGTTCAAGGCAGGATTGGACGTGGCGCTTGGTGCCATGGTCTAGCCTTAAGCTCTGTGGTGACGGGTTGGACTTGATGATCTATGAGGTCTCTTCCAACCTTGATAATACTGTGATACTGTGATGTCTATGTCTGTGTCTTGTGCGTGGATTTCTTCTGATGTGTCGTGGGGAGAATGAATTAAAATGTTTTGATGCCTTTCTTCTCCAAATTGAGACAGTTGTTTCATTGCCTGCAGATCCATAAGTGGTTTTGTTAAACCCTCCCTGTGTGTCTGACGCTTTAGATAAAAGTTCTCGGCTGAAATATAGTCAGGGACTCTGACCCATAACAGTCATGGCAATCTAGATGGGATGCAAGGTGATTCGACAAGGATCTAGTACTGTGACACATTTAAAGACAGTAGATAATTTTTAAATGGGATATTCCTTGAAGAGATTTTCCAGCTGTAGCATTGAAAAGGTCTACTTAGCCCAATGAATTAGACAGGAATTGGACTAGTGGAATTAGCATTAGCTACGTAGTGTGATATTTAGGCCACTTAATGCTGGTGTTTCTGCACAGCTTTGTCCCATCTCATGTATGCATAGAATCAAAGAATCACTGAAGTGTTTAGGTTACAAAAGACCTTTAAGATCAAGTCTAATCATTAACCTAATTCTACCAAGCCTGCTGCTAAGCCATGTCCTTAAGCACCACATCTACCATGTCCTTAAGCACCACATCTACATAACTTTCAAACCAGTATCTGCTGTGATGAGTTGAGACAGCTGAAGCTCTAAGGCAGACTGCAGTATCATGATATTCAGCTATCTTAGAATCATAGAATTGTTAAGGTTGGAAAAAGCCTTTTAAGATCATTTAATCCAACCATTAATATCCTGTGAGACATGCTAGTTTGGTAGGATTTTGTACAGGTAGGTGTTTACTTGTAGGTGCCTTTGTGTGAACTATGTTTTTAAGTTATGTATCCTCATTTAGGATCATGTCAACTACACCAATTGCAAAATTAACTATAGAGTCTACAAAATTTCAAGGTAGAAGCAATTTAAGATTTATTAGCACTATTAGAGCAAATCACAAGATTTTAACAATACTTAATCATCAGGCAGTTAAGAGAGTGATTAAAGTTTGCTATAATCAACACAGTGATACAGTTAAGGATTCAAAAATGTCAAGGTTTACATAAGGCTTATGACAAAGTTTCCTACATGAAATCATACATTAACAAACTTACACACAAAGGCATAGAAATTAACCTCTCTTTGCAAATTCCAGTAAATTATTGATGCCAGATGATCTCTGAAACCTGATAAAATCTAGTTGTGATGAATTACTTACTATTTTCCTTTGTCAGTGTTTGTCAGCAGATAATCTTTAACATATGTTCTTCAACTGTATCTATCAGTGGAAACAGACCTTGGAAATACACACAGAAATCAACCTTAGGTATCTTCCTGAAACCGACCCTGATCGGCGTCCCAATTCAGGGGGACATACTGGGTCACAGCTTACATGCAAGCTTACTTGCAAGTTTTGGGATCACAAGATGGTTGATTTTGGTCACTACTTTTCAGTTTTCAGCCATAAGTGATTCTGGTAGAGCATGGGACTCTGAATTCCTGGGGTCATGGTTTTGAGCCTCCTGTAGGACAGCATATCTTGAGACAGTACTGTAGGCTTACCCTGCTCCAGCAGGGGGGTGGATTTATATGATCTTTCGAGGTCCCTTCCAACCTATAACATTCTGTGATTCTGTGATACCCTTCAGAGTGGGCAGTAGGTGTTTCAGGTATCGTTATGGACAGTCCTTTCACCCTAATGCACTGCACTTGTAACCAAGTCAAGAACACAATTTTAGCTAGACCTGACATTACAACATGGCAAGTCCACACAGCTGTATGTTGGGGGACATCTGGTCAATGCACTGGAATATCAGACAGCATCTTAGGTGAAATAGATGCTTCCATTTGATCATCTGAACAGTCTGTAGACTCAGTTTTCCACACTGGCTAAATGGATATGGGCTGTCATGGGAGTTTAGACACTTAGATCACATGCAGACATAGGCATTTCAACACCTAAATTAAATGCTTTAATCTGGGTTTTGAATTGCATCTATGATGCATGTGTACCTTAATCTACCCATCTGAAAGAGCAGTCAATGTAATAACTTAACTTTACAAACAAATGAGAAACAATGTCTTTGTTCTCCAAGAAGAGGAGATTTGTGTAACAGTAATATTCACAAACACAGAAAACCTCATTATGAATCCACTAAAATTGCAAGGACTTCTCTTGGTCTAAAGCTATCCACAGATCACACAAGTGGTACAAATCTGATGAATAAACTGCTTGTGTTTCTTGACAGAATTTTTCATGTCTGTTAACATGGTGGATCCCCCAGGGGACCATATGTAGCAACTTGTGTACTCCGGGAAGGTGGCAGGCTGCAGAGGAGCCACAGCATGAAGTGATGTACAAAACTCAAGACTGTCATTTGATCCCCGTACCTAAAGCAGAAAAAAATCAATATGTATACTGTACTGAAAGGTTACAAGTCTCTTTCATCTAATGCTAGCAAACCTTTCTCTCTATAAAAGCAAAAGAACACACAACACCTAAGAACTCTAATGAATAGCTGCAGAGTGTGGATCTGTCTTTTGTTATCAGCTACTGTCACAGAGGACTGCAATTTTTTTTTTCTCTCTCTCTCTCTCCAAAGGCCCAGAAGTCACATTTCAGTTTCGAATTTCTTTTATCTTTAAGCTTCCAAGCAGATATATTTGATTCATAAATTCATTCAGAAAAGACTTTTGTTGGCTTATGCTCCAGTGGCACTATGCGTTGCTTGTTCAGCAGGAACAAATAGTTCAGGTAGACTGAAATCCAGTAATTCTCCATAAGGACTTTACAGGAAAATATTGAAGTTAGATCGAGGAACTGTTGGACCTGAGGTGGGATTAGTCTGCCTCTGCTCACATACAGCATTTTGTTACTCAGTACGCCAAAAAAAGAGCACTAAAGAGTAGAGAAATTGCAGAAATAAATCTGTTGTAATGAGATTCACAACTGTTGTATGACTGTGCCACCAGGGACGTATTGCTGTGTTACTGCTGCTCTTTATCCTCTATGATTTTGAACAAAACATGAGTTTTGTTATAAATGATAATTTAGATTTGCTGATAAGCCTCTCTGCTCTGTCCATCTGAACTAGTTCCAAAGACATTTTTATCAGTGAATTAAAATTATTAATGGCTAATTCCACAGCAGGTGGAAGCAAGCACTAGCAGTAGGGCAAAAAAGAAGTTGTATTTTATTAATTGCAGTATGCTCATACCATGGGCAGGGCAGATAACTGCCTTGCTGTTTGTCCTAGAGATCCCTCCTACACCCCAAATATTGCAAAATCCTTGGAATATGAAACTTAAGTGTCAGTTAAGCCATTACATATAAACACATCAAAAATTCCCTTTTTTGTGGAATGAATGAAGTACATGTCCTAGGGTAAGCATAGTGTAGAGTGGAACTGCTGTCTGTGACTGCTGTGCTGATTTCATCACTGAAGAAACATGATTATACAGAAGAAACAGACCTCTTAACTGAAATCCCCAATTTTGCACGTAATACTTTATCCATAGAAGACACAGACAACAATTCACTTTAACACTTATAGAGAGTAATCAAAAGAGAGTAATCAAAAACAACAACTTCACACCTTTTTCACCCATTTACTAACTCAAATTTCCTTTTTCTCCCATCTCACCTGCTTCTCACCTTGGGTTTTTTTGGGGATTTTGTGTGTTTTAATTGGACATTGAGTATATCGATCTTAAAAGCACAATTGTAAGATGGACTTCATGCCCTGCAACTGAATTTCTACTGTATCTGCCCCTCCAAAGAAATATTAAGGATAATTTGATACTATCATAACATTGTCAGTTCAGTGAAGTTTTTTTCCCTAGGTTATCAATAGGAAAATATTACCTCAGGTCTGCCTGCATCTTCAGGACATGATTCAGACTTAAATATTGTGAAACTGGGCATTTTTCCAACTTGGTTTGATGTTGTTTCCAAGTGAAGAAAACATTACTTGATCAATTTGCTGAAGCAGAGCTACTAGATGATTACACTTTGTTTAATTATTTGATTTTAGTATCAGTGAAAAAAATATTTTTTGTCAAGTTATATCAAATGAAGATTGAACAACATATGCAGAAGAACTGACAGAGCAAGGAAATCCATAAAAATTGAAGTGACTAAAAAGCTTTTTAACATTACAACTGTCAAATGAAAATAAACATGACGATCATTTCAGTGAAAGGATAAGGAAAAAAAATGAACAAAAAGGTGCCTCAGTATTTGTGACAGAATCATAGAGTGTTGGAGAAGTTCTTCAGCTTCATAGCCCGCAACTGCGAACCTGACAGTGTGCACCTCGAATGCCTTCATGTGTGCACCTGCATCCTGGAGGGCAGCGGCATTTCCACCTCTCCCATGAAAACAGTGATGATGCACCTCCTGCACTAATCTTGGTCACTCCAAGGCCTGTCAGGATGTCATAGGAGGCATTTCATGCAGCTGCTGGAGGAAATGACGTTGTTCCTGCACTGCTGCCTGGAGGACAAAAAAATAGAGCACTTCTTCAACCTGCTTCTGCAAAGCATCATGGTGCCCCCAAAGCCAGTCATCTATGAGCTGAAAGAGGCCATGAAGAGGTCTGTGCAGGAGCACGAGGAGATGGGAAGTGGATTGGATGAGTATGCCGGGAGAGCACGGTGCCATGGCCTTGGGAGCCCTGCTCTCTGCTGTCTGTCAGCAGTGGCAGTTCAGAGCCATGGCTGGAGTCCTGCTCCTGTGCTGTGGGTTGTGGTGGTGGGTCAGGAAAAGGAGCAGCCATAAGCCAGAGCCCACAAGAAAGAGGAGAAGCAGCAGCAGTATAGTTGAGGATGTGTCCAGCACTGACACTGATGAGGAGGACTAAATGAAGATGACCTTGCTAATCAGAGCAGCTTGGACAAACATTTGTTGAACTGCATGCAGTGCCCAATGAAGAGTCTGGCCTGTAGGAGCCATGGGGTGGAGAACCTGAGTGATTTAATACCATTCTAAGTTCCATTATTGTTTCCTTCAGTTTTGTCTAACTCCACAGCAACCCAAAACCCTTTGGCAAATTTAATTAGGCCTTTGAATTGCAATGTTCCAGGCTGGACTTTACACACAAGTACTCCATCATCAGTATTTGAAATCTGGCAAACCATCTGTTTCTTCAGTTTCTATCTGTTTCACAGCAGTGAGTCGGTAGGGGCCTTTTCTTGCTCCATGTCTCTCCATTCAGTACTTTTTGTAAGTTCTGCTGGGGACTTCAGTTCTAATAATCTCTCTGAGTGCATGCTGCCAGAGAGAGAGAGAATAACTTGACAAGTATTCACTGATTTCACCATTGCTGCTGAGGCTGGTGGATCTGCTTCTGCTGGACTGTGCATGCTGTGACTCGTCAGTCAGCGACAGAGCATCGCCACTATGAGACAGAAGAGATGCTTCAAAGTCATCTTTGTAATGTTGTCCAGGAATGGTTTCTTCAACTGATGCTTGTTTTCTGGAAGAAGATCCTTCAAAGTCTTCAACATATGACAGCTCCTTGAGTGGTTCTGAAAGCAGATAACCTTTTCTCTCTGCTTATTGGCTCAGTTTGCAAGAAGACTTTTCTATTCTTGGGTCAGACAGAGTATCTTTATGTGCCAGTCTGTGTTCTGTGATGTCTTCTGTACCATGAAGACCTTCCACAGCCAAACCAAATGAGCTCATTTTCAGAAATGAGGACTGACTTTGGAAGACTATGCAGTGAGCTCTCCTGTTCTTTATCTAACGACAAGACATCAGAACTTTCCAAAGGCTTAACATCAGAATCTTCAGTCTCATATTCCTCAGGCTTTATGTGTTCCAAATCTTCCTGTATCTCGGATTTAAGAATGAAGGCAGCTTCATCATCAAATGCTTTTACCACATTTTACCACGTTTTTCATTTTCAGGATCCATGGGATATCCTGCTAATGTCTTTCACATTTTTGAGAAGAGATCATGTTATCTAAGGAATTACCTGCTTCAGAATTCTTTGTGTTTGTTAAAACAGAGAAAGATGTTCCAGAATATTCTTCTGCACGAAGATCTATCACAGCCACCTTCTTGGTGAGAGAGCCAACCAACAACCCCTTGTGGGACAAGAAAGTTTGGAGGTTGTCTGGGGCACAGTGATCATGAGTTGATTGAGTTTTCAATCCTTGGAAAAACAAAGAGATGTGACGAGTGAAACCATTACGTTAGACTTCCAGAGGGAGAACTTTGGCCTGTTCAGGAGACTGATTGACAAAGTCTCTTGGGAGGCTGCCCTGAAAGATATAGGACTTCAGGAAGGCTGGACATACTTCAAGAGGGAAGTCTTAAAGGCACAGGAGCAGGCTGTTCCCATGAGACAAAAGATGAGTAGGTGGGGAAGGAAACTTAAATAGGGATTTTTGGCTGCACCTCAGGAACAAGAAAAGAGTTTATGACCTCTGGAAGAGGGGCAGGCCTCTCATGAAGACTTTAAGGATATAAACATTGTGGAAATGCTGGTGCTGGTCTCTTTTCACAAGCTATTAGTGATAGAACAAGAGGGGATGGGTTCAAGTTACAACAGCGTAGGTTTGGACTGGATATTAGGAAGAATTTTTTCACAGAAAAGGTGGTCAGGCACTGGAATGGGCTTCCCAGTGAGGGAGTTGAGTTGCCATCCCTGGATGTGTTTAAAGATCGTTTGGGTGAGGTGTTGAGGTATATGGTTTAGAGGTGAACTTGTGAGGTAGGGTAGATGGTTAGACTCAATGATCCCAGGGGTCTTTTCCAACCAGAGTGATTCTGTGATTCTGTGAGTGTCAGTCTCTTCTCCCAGGCAACTTAGTGATAGGATGAGAGGGCAGGGCCTGATCCTGCAACAGAGTAAGTTTAGGTTGGATGTTAGGAAGCACTGCCTCATGGAAAGGGTGATCAGATATTGGAACAAACTGCTTTACGGAGGTGGTGGAGTCCACATCCTTGGAGATGTTTAAGAAAAGACAGGATGTGGCACTTAGTGCCATAGTCTGGCTGACTGTGGTGACGTTAGGTCAGAGACTGGCCTTGATGATCTTAGAGGTCTCTTCCAGCCTCAGTCGTTCTGTGATCCTGTGATTCTGCAATTTATTGTAGCAGGACATTCATGGTACAAGTTCAGGAATTCATATAAAAGTGTTGGCAAGAACAGTTATGAGCAAACTTTCACCTGTCTTGTAACAGGAATATTTTTCTAGTTGCAAATATCAGCATTCAAAAATCAAAGTTTGCTGGTATCATTTTGTTTTATCATGTACACATTTGTCATAATTTATTTTCAGCATCTGATCTTTCAGCAATGATGAAAACGATGGGAATGATGGGAAGTCATCTTCAAATTATTTTAATCTGTAAATTATTCATGGAAATAATTTGGGGATATGGTCTAGCAGTTAGGCACTAGGAGAAAGGGCTGGACTTGATGACCCTGGAGGTCCTTTCCAGCCATGATGATTCTATGATTCTGTAAAAAATGCATTTAATAACATAGCTAACGTTGTTAAATTGTTGGTCCAGAATCTCTGTGAGATATTGAAATAAGAGTGCATCTTATGTGGCCAGATTATTCATGGTCTAAATGAGTCTATCCTGTGCTCCACAATAAACTAAATGAAACATGTTTTTAGGTTGCATTTTGTCCTTCTCCAGAAACAGATGTTTATAATAGCGCTCCAAGAATTCCTACATCTCTCTTTTCAAAAAGAAAACTCTTGAGTTCAGAAACAAATGTGAATATGGTATGCTTTTTGGTCAAGTGAGAGCTATTCCAAATGGCAACTGCAAGCCTGTGTCAGTAGATAAGATAAAAATTGCTTTAAATTCTAGCATCATACTTGTTCTTCTCAAGTCAATGGCACAACTGAAAAATGGAAGGACCCTTTGATTTTCATTGGCTTTGGATCAGGCCTTCTTTAAAATTAATCAGATAGTCTTTAATCAGCTCTGATCCTTACATCACTGAGGCATAATGATATCCTTTAAATGCAGAGTCTGTGAAACACATTGTGTAAGGGTCGTGCAGCTAAGCAGCTTGCTGGAAGCCAGAGATGTAATCTTTGGTAGAAGAATAAAAACATCAACATCATCCAGGAAATTATTCATAAAAAGAATCTCTGGTAAATCTTGACATAAGTAGGTTTTTACAGCAATCAAATAAAGCAATTATTTACAGCAATATATATTAAAAAAATGTATCCTCTAGAGCTGAGACTATACTATTTGCACAGAATAGATATTTCTTTTCTTTGTAAAATCTAAAAGCATTTCTGAAGTTCAATAGAAATAACTGAAAGTTCAAATTAAACTGTGGATCTAGAAACTGACATAAACAGCTGCACTTCAACAGTGTATTTAAATTAAGCTGGGACAAATCATAAATGTGTTTGGATAGAAAAAGTGACTAAAAATTGCTTAAAAAAGGACAATTTTAATTGAAACAAAGAAAGACCTATGGTAGCAGACCAAAGAACTGATCTGGAGGAAAAATGAGGATATAATCTAGTTCCTAATACCATTCCAGATAATGGAGAATTAAAAACATTAAAAGAGAAACCTTGAATGTGATTGATACTTAATTCAAAACCATCGAAGCAAGCAAAGTGCATGGGTAATGTAGCAGTAATGATGTCTGGAATGTGCAAAGACACTAATTGCAGTATTCTTTGCTAATTAAAGAACCTGTAATTATAGCACAAGAATGTTGAAAACTATCTTGGTACAGCACCAAGACAATGTCATATAACTTCTTCCATGTGCACAAAGGTGGAGCTTCATTTCCACGTGCATTAATCATGCATGTCAGGCCCTTTACTAATGAAAGAAACAGACATGTATGTTGGTGATCAAATGAGGTAAAAACAGAGGAAAACAGATTCTGTCAGTTCTCTTTTCCTTGTGGTAAGTATGACATTTGAGCTGAAAGCACAACCGTACGGACCCCAGCTCACAGATATGTGCATGTATTTTTTTCACCCTTTTGTGTTCAACACACATTTTCATTTGAACTGCTATAGAAAAAGGGTGAGGAACTCATACCAGACCTGCAAATTTTCATACATTTTCTCACTATTTCTTCTTTAAGGCCCTTTCGTCTCACAGTGATTCATGTCTCTGCTGTCATTTTCAGCTTCCTTCTGTTGCTGGAATTAAATCAGCATAATGCATATGTTATTCATTCCTAATATCAGGAATATCAGCAGAGTCATGCAGAAAAAAGTAAGTCTGGGAAAAAGGAAGTTTACATTCTTACTCTAACATGAGGCTTTGTGATATCAGTGTATTGAATCTATTTGATTGACATAGGATATACTCAGATCCCTCATAACTAGTTGATGGAGGCCAGGTGATGTTAAGGTCACTTGAGTGACATAGCATTAATGTCATTCTTTTCCTTGGACCGAGTGACAAACTATTATCTCCATGCTAGGTTTTAATTGGATTGATATCTCAAATTCTAGCACTGACAGCTGCCCCCAGGATGAGTATTTTTTGATATATGCAATTTCATGTCATCATGAGATTGTTGATGATTAACATCAGCTCTTCAGAACTGTCAACCAGAAAAGGAAATAAAGGCTGAGACTAGTGTTCAAGCCTGAAAAGATAATTATGACCCTGGAGCCTTCAATGTGGCTTTTTGTTAAAAGCATAGTTACTTGAACTACCTCAGGGCAATGGCAGTGTAGATTTAAAAGAAACCTGTTATTTGGAGTTTGATTAGGTTTCCATTTGTTATATTAGTAATCTCAGTAGGAAACACCTAACTCCTTTTGAAAAATGTGTCAAAGGAACTAAAGAGAAGTAAATGAGAACTTAATTGGACACATGAGAGTCACTTATAAGCTTAGCAATGAAAGAAAGATCATCGTAGCCAGGAAGAGAAATGTTTCCTGTCTCCAGAGTTTGCATGAGATAGATTATAGCAGTGGTGGGTATCATTAAGTAACGATGTGCAACCACAGTGCAGTGAGCAGTTGATTACCTTGGTTAGCAATCTAATCATGGATCAATCAATGTCAGTCTTTTAAAGGAATCAGTCTAGAGACTTAGTGTTATCCTGGGAAACATTTGCCCACATGATCATAGAATCATAGAATCGTTAGGGATTGGAAGGGACCTCAAAAGATCTAGTCCAATCCCCCTGACACAGCAGGATCACCTAGACCAAGCCACACAGGAACACATCCAGGCCAGTCTTAAACGTCTCCAGTGAAGGAGGCTGCACAGCCCCCCTGGACAAGCTGTTCCAGTGCTCTGTCACCCTCACTGTGAAGAAGTTCCTTCTCATATTTCTGTGGAACCCCCTATGTTCCAACTTACTGCTGTGTCAATGAAAGAAAAGAAAAAATAATGAGCACAGTTATCCAACTGCATCTATGCATGTAGGTTTGTTTGCTACATCTGTGTGGAATCTGATCGATGCAAAGACCAAACCAGTCCACAGAAATCTCTTCTGAGCACCCACCTTATATCAGGACCACTGAGCTCCATCTTATGTTCTACTCTCTCACACTTCCTTCTTTGCTTTGCTTTAACAGAGCCATTTATACCAAATGCAACCATTTATAATTCTTACAGTATAAAGCCGAATTCAAAGTAACATTTTGCAGATGTCTGTGCTGTGTCCAATGACTAAAACGAAATACGTAGGCACACTATGGGGTTATTTTACTGTTCCACAGAATGAAGCAATCACTGCATCTATAAATCAAGAGGTAAAACATGCTCATGGACACACAAATACATGTTAACATAGTTGATTCTGAACTTCAACAAGAGCACAAAAATGTAAGATCACCACCTTAGAATCACAGGCTGGTTTAGCTTGGAAGAGACTTCAGAGATCACCCAGCCCCAAGCCCCCCCTGCCATGGGCATGGACACCTCTCACCAGACCAGGATGCCCAGAGCTGCATCCAGCCTGGCCTAGAACACTCCAGGGATGAAGCAGCCACAACCTTCCTGGGCATCGTGTTCCAGTGCCTCAGCACCCTCACAGAGAGGAATTTCTTCCAAAGTTGTCATCTAAATTTCCCGTTTTAGCTTGAACCCATTCCCCTTTGTATTATCACTAGAGTCCCTCTCCAGCTTTCTTGTAGGCCCTTCAGGTACTGGAAAGGCTGCTTTAAGGTCTCATTAGAGCCTTCTCTTCTCCAGGCTGAGCAACTCCAAGTCCTTCAGTCTGTCCCCACAGCAAGGTGCTCCACCCCTCTGATCATCCTTGCAGGTCAGACTTCTATTTAGTTCTGCTGACGTGAGCAGTGCAGTTTGTCTTTGATATCTTGAGTGTAGTAAGTTCTCATTTTGCTGTCTTTAGAAAGAAAGAATATGTTCCAATAAACCAGTGCCCAACCATCAGAAGACGCTCTCTACTCCCATAACTTCAGAATAATTCAATAGGAAATGGAGGAAACACAATCTCTCTTTCTTCTCAAATTAACTTTTCTTTGTAAATCCGACCAAAGTGTGTACATTCCACACTACCAGTTTCTGTTACATCAAATGATGTAACAGAAGAAAGACAGGCATTCAGAAAACTCCACTGTATTGGTTTGCGTTGTGCAATGAACAAATAACAACTGAAGATGCAGCTGATAGAAACCATGCACTGAATTACAGAATAGGCTCAACTATAGTCCAATTAAATGTTTGAACTCTTACAAAACACAAAAACATTATAAAAGAGACAAACATAATTTGTGCACCCTCTTCAAGTTAAAACAACTACACAAAGTTTTTTCAAATATATTTATTATGACCAGCTGGCCCAATACTAACCAAATTCACAATGAGTAAACTCATTTATGTTAGTCAGTAAATACTCTGAGCCAAGAAAGGCTATAGAAATAAACCTCATTGGTTGTCTGCTACAGCTGGTACTATTCTTGAGCTTCTTGAAGGTATCAGTCTTCACTTGAATGACAGGAGTAAGTCTGAGCTCCTTTTAGGATTAGTATGATCTAATATATCTCTGAAATCTACAAAGTACCTCAGGTTGCTGATGGTATTGAGGATATAACCTGACATGCCATAGAAATAAAATTACTTTCAGTGCTACGTAACTTATTTTTATTTTCTTTACATATAAAAAGCCAAGGACACATTTACAATGTTTTAAAAATTTACTAGACCCTATAACTCCTAGGAATTAGCACAGCTAAACCAAGTAACAGATGTCCTGGAAATGTTTCACATTCATTCATTCTTCAGCACTTCTATTCAGCATTCTGTTGTCCACAGTATTAGAGCAAACGATCTAATCTTCTATGATAAAAATAGACAAAAAGACAAACTGCTTTGGGGCCATTTCAAATCACAGTGTGGTTCAGATTCTTATTACTAAAGCCTGCTCTTCAAATTTAAAATTATTTACCAATGTTTTGTCATTATTTTATTCGCTTTAATTTTAATGAGGCAGACACGGCAGATAGAGGAATCTGCAGGTACCAGTGTCATTACTTATTAATTGTGCCTGCAAAGCTATTCAGTATAACACATGCATAGTGGCCCAACAATTTGGCTGCCCATTTATTTTTTTATAGAGGCAGCATAGCTGGCCCATATGTGTGGAATGATGGCTTCCATGCTTAATACCATGTTTCTAGGAAAATACATCACTATATAAACAACAGCCTGTGTAATTAGTTTGGTTGCGATCCACAGCTTTTTGCAGTGTACACAGCCACGGAGTAACTGCAGATCAAGGTGTGCACGCAGCCCGGTGCGAGGAGGGAAATGTGATGCAGAGACACCAGTTTTGCTCTTCTTGCGCAAGGATATGTAATTCGAGACAAGAGAGCAGCCCTGTTACTGGTAGTCGAAGTGGTTTCAAGGGTTCTGCGAGTGCTCCTACATATGCCTCCAACTTAGCTCCCGCAAGTAATTTGCGGTGAGGTTTAGGCTCCGTGACCGTGGCTCATTTCCTGCCCCTGCGCCGGGACTGCGGAATGGAGGACCACGGGATGAGGGCGTCCCGGGTGGCGGTGGCAGCTGATGGAGGCCCCTAGCGGGGCGGAACGCAGCCCCGCTGCCGAGCACCCCCACCGCAGGGTTTGGCCGGGGGTCCGCCGGGCCCACGCACGGCCTGCGGAGGCTGGCAGTGAGGGGTGAAAGGCCCACCTGGGGCTGAGGTCAGCTGCGGCTGTGCGGGTTCCCCGGCTGAGGCCCCGCGCGGTGGTCACTGCCGACCGCCTGGAGCGAGCAGCAGCCCCGGGCAGGAACCGCTGAGAAGCTTCTGGAGCGTGAGGCTGTTCAGAACGTGAGGGAAGGCAAAATGCCCAAGTGCTCTCACTGTTTTTTTATTTTGAACTGGACAGGTCCAGTCCAAGGACTCTGCCTTACTTCGATCCCAGTCCCTCAATTCTTTAACCCCCCCTCCTGAGTCTGTTTTGGACCTGCGGCTGAGTCCAGCCTGAGACTGCCACAGCATCTATGCCCAGTACCTGCAATGACAGTGATGTAAGTGCCGTCAGGAGGGTCGGGTTTATTACTGTTTTTTTGTGTATTTGTTTCAAGTTTATTGTTATTTTCATTATAGCAGTTTTAGTTTTCCAGTCCATAAGTCTTTCTTCTTTATTCCCTTTCACTTCCCTGTTGGGAAGGGAGAGGAGTGAATAGAGAGCATCTGTCATTTGTCTAGCGGCCAGACCTAACCCTTGACAAACATTCTTTTCAAAGTGAATGTGCAAGAGGGAGGTATGGACTCTTCACAGTGTTGAAACACATCTTTACTATCCAGTATGAAGTATGTTGCAAAACAGGCCTCCGTCTGTATTCTCTCAGGCTATCTTATCTTAAAAGCACTGTCAACTGTTTTTCAAGTATTTATTCTTCATATATAAAGTAGCCGCTGCACTCTTCTGCTTTGGTTGTTCTAAGGTTGGTTCCACGTTTTCCCCTTCTCAGCCTTTGCCAATTAACAGCATCTTCCTGCTTGAACTTTTCTGTCCTCAAAAGAACACCTGTTGGAAAGGTAATGTTAGATTAACAAAGAAATAATGCAGCATAAGTAAGTGTTCGTCCCTCTATGTGCTCCTCTATTTCTCCTGGAAAATAAGATTTTAAATCTCTTAGCTATCTGTGACATAGGTAAGTAACATGAATTATGACATAAAAGTTGTAAAATGGAGGAAATTCCTTGTTTTCCTAACAGACAATATTTGAGTCACTTTCTTCATACATAGGAGAACAAATGTTTAATATCCTGCTCTCAGTGACTCAAATCCATAACTCTATGCCCTACAGAGAGGTTTAGATTGCTGTTTGCTTTTCCGGTGTCTTGCAAGTTTACTGACAGCTAAGATGTTTAGTGTCTGGCATCAGACACTGTGTGACATGCTGAAACAACATGCTTGATCTCAGGAAAGATGAATAACCAGAAATAAACTGAGCAAACTTTTGTGCAATGCCTGTGAACACTGTTCACAGTATCAGAAACATGAGGTGTCAGTGGAAGGACCGTGATTTGAGTGTCCAGTCTAAGCAAGGTTGTCCAAAACCAGTGCAGAAATCTATTGACTGTAGATCTGTACATTTATTGACTGTAGATAAAAAAGGGGTTTTGTACCAAAGAGAACAGATAAGAGGTTGCTCTCACAACGCAACCTTCTAAAATTTCTCTCCTCTCCTGTTGAAGTGTGTGTGAGGCTAGGTGAGCACATGGGAGCTGGCTAGAGTTAACCACATAAGGTAATCTATGTAGCAGGTGAAAACAAGTTAACTTTTGCTGGGAATATCAATTATGTGATGCTTCAGTCCTCATTCAGAAGAAGAGCACTTCCTCGTCACTCTGAGAAATAAAAGCATGACCCTAACAAAGAAAATAATGCTATCACAATCCTGATTCCCAGGGTGGGAAGACACTTAAGGGTTATGTTGTCCTTATTTGAATTTGGATTGGGCAAAGGCTAGCATTTTCCTCTTATCAGAAGAATTCCAATATGGACTTGGGTGGCTTCATTTACAGTTTTGAATCTGTAAATATTGATCTCCAGGCCAGTTCATTCCTCTTCTCAGACTACTGGTATTTCAAGCCAGAGACCAGATCTCATAAGGCATCACCTTAGCATATGTACTTGCAACAACATATAAAAGTTTCATGTATGGGTAGGCTGGTCTTGTTAAGAACTTGATTCACATCAAGATATATTTGCACTGATATTAGTGCATACATTTTAATACTTTTAAAACCCACCTGGATGTGGTGGTTCCTGTGTGACTTGGACTAGGTGATCCTGCTCTGACACAGGGATTGGACTAGATGATCTTTCGAGGTCCCTAATGTTCTATGATTCTGTGAACAGTATGGGTAGTTTTTGTAGTTGAGTGAGGAAATGTTACAGCTGTACCTAGAGTCAACAGCAGTAACTTCTGGGTTGAGATTGTCTCCTTTTCTATGCACTATGTAAGGTTGAAAATTTTCCCTAAAATAAATTGTTTTGGAATGCAAATAAGTAGCAAAAAAATGGATGAAATAAGGATGTCAATGCACAGATTATTTTGGTTTTTTGTTCATTTCCTTGAGATCCCTCATATTTTCAAAACTAGTTTTCAGTGCATCTGCCTGGAAGGATAGTATAAGTGCTACACTGTGCAAAAGCCTAGTAAGGCTGATTTAATGACTGAAACAGCAAAGTTAAAGGTGATCTGGAAATACAGAATGCTCATGTCATAAAAATAATTCTTTTCTTTTGTTAACAAAAGGCAGCACTGAAAAATAAAATACATTTTGATTGTTCTCTAGCTATACTTAAGTGGCAGACTGTGCGCCTGCAGATTTTTATTACATGCTGGATTAGCTTGACTGTAAATAAGAATTGTTTTGTCTTTAGTAAAAGGAATTCAGTATAAAGATTATGGAGCTGAAAGGTGCACTGTGTTTGGTATTTTCTCTAAGACTGTGAAGAAATTTGTGACTGTCGTTCATAATGAATTAAAAAAAATAACTTGTAGCTTGTGATTGCAAATGTACATGAAAGTAGGAAATAAAAATAGCACTGACATTTCGAGCATGAGGTCTACTTCAGAGACGAGTTGGTAAGAAAAAATAAAAGCAAATAAAAGTCAGGATTTGTTTATTTTTCAGCTGGTATGTTTTTACTATGAAAGATGAGATACAGGTTTTGTCTGAGCTACTGTAAAGGTGGAATGAGCCTTTGGAACACATAGAAGTTTGTTAACGATGAATGAAAAGCTGGATGACATCCTCAGGGAACTGAGAAGCAATGTAAGGTTTCAGTTTCAAGGGTAAACTGCAGTGCTTCAGACTTGATATTCCTGAAGGGAGAAGAAACTCCAACAAACCAACAATTACCAGTTTATAATTTAAACGTCTGTTTATAATTAAAAGCATCAAGTACCTAAATGAATTTTATCTTGAGAGAGGAAACCCAAAGCATAAAAATAAATCAATAATACATAAATTGAAAAGGATCTCTGTAATGTAGTGAAGCCATTGAATGTATTTTTCTGATTCTCATGTAGGGTTAGTGAATTTGAACAGAACAGCAGGCTAAAGCACTTAATGATTTCATCTCTTACTGGATTAAATTTGAGTATTCTCCTTCAATACAGTCTCATTATGGTAAAAGTGAGGCAAATTTAATTCTATTGCTTCTTTTTTGTTGTTTTGTTGTTATTTGCCTCCACTATACACATTTGAAAAAAGTGGAGCTGCCTGGCTTACCTAGAAGTCCCTGCTTTTGAAGCCAGGTTACTGATGAATTCCAACTTCTTTCCCTGTTTTCATTGCTCCATCTGCCATTCACAGTGTCATGAACATCTGAGATGGAAACTACCTCTTAGATCATCCAGTCCATCTGGAAGTGCTTCAGACTTCCTGCAAGATGATTATGGCTTCATGTATCATTTTGATGTATTAGAGTTGACCATTGAGGGACTTTGCTCATGAAGGAACACAAAGAAATAGTGTGCTGACTTTGAATAGAATAAATGTATGAATAACTCAACATTAGAAAAATACGTCATGTTGCAGTCTTCACCCAGGTGTCACAAAGCAACAGAACTGTGGCATAAAATGCAAATAAAATTATAAACAAGTAAAAATATTATTTGTAGCATTTCTTCACTAGTAATAAGGAAATGCATGCTCACCATTTATCATTATAGTTCATGTTTACTACAACAGACTGCTAAAGCAGGTAAATTGAAATACTAGTGTAAAGTAAGATTTGGATTTCAAATCTGAATTGAGGTTTTAAATAAGTTACTTGTTTCTTGGAAGCTCGTTCATCAAAATAGGGGATACTAAAATCTACTTCATTAAGCTCATCAACATAGGTGGAACTCACTGATTTCTAATTTAGCTCCTTTAATCTACCTTCAGTCTCAAAAATCATTCTGCTTCTTTATTTCAGTGTTCAGACTGTTGACCAACTGAAGAAGATAAAGCTATTTCTCAGATAGCTTACTAGCTCATGAGATGGCCAAGTCCAGTATTGCAAATCTGAAAACCATAAAATAGCCTAAAGTTATTAGGATACTCAATATAATATGATTAGGGTAGTTTTACTTGGTTTCTGCTTGTTTTGGGTCTATAAATTTTATTTTCTTTCTTCTACAGCTGGAAAAAAAATCTGGAATTAAGTATTTATGAATTCAGGAGTCTCCTGTATTTGCATTCCTCCAGCTGCTATCCCAGACCTTAACAGCACTACCTCTAAAATGTAAAGATTATTTCTAACACTCTGAGCTTCACAGGAAAATGCCAAGATCTGTTCCAATGGGAACAATTTGGTGGTGGAAAGGGAAGAAAAAAGTAAGAAAACTGTAGCATCTAGGTGTCAACAACACTCTTGTTTCTTAAGGAGTTTCACTGAACAGAAAGATATGCCAAGCAGCACAGCCCTAATGCAGAAACAACGAGTTAACTCTGATCAATCCAGTTCTGAAACAAGAAGTAATATATTTGTGTTAATGTGGTGTCAAACTCAAACTGATTATCCCTGCTGAAGGGGAAGATTTAGTAGCTCAAACACTGCAATATTTCTGTGATTATACTGGTTTTAGGACAAGAGAGTGTAAGAATAGCTGTTTGGCCATAGCAAATTCCCACTTAGCTCAGTATCCTGCCTGCAACAGATGCTAACCCTGGAAGTCCAGAAACAGTGGAAGAATTAGAAACCATATCATATACCTAACATATGCTCCTAGATAGCAGCTAACTAGCTCTGGAGCTTCTTGAGCCGTGGGGTTGTGTCCACATGTTTCAGCTCCCAAATTGTACCTATGCATGAGCACAGCCATACCTCCAGAGGTAAGCTGAGGGTCTCATGACCAAAACAAGTGCAGGACACATAGATTTCTGCAACACCTAAGCTGCAGTGAAGTGGAAGCACCAAGCCTCTTTGAAACATTTACTAAATCCAGAAATTATCATAGCTAAATTTTGCTAAATGTAAACAGTGCTCCAAAAATTACCTGTACATGAAAATGTCAGTGTAAAATGTGGCTTGACTGAGGAGAAATTACTTAGATTAATAGGCTATACTGAAAAAGCTTTTTCAAGTTTCTAACTGTATAATATATATTAATCAGAGGTGACTGTTTTCTGAATTACCCCAAGCACTATTCCATGCAAATTAGTTCAATTAAAATGAATCAATCAGTTAGTTATTCCTTTCTGTTTTGATTTTTATTTTTGAGCCTAGGTTAGACACTAACCTCCTTGCTTGGGGTCAAAATGCATTAGTGGCACTACACAAAACTCTGACGCTAAAATGAAAACGTGAATCTGCCTGTCATTGACCTCTGTGATATTTTGAGTGGCAGACAGACAGAAACACTAGTAACAGAGGATGACAAAGGAGACTAGCTGTACATTTTGTGTTGACAGTAAAAATGTTTAAGTACAGTTTAATCCTGATAAATGTATTTATTAAGCATATATAAGGACCAACCCTCAAGTGTTATCTGTGGGACAGACTCCTAATCCCCATTCCTATATTAGCCAGGTGATTTGGCAAAGTACACATACTAGAGTCACTAATTGAACCTGTACTGTACATTAATTATGTCTCAAGGAGTGACCAGCAATTGTCCAGACTGGTCAGTTTTTTATTTACATTCCAGAATCCACTAGCAGGCAGTATTTGCAAATGGGGTGAATGGAAGGTAATATTAAAAAACTGTTGATAATAGGCAACTTGGATACGGCCATGGTATTTTGTGGGGAGGGAGGCAGACTGAAGCCTGTGGATGTAAACGGTTCAATGTCTCTTGACTGACTCCTGAATTAAAAAACAGGTCATGTTCAGTTTATTTGTACCACATTTGCAGACAATTCTGGAATTTTTGTTTGCTTTTTTCTGCCAAAGTTTTGCACCACTTCTTCAGATAACCCAAGGTAATTTGATAGTACTTCTGTAAGCATAACTGTGCCTGAGAAAGGGGGTTTTGGCACGGAAGTCAGCTAGTTATGTGACTTTGTCACGCTCTGAAATGGAAAAGCTTTGCTAGCAGAACTTTTTTCATGTAGATGTGGCAATTAATGTTCTGATTAGGTTCTGGCAGCTACTGAAAAGCAGAGTACAGTGAACACTTCTAAAGAGTTTGTAGACTAGTTAAAGGGCTATTATGCTATTGTGGTATACAGCAATTAGACTACAAATGGAGGATAGTTTATACTCTCTGAAATTTTATTGCGGAACAGTGTCTTAGCAGGAGAATGTGAAGATCATTACCATGTAGCTGATCTCTTGATTTTTTTCTTGGAGAGACAATATCCAGAACAAAATGCAGCTGGCCTCTTTGCGATGGCAAGGACGTATCAGTGCAGAGGGGTTCACTGAGACATCCAGATTCCCTTTTGCAGCCTTCTCCTGGCTGGACCTGGGCAGGACATGTGCTCTGGTCTAGTGACAGGTGTCCATGCCTGTGGTAGGGGGATTGAAACTAGATGATCTCTGAGATCCCTTCCAATCTAAGCCATTCCGTGATTTTGTGAATTAAGTAGCTGAAAATACAACTGATAGAATAATTACCCCTGTGAAGAACCTTAGACTTGATGAAATTCAGTAGAAGTTTTTTTCCACAGACTTAAAATAATTGTATTGGCTAAACTTGTGTCTCAGTCACGTTGTCATAAATCTAGGAAACATGTAATTTAAATGTGTGAAGGTGTTGGGAAATGGTACCATTGAGGCTAGATTTTTTAAGAAAATTGGTTCTGTCTATTTATTAGCACTGTGAAGCGTGGAATGTCGTTTCTGTCCACTTGAAATGCCTTTCACATGTACATACTTGGGTTATGCTGCAGAGTTCACTTACACCTGTGCAGACAAACTCATGTGAGCATCTGAATCTGTGATTATATTATCCATCACTCATCCATCTTCTGACAAAGTTGTCAAGACCACAGATCACCTCTTTGTGTTTGTCTGGCTAGACCTAAATTCATTAGGATCTTGGTAAGGCATCAGGGATGCTGAGATACACAGGTTTAAGTGTCAAGCAGACATATATGATCACCGGTTTCCAGTCTTACTGTCTATGTGGGCAGCAAGAACAGACTTGAGGAGGGGGAGGTGGTGGTTTGTCTCAAGGTGCAGCATAGAGATAGGGGCTGATATCTACAGTGGTTGCTCTGTTGTTTCAAAGATAAGCTATCATTAGTCTAAATTTGCTCTGGTGAAGTGTAGTGCAAAATGAGGACGTTTTGCAAGGTGATGCCACAGCATCAGAAATACAAGGGGTGAATTTGCCTAACGAAGGAAAGAAAGGTGACATCTGAATTCAGTTAGGACAGATCTGGTTTAACATAATTTCCTGAACATTCACTCAGAAAATTAATCTTATACTCCCTTATTCCTGGTCACGACCACTTATGTAACACAGTTAAGAATTTAATGCAATTTACACAGTACTCCTGCACCAGATGAGGCTATTCATGCTATTAGGACCATTTTCTCACATTTTATAGTCATACACTTAATTTCTGACTTTCTGAAATGCTGAGCACAGAAGAGAGATCTATAGTTTGTTCATAAGAAGTCTATCAGTACATGGAAGAGATAGTGTGTTTTCCATGTCCAGTACAGGTTCTTTCTGCAGGGCCATGGAGATTTCCAAAGAATATACACAACTGAAATACTGAGAATAACTTACAAAACTCCTTTTTGTAAGACACAAATTTGTACTGTTTCCAGACCTTTTTGCAACTGCTTTATCAGTGTACAGGAGGAAATGTACTCGAGTATTTTTTATATAAAATATGACAAGTGCTTATAAGTTTGTTCACAACATCTTTGATTACTTAGAAATTGAGTTTCTTTAGAGAGCATAACAAACAGGAACTGTACTGGGAAAATTATTTGTTCTAACAGATGGTGGAATATTTTTGTTGCTTTCTCCCCGCTTCTGTATTGAGCATGACAGACTTTAAGGCTGCAAAACCCCAACGGTTTTACAATTAAATAATAGCATTAAATAGTATGAAGAAAGTTCCAAATCTACTGTCATTGGCCTAACTCCCCTTGACTAAGCAGAGGCTACATCTGGAAGGTGGCCAGTGAAACAGCAGTAGTATAAATAAGAAGTTCCTGTATCAAATAAGGTTGCTTTTCTGTGAACAACTTGTGTAGATTTCAGGACAGATTTTGACAGGTGTTACTTCACCATTAACTTCTGGTCCAAATTCCACAGCAAAATAATTTTCTCCTTCTCTGTATTGCTGCTACATTTGGCCTAAAACCCTCCATAGGAATTGCACCTGCCACGTCCAGATTTAAACCTGATCTTGGCCTTGCTGTGAGTTTTGTACCATCTGCATCTGCATAGACTCCTTTTAGCATCAGTGTGTCTGTACCAGGGCTGCCTGCGTGCACGAGGCTTTCAGAAATGCCTTCCTGTGCTCTGGGGAACACCACCAAACTTAGGAGGTTTTATCATGGGTGGATTTGCTTTCCTCTTCATAACTCCCCCATGGAATCCCAATGTCACAAGAAGTCTGATTTTCATGTAGCTGTTGTACAGTTGTTCTTTCTGTCAGTCTTACATCCACTCCATATTTAAAGATACAATTATTTAATTTTCTGCATCTCTCTATGTGTAAAGTGTGAGGCAATAGATAAACTCTTTGGTTTTGCCTAATCTGAATTGGATGTCACATCTGGAGAACGACAGTTCATTGCATTTTTGAAGAGCATATTTTTGTCTTTGGAGATGCATAACATAATAGAAAAGTGGGTGCAAATGATGAATGGCAAAGTGCCTGGTTTGATTAAGGCAGACCAACTGCATAGAAATTGCTCTGGCACAACACAGCCAAGAGGTTCACAATTCACTGGAGCTAGGGAATATAAAAGCTCTTAGCACTCTATAATGCGGTGGAAAGCAATCAGTCTTTGTCAAGATAGAAACACTTGTTTAAGTAACCAGAATATTCAAAGGAATGATTTTATTTGGTCCTTTTTTCCTTTAAAGAAGAAACATCTAAATAGGAATTCTTTAGTAATCATCATCCTCTTGCCAAATAGTGCGCTTTGACTGGAGATAAAGCTGATGGAAAATACAAGAGCAGTGAGGACACATAGACAAGTGAATACCAGACAGTAAAATAAAATAATTAAATTCATCAGGGGATGCATCTGACACATGCTATAGAAACAGGTTTTCACACAGTCTCGGATAGCAATTATTCCAGATCTTTTAAATTTCTGCTCTGTAAATGTCTGTACAGTGATGATTTTTATTTTCTGTCTTGCCTTTCTAGAAATTGCATCTTTCAAGTTTGTAAAGATCAGACAACAGTAGGTTAAAACCTGCCAATTTACAATTAATTATGCTTGTATTTCTTTATTTTTCTGACTGATGAATTTTCTTCTGTCATTTACATTTCCATGTTAGTTCTGAGTTTGATTTTTGTGTTTCAGGATTAACATTTAACACTGGTTAGTGTTAGTTCTTATTTCAGTGGCATACACATCACCCATGCTGTGTACAGGGAAGCTGAGAAAGAATGGGTGGGTAAGGTCTCTTTACAAAAAATATTTCAAAGGGCAGTTACGTTGACTCTCTGAGAGCCTGATCTATCCACAGCGCTTTTTTGTCAGCAAGAATTTCTCTATAGGTGTCACTTAGCTTTAGGTCACAGCCTAAGACCATGCAATGATTTCTGGAATCACGAGTGCAGATAGCTGTAAACTGTGATAGTACAAGTCACTTCATGGGTGTGAGTAGGGGTCAAACTGAAAACAAATACTGTTCAGCGATTTTGGTCTTCAGAGTGCTCTGTGTGTGTTGGCTGACACTTTTCAAAATGCCCACATGAGCAAGCAAGATAGTCCTCATGTGTTTTAGAGGTATGGGTGGCTGAGAGGGGAAATTACTCCTGGTGAGTCAGTGCCAGATCAAAGGTAAATGGTCTGAAATCACAGAACATTAGGGATTGGAAGGAACCTCAGAAGATCGTCTAGTCCAATCCCCCAGCCAGAGCAGGATCACCTAGACCAAGTTACACAGGAACATAGCCATGTGGGTTTTAATCCCTCATTGCTGACTTTCCTGGTTACTTTAAACCATGGTTTTTTAGTGAGTTGCTTTTACTATTCAAGCCAAATTACAAAAGAGGCACTTTAGACACAAACCAGTAATTTAACAGAGTAAAATAAAGGGTTTCTGCATTCCAGAGACACTGCACACTACACAAAACAAACAGGAAGGTCATGTTTGTTTGCCAATTAGAGATAATGATTTCAGTATGTAAAAAGAGAAATCCCAAGACTTAAAAGGAGAAAAAACTGAAGTAAGATTAGTCTCAATAAAAAAGTTGTGAAGAAGCAAACTCAGCTTTTTCCATTAATTCTATAGTGCAGTTTACTAACCTGATCCTCTGTGAGGCTTTGTTGTTTTCCAAGGTCTGACTGACCATGCTGGCTATACAAATGTTTGTAAGAAGTTGTCTGCAGTTAGGTGATGTTAGCTCATCAGTCCATGACTTATGTTAAGCTCCTGCATTTTCCAAATGGGGCTGATTGGATTTAAAACTGCTCATTTATCATTTGATAAATTGTTTCCTAAGTCACTTAAGAAAGACAAATACTTGTTAATCATGGAAAAAGCCTGTTGTGCACCAAGTGGAAGAATTGGTCAAAACTTTAGGGGAGGCTTTCTCATTAGATCTGTCAAAAATCAAAACCATGTGGACAAATGCATGAACTTCTTTCAGTCTTTAACACATCTTTGTGAACTCTTGAAAGAAGGACCAAATTGAATTCTGTGCTGGAGTTCACAGCTAAGTTTGCAGATCTATGTACATGAAGACAGTCGAGTCATGGCTTTGTGCATATGACAAAACACTTCTCCTCCATTGTTTGGCTGCCTGATACCATACTTGGCCTTAAGCAAGTAAAATCAGGTAGGGAACTGCAAATAGGCAGTGTCAGTAAAAGGAATTAAGATGAGATATTGTCAAACAGCATGAGTGTTGATCGTGAACCTGAACACAGAAAGATAAATACCAATGCGTGCGTAAGACCATCTATTTATATACTCCCAACAATTGACTTTGCTGGAGATACTGCTGTTCCATGGAAAGCACTAAAAAATCTTAATAGACTTAAGCAAGGAGCACTCTATTAAATGTCTATTAAATGTGTAAAGCTTCCCAGACTAGAGAAATTATTTTATGTCCATGTGTTGAATCAAATGAGACATTGTTCCCCTATAAACTAACCCCATCCTTTATATCCTAAGAGTAACTGATTTTCATCATCCACCTCCACCTTTTCCTCATGCTGTACAGTTTTTTTTGTAATGGCATAAAAGAGCATCTTATGAGTGAGTATATATGAAGTACAGGTTGAAGAATGTACTTTGAACTCCTCCTGCTATTTAGACAAGCTTAAAGTCATTGTGAAATCACAACTTTAGATGCTGCACTTATCATTTGATCATGTGTTGTGCTGCTTCTAGAAAACCGTCAACAAATGTTGTCATATTTGCTGGTGTATGTAGAACAACATAGGATGTATGGATGATCCATACCTTCAAAATGGATCATTGAATTACCTTTAGTAAGAACAAGAGGAGTTCACATGTTACTAAAACAAAAAGTAAGTATTGATTTTTTCTAGAGTTAAAAACATGAAAGAACAAGATAATTTCACAAAATTTTAGGGTGTGGGTTACCCTTTTTCTGAACAGCTAGCTTTCAGCAAATCAAGACTGTCTAATGATTTAACTTAATAATTTGTATTTCATTTTGATTATGGGCCTAATAAAGTTGGCTTTAAAAGAAAAAAAAACTGAACGTGAAAAATGAGGGTTTCTGTGAAACATTCTGTTGTATAAAATAAGAAGCTATTGCTAATAGAATTGAACAAATTGATAAAAGTAAACAGTAAATAACCATGTGATGGCAAGGTTAACTGAAATAAATTTAGTAAGCACTAAATTTATTATTAGTAAGCACTATCAAGAAAACAGAAAAAGCCCTTTTAAAAACGTTTCTGAAGGACTGGGAAACAGTGATATTGAATTCTGTCTTCAAACCTTTCCCTTGCTTGCCCCTTAAAGGTTATCTTTTTAGAATCACAGTTCCTGCATCTGAACTTCTGATAAAATTGTCATTGAATTTAGCATTGCCACAACAGCACTTCACGTGGTGCAGCCTTCCTTGGGAAAATACAGAGACAGAAACCCTGTCATTTAGAGGCCGATTTGAAGGTATTGAGCTTTAAGATGTGAAAAAACCCCAACAACCCAAAGCCAAGAGAGGCATTAGCTTACGTAACTGTTCAGGCTGTTGTCCCTCTAATCCATCATCCTGTTTCCAATGGTGCTAAACCTCAAAGTCTTCTGAAAGATACATAAGAATATTTTACACTGACAAAGATACAAAGATACACTAATAGACACACTAGGAAAGTTTCATGTTGACTACTCTCAGCAGTTCCCTTTTGTTCTGTAACTAGATGTGTAACTGCATTCAGAAAGTTTATGTGTTTGTTGTAAACATAATACATCAACATCTGCTGTGGCTTTGGATAGTCTTATAGATGTCAGAGGTGCCCAGGCCTCCCAGGGTGAAGTTTGGTTGTTGAAAATACTGTCACTTCCTAAGAAACCTGATGAAGTGCTGGCACAAATAATAAAAGAACTGTCAGTTTTGTGGGTCTCATGGTCACTATTTTAATGATCTTACTGCAGCTCTTTGACTATGGACAGAGAATATTAAAACAGCATTAATGGAGTTAGCTTTTTTTCTTCATCTCAAGAAAGAAGCACAGGAAGAGATTAGATCAGCATTATGTTAAAATAATTTATATCAGTTAGAATTTAAGGATCTCACCTGTCTTTCTGTGTTATTAATGCCATGCAGTACTTCCAGGCTTATAAAATGCAGAGGGTTTCAACCTATGAAGTTCTGTGTAATAGGTTGATTGTAAGAAGGCTGATACAACTTTTGAGAATAAGACAGATTATAAATGAATCATCACAGAAAAAGATTGCAAAGACAGAGGAGGAAGGAGATGGAGAAAGCATTAAAGTATTTCAGGGCTGAACTAAGAAATGAATTACTGACGTTCTAGAAGCCTTAGTTCTCTGCTGTTTGCCAGGTACCTTGGAGGATTATTGGTATGAATTGTTGCTAATCTACCTTGCTTTTACTGTTAGCACTGATGACTCCCTTAAGAAATGGTAGACGAAGAAGAGGTATGGCTCGTATTAGAGTTCATGAATATAAAATTACTTTTCCATGGTCAGACCCAGATTACCTCGCCACGTTTGTATGCTGTCCGTAAGAATTGCCTTTGCCACGTGGCCTAACTGAAACACGGATTTTATATCCAAATAAATTACAGCAAAAGCTATTCATAAAAGTAAAGCACATTTTTATTACTGATCTGTCTCTTGGAGGGATGGCAAAAGCGATGCTGCATGTTATTTGTTTCTGCTGTTCGCTACATGATGTAAAATGTCATTTCTGCTTCTTTGTTTCATTTGTTTTAAACTTGCAGCGCTTGAAATCACATGAACTTTAAGTAGTATTTCATTTTAATGTAACACACAGTCGACTGCAGAATGAAAGAACTCCAGCATTCTTATTTTCTTTAACATGCCAAATTGGTTTTATCACGTTTTATGTAGAAAACATTATTTTGAGAAGAAAGATTAGCCTAAGCAGGTACTCCTACAAAATATTCAGCAGTTCACCGTAATTATGGTGCTGAGTTCTCAGCAGAGTGGGGTTATGGTAAAATACAATATCTGGAAGACAGCTGTTAAGTAGGAGTTTCTAGTTGTGGAGAACTCAAAAGATACATTAGAAGTTTTTCCTTGTAAAGGTCTCATGTCTTAAAATTTTGTGAGTTCAGAACTCCTCAGTCTCAAGAAAGTTCAACCAATCAAATCAAGCACCCAGCTGATAAATGAGTGGCTATATCCGATGATGAATTATCCATACTTTACGGTGGGCCAAGCAATTACACCTCAACAAATGTACACATAATCTGTCTCATGTAATGCAGCAGCACGAGGGCATTGCATATTTTGGACAGGAGAGATCAGGTATTCCTTCTCTACTTGTGCTTGAACACTGAAAGGAAGATTTCCCATTCCAGGTGATGACTGTTAATACTAGTATAGAACGTTTGTGATGCTTTCAATATCTGACCTAACTCAAGCTCCCTTGTGTAATTCTTAGGCTATGGCATTCACAGAGAGAGTCGGGAGCTTAGTTCTGCAAAGTACATCCTGCTATTATTGCCAAGAATGGTCATTTTTCTTTATCTCAGTGGCAAAATATAGCATTTGGTATTTGGATGAATCTCTGTACTTAGAAAGTCTGATTACTGATTCAGCTTTGCTGTAACAACATACTTGCCTGCTGAAAGAGTTTAAAATATCATACAGTTGGAGATACAGCTTGAACAGTATTCCAGCAGTGCTACAGGCTTGAGGAGAAGTGGCTGGAGAACTGCCAGGCAGAGAGAGATCTGGGAGTGTTAACAGAGGGCCAGCTGTACATGAGCCAGCAGTGTGCCCAGGTGGCCAAGACAGCCAATGGCATCCTGGCCTGTGTTAGGAATAGTGTTGCCAGCAGGAGCAGGTTAGTGATCATTCTCCTCTATGTGTGAGGCTACACCTTGTGTACTGTGTTCAGTTTTGGGCCCCTCACTACAAAAGGGGCATAGAAGTGCTGGACAGGGTACAGAGGCTGCTACCAACCTAGTAAAGTATTTGGAACATGTGTCATATGAGGAACAGCTGATTTGCCTGGAGATGAGGAGATTGAGGGGAGACGTTATTGCTGTCTACAACTACTTGAATAGATGTTGTAGACAGGTAGGGGTTGGTCTGTTCTTACTAGAGGAAAGTGATAGGGCAAGAACAAATGGCTTTAAGCTGTGTCAGGGGAAGCTCAGGTGGATGTTAAGAGAAATTTCTTTACTGAAAGGGTTGTCAGGCATTGGAACAGCCTGCCCAGGGATCGGATCACAACTTTAAGAGTCACTATCCCTGGAGGTGTTTATAGAGAAGGGTAGATGTTGCACTGATGGACATGGTTTAATGGTGATGGTAGGCCAAGTTTGGACTTGATGATCTTGAAAGTCTATTCCAGCTGAAATTGTTCTATGATTCTGTGAACATGCACAGAAACTGAGAGCTTTAACAATTGATGTCATTGGCCGTTGCATCGGGTCTTTTGAGTCAGGACTGATGAGTATGAAACAGCATTTTCTTGTCATCAGCTGAAGATGATACTGATTTGACATCAACACAGGTTCGTGTGAAACCTGTATTGCAGAGAACACTACTGTATTCCTTTGATTGTCGTTTGCAGTTCCAGCATGTGTGCTTATTTCTGCCTGTGTAGCAAATCACCAGTTGATAAAATAACTACTAAAGATAAAGAATTTAGAATAAAACTAGTTCCTCACAAAAATATGTATGTAAGATGCTTAGAAAGCACCGTGGTCCAAGAATAAAAACTCAGGTGAGAGACATGCATTTATCATATTAAAAAACAAACCCAGATGGAACAAGAGAACGCATGCAAGTTCCTTTATGAAATTTCTGTCTTTGTTGGACTGTATTTCATAGTTCCACATACTCCCAATATGAACAGTTTCCCTGTAAGATAACATGGAAATTAGAGTGACCAGCAAGGCCCTAAAACATGCGGAAGAAACTAATCATGACAATTAAATCCAAAAATCAAGAAGAAATCTGGAAGTGTCTCCTCCAATCTCAATTTTTCAACGTTAAGTGAACTTTGACTGTTATGAGTTATATAGGGTGAAAATAGAGGGATAGAGAACCTCATTAACAGTATTAATTCCAAAAAATCACTGTGCACCACTGGAAGCAGTTAACTGTTGAATGTATATTGGCCTTGCAGAGATGTTAAATACATGCTGAGCAAGATGCAGAGTAATGACATTGTAATGCATTGTACAGATCAGGTGGAGCAGCCCTATCTGAGCTATGCTGACTGCTAGCTACCCTTCCAAAAAAGACCAGAAGGTTAGAGGGCAGCTATCATATGGCAGTGAAGGAAGGGTTGCAATGATATTGGTTACTTTTACAAGCAGTTTAGCAATTGAGAACGTATAAAAATGTTTGTGATTGGGAAACACTGATTGACCTCCGTGATAAGGAGACAACCACGGAATTTCAAAGGTGGCAGTTTTGGAGTGATGGGAAGAAACAAATTCTGTGTGCTGCAGTGAAGGAAAAAACTTGGAGGGATTCAGAAGGAAGCTGCATCTCTTCATTGATAGGAAATATATTTAGCATCAAATAGCACATTTCAAGCAGAAAAATGCCACTGGAGGACAACAGTAATTTCATGCTTGATGTCATGAATCAGTCTTTTACTGATTTTACAGAGCACACAGAAACCAGCGAAGGTAGAGGAGATTACTCCACACCTGCCTTCTCTGGGGACTTCAGGAAACATCTGGTCCCGCAGGAGTGATGTAATTTACTGGACTATATGCTTATTGGTTCAGATCCAAGTGGATGGTGCTAAGGCTCCAGAAGAGATGAAATAACAGTGAAGTCCTGAAGCCAGGTGTTTCAAAATGGTTGCGTGAAAGCTGATTTAAAGCCACAGTGATGAAGTTTCTTAGCACACGTTTTATTTGTTGCCTCATCAACACAGTGGAATGGATTTGAATGATGTCAGTGACTGTAGTCCATCACTTGCATTCATGGAGCACTTTTCTGTCCAAGTGCCAGAAAGCTCCTTCATAAGGATCTATGCCATCTGCACTCTCTTTTTTTGAACACCTGATGGTTTAAATTGTCAAAATTATCAGTAAATGAAATACTGCCAGGCAGTGTCTACATTTGGAGAAGTTCTGTTGCAAACATTTCAAGTTAACAAAGGGGAAGGAAAGATAAATAAATGCTTTTGGAGAGTCTTTAAAAAAATCTACACAGAACAGGAATTAACTGCCGCATATACCCTGTTGCTTTTCCTCTTCCTGGTAGTGGGTTACTGATGGGATATTAAAGCACTTGATGAGGTTTATTTGTTTAAGAAATGAAGAATGTGTTACCTGTGTCCCACGGTGATTTGTTACACATTTCCATCTTCCAGAAGTTTTACATGTCTCAGATCCTGGTTTGTAGCCTTTTTCTGCAAAGCCTGGTCTTCTGGTACTTCCAAATGCAGTATTGTAATGACCTGCTGCGAACATCAGAGAGCTTGTACAAAAAATAAAAATAAGCAGCAAAATAAATAACATGATGAATAACACTCATACCCTTGTCTTATCCCCCAATTCTGTCTCTGTCATCATGTAGACTCACAGCTGTTAGATACTTGTAGAATCTTCTGGTACTCTTTTTATCACAGAATCACAGAATGTTAGGGATTGGAAGGGACCTCGAAAGATCATCTAGTCCAATCCCGCTGCCACAGGAGAATCACCTAGATCCAGTTGCACAGGCGGGTTTTAAATGTCTCCAGAGAAGGAGACTCCACTACTTCCCTGGGCAATATTTGTGGTATTTGTGGTGTTTCGCAGTACATACCTAGAAAGAAGAGTTTTCACTCTTAATGAGGGATTGGACTAGATGGTCTTTCGAGGTCCCTTCCAATCCCTAATGATTCTATGATTGTATGATTCTAAGTTCTCTAGGTTTGTCTTGACCCCCAGATTAGTTAATATACCTCACAGAAAAAGAATGTGAGCTAGGGCTGAAAATGTGTTAATGTAACTAATGTCCAGGGCTGATTTGAGTCTGTTCATCAGAGAGAGGATTTCTACGCCTTTACAACCAGCTATTTAAAGTTAGCTTATAAAATAAATAAGGGTAAGAAAATAAAATATCATTGGGAAAATCCAGCTGTCAGAGCAGCCAAGAGAATAATTGTGTGAGGCCTGGGATCCATTGTCAAAGTACTGCACATCACTTGAGGCACCTTAACTGTCTGTGCATGTTTTTAGCTTGTAGCTAATCTGAGATAATTGGGCCGAAGCTAAATTAAATTAGTTTGTGATAGTTTGACTAATTGGACACACATGGGCAGTCGCTGTGGCTCACCTAGCATGGTTAAGCTGAGATGATTCGTTTATTTTTGTGAGCCCTGGGAAGAAAGTGTCTATATTGGTCACCCTCCAAACTAGACAAGGCTTAAATGTATTCCATGAGCTACACTTTCAGAGTAATGGACTAGATGATTCAATTTGACTTTTTCATTTTTGACTGTTATGATTTTCTGAGAATGGCTTCCCTTTAGTCACCTTCTTAAATCATTGTGAGAGCGTGCATCTAGACAGTATCTCAGAAGGGTTTTACAGCCTAGGCACAAGTCATTTGAGCATGTACTTTTTCTGTCATAATAGTGAACTGCTGTGGCATCCAATGAGTTTTCCATGCCTCACTTGCAGATCTGATAGAGAAAGGGGACTCAAAAGAAAAAAGACAGTTTGGAAGGCAGAGGCTTTTGTATATTGCTTAGCAATGCAGCGTAGATTTGTGACGGGTCTGGGTTGAACCACTTACTGTGATCAGAAGTGCTGAGTTTCATACTTATTTAGGATGAGTGTCTATAAAGAAAATAAAGTTTTTATAGCTGGAAGAAACTCAGAAGCCCAGTGAAGATCCTGTGGCTCTTGGACTGACTTTTGTTCAGTGGCCTGTGCAATTGCATTTTTGATAGGAACTTTTTCAGTAAGTTTCTGAGAGGCTAGGAGAGCATATCAAACTCTATTACTGTCACCTACTGGAACACCCTAGCAGGAAGATTCCCTAACTCAGAAGCAGAGTCACCTACAGTGGCAGGAAATCCTGTTGTATCACCACAGCTTTTCTAAACTTTAACTTAAAAATAGTTTATTGGTATTCTGATTCATTCAGTGACTCTAGAAATTACTCCTCCCAAAGGTTGGATGTCATTGTTTTGGTTGCATCTTCCATTTTATCCAAGACTAGTTTTTCTTCCTGTCCTGGTACAGTCATTTCATATTCCGAAACATAACTTTGTATGGGGTCAGAAGCCTAAAGAGTTTGCTTTGCTAGTGAGGAAACATAAAGTACCATGTACAGCACTACTTTCTGTTGTCTTCTTTTTCTTGTTATGGCCAGTAATCTCTTTAGACTTGTAAATTCAAACTATTTCTACTAGTAATGCAGATATGGGAAGAGAGTATGGAACATTAAAAGGAAAGAAGCACACAGGCTGCTACTTCAGTAATGCAGGAAAAATGTTGGTGAAAAGTAAAAGCAAATGTCTGCTTTGAAACACTAGCAGCTAATATGGCAAAATTCTGGAGTATGAACTCAATCTGATGAGTCTTGAGTATGAACTCAATATGAGGTAAGTGTTCGCGTAAAATTGTCAGATCAGCAGGCTGGTATCCAGTCCTCCTTGAAAAAGTAGAAAAAGGCATCTCCAGAAGAGATGTCAGTGGTCTTAGAAATCTATCTCTGCACTGAATGAAACACTCTCTGGAGGTGTTTTTCTCTCTCAGATCACAAGCAGGGAGCCTGTGTCTCTTTTTGACTAGATGCTTAAGATTTGGCAAGCTAGAACTGCAGAAAAGCCCAACTGAAAGTGTTAATGTTTTCCTGTACCAGCCTGCTCTGTTGTCAATTTTAGGATCTCAAAGGGCTTAGATTGATAGCCCCAGTTCTCAAGTTTCCTTGGGAATGTTACTGTATTAATGGGCTAGCTTAGATCCTACAAGATGCATTTCTATTTTCCACCGGGCCCTTTCTTGCAGAATATATCATCATACTGGGAGCATGTGTAGAAATTATCATCCTGTGCTTTTTGACAGAGAGTGCCACAAATGAATTTATATTATTGCTCAATGTTCTACTGAAAAAAACCCAATTTTATATTGCAGATAATTTATCAAGAGGAAACCCCTGAGTAAGACTTTTTATAGCCACCTGCTGGAGATTTGCCACTAATCAGCTCTAGCATTACAATCCTATGCCAGAAGTATCTGCCACTCTGGGATTTTTTTCCTTTTCCTAACTCTGTCTATATCAAAATAAAGAACCTGCTAGGGATTGGAGTAGGAAAAAAGATTTCACTTTAATTATTCATAATATAATTTCACAGCAACTATATAATGTGTTTGCTCAATTTTTTACTGCTTGTAACATGATGTAAAACGAAGAAAAGCACATTATAGGTGCGTGTGCTGGTGATGTCTCTGAGGACAGAAGGGAACTGCAAGGAGTTAGCTCAATCTGTATACCTGGAAATAATTGCTTCATTACTTGAATGAGGTACATTGAGCTGAGCTGATGTGTTTCTCCATCTGTTTCTATTCAGTTACTGAACTAGTGTCATTGGATAGTTTAAATAAGACCTGTATGGAGTCAGTACAAGAAACTCAGGGAAGTCAGAGTCTGAAAGTGTTGAGAAGGCTCAGGCTCCTTCAGCTTCTGTGAGACAAAGGCAGAATTGATGGGCAGAGTAAAAAGTCTGTATTCTTGATAGATAAGCTTTATTTGCAGCAGCACGTCAGAATTACTATAAAGTTTCAGGAACCATGTAATTCCTCTGAGCCTTCAAATAACAGGTGTAAAGTGGGAATTGTAAAGGTCATGACTGGTTTCCATCTCATTGTACTTTGCTGATTTAATTTCTGGGATTAAGTTTTTCCCCTTTGTCATATATGTAGCCTTGCGTAGACATGTGTGCAATGCCTAGTCCAAGGAGAGATGGATCTCTGCGTTTATTTATGTAAGGTTATTGTGATGTATTTAAGTAACATATCCCTTCTGTCTTATGCAAACCTTACAGCTTTTTAGTAAGACTGCTATTTCAGGCTGTCATAAATATAAATAGATATGGATGGACCTCTTCTGGTTCAAGCTTCTCCTGTCTGAAGAAAAGGAGGCTGAGGAAAGACCATATTGCTGTCTACAGCTACCTGAAAGGAGGTTGTAAAGAGGTTGGTGTCAGTTTCTTCTCACAAGCAGCAAGTAGCTCCTCTTGTACTCAGCCGTACCTTGAGCACTGTGTCCAGTTTGGGGCACTTCAGTACAAGGGAGACATTGAGGTGCTGGAGCGAGTGCAGAGGAGGGCAACAAAGCTGTTTAAAGGCTTGGAGAGTAAATTTTAGGAAAGATTGAGAGTTCAGGCTGTTTAGTTTGAGGAAGAGGAAACTTAGGGGAGACCTCATTGCTCTCTACAACTATCTGAAAGGACACTGTAGAGATGTTGGTGCTGGTCTCTTCTCATAGGTAATTAGCAACAGAACCAGAGGGCATGGTTTCAAGCTCCAACAGAGTAGGGTTAGATTCAACATCAGAAAAAAATTCTTCATGGAGAAAGTGGTCAGGCACTGGAATGGGTTGCCCAGGGTGGTGGTTGAGTTATGATGCGTGGATGAGTTTAAAAGATGCTTAGATGTAGTGTTGGAGGATATGGTTTAGGGTTGAACTTGCAGAGTAGGATTGATAGATGTACTTCATGATCCCAATGGTCTTTTCCAACCTGAAGATTCTATACTAGGTCAAGAAGAAATGGCCTGAAGTTCCATCAGGGGACGTTTAGGTTGGCATTAGGCGAAATTTCTTTTTTGAAAGGGTCATTAGGCCTTGGAACAGGCTGCCCAGGTAGGAGATTTGAGTTGTCGACCCTGGGCATGTTTAAAGGTCATGTAGATATGTTGCTTAGGAACATGACTCAGTGAGGGGCTTAGTACAGCTAAGTTGATGGTTAAACTCGATGTTTTCCAACCTAAACAATCTTGGATTTCAGCTCAAAGTACTTTGTTCTGTCTGTGATACTGTATGCACTTAGCATTTATACAGTGATTGCATTTATGGATGTAACATTGCAAAATGTTCTTGGGATTTATGGAATAAGAGTGGAACTGCTGTAACTCTGTGTACTCTTTGTACAAAGGAACTTTTATTTCACCCCTGCAATTAGCATGCTTACTTCTGGCTCATTTGGTGGTTTCAGAAATCTTTAGTTCAGTGGTCCTTCTCAGCTTTCCAGAATTTGTGTGTGTCACTTTATCTCAGTGACATAAAACAGAAATTTTCATATCAATACAGATAATATCTTTTTCATATCATGTCCAAGTAAGCGTGTAAGTGCGTTGCTAAGCTGCAGCTCTCAAGCAAAACTGTATCACAGAGCTGTTGTGATTGCCAAAGGCTCTGAGTGGTCAAGTAGAGAACAGAATGTATATTGCTTACCCGTGTAACTTAAAATGATGAAACAAATTCCATGGTCAACATCTGTGTTTTTCATACTGCCTCTTCTGCTTTAATGAGCACAAAGAAAGATGGTGTCATTCAGCCTGTTCCTGATGTAGTCTCCCATCAGGATAGAAGTGTAATGGTGTAGGACTGTGTCTGGACTGAACTGCAGGTTTTTGATGCTATTTGCCTGCTGCTCTGGAATTGATTTGCCTCTGTCACTGTGTTGTTTACTCCTAACCTTATAGGATGTGTACTTACACGATTGTTTGAATGCTACTCTAGAAACATTGCTGTGCAGATCTTATTCTCTTTGCAGAAACAATTCCAGGCCCCAGTCAATATCTTTAAAAGTGTCCTAAGGCAGGTTTCAAGGTGGAAAAATTCAGAAGATAAAAATATCTCTTTCAAAGGGCTCACTGCATAGAAAAAGGCAAACAATGAATACACTCAAGCACAAGACTACTGGCTGGATTTAATATTGACATAGTTGAAGGGTCCCAAACGAAGCTGAAAAGATTCAGGCTGTACAAGAGTTGGATGACAAATGGAGTGCCAATGCACGTTACGCCAAGCCTAGTCTCCTTCACATTTGGTATTGATGGGATGACCAAGAAGAAGAATGGTAAAAAATGTGTACAAATGAAGAAGTGACACCAGACTAGGAGCGCTGATCAATACTAAAAATGTAAGAAACTAGATAAAAGAGGACTTTGAAAAATTGCTCCACTTTTTTTGCCAAATGACTGCTGAAGTCTTGTAAGGATCGGAAAGCACATAAACCTGGGAGAGTTATGGAGTCTAGTTAACATGAAGACTCTTAGAGTGCAGACTGAAAGCTGCCAAATACCAGTCATGTAAATAATATAATTGAAACATATTGGTGTGATGATGACACATCACATCCTAAAAAGCATTGTAACAGATAGATGCCAGCAGAAAGGAAAACAAACAAGAGAATTAAATGATGGTTGGACTCGATGATCCCAGGGTTCTTTTCCAACCAGAGTGATTCTGTGATAAATCTGTAGAGAAACAGCACAAATGGAGACCATCAGGTGAGAAAAATGTTAAATGGGAGCCCAGAATCTTTAAGCTTTGCTGTTGATTCTCTAGTGGAATTTGGCTGTCTCCTTGAACAATCGCACTTAATCATTCATCTTCTTTTAACTAGCATTTTTAAAGAGCTTTGATGATCGTAAAAGACCAAACTCTCAATATAGCTGGTAACAGGTAGAAATCACAAATGGATGAGCAATACAAACTGAAATGAAATAAATGCAAGATCAAGTGGCAGGGAAATTCTCAGTGCACATAGTTCCAGTTTGTGGCTGTAATTACAATCAGTTTTGGTGATTTTTCTGTCATTTGTGCCTGCTTTAGAAAAGGCAGGCAAGGACCCCGTGTGTCGCAGAAGATCAGGGATTGGAAGGGACCTCGAAAGGTCCAATCCCCCCGCCACAACAGGATCACCTAGATCCAGAAGCAAAGGAACATATCCAGGCAGGTATTAAACATCTCCAGAGAAGGAGACTCCACAACCCCCCTGGGCAGCCCATTCCAGTGCTCCGTCACCCTCGATGTGATACTATGTTCAGTTAAACCTGGCCATGTGTTTTGCAATATAGATAAGTACAGAATGGAAAGTTGTATTAGCAGAAAACTTTCAGCATAAATTTTACCGTATTCTTAAGCACAAGGAAAGCTGAGAAATACTAGAATCTTAAAAAGATAAAGAAGAGATAATCAAACTTTAATATATAAGAAAATAGTAAAGCAGATTACCTGAATCCTCCCACACATTGAACTTTGTTTTGTCCTTATTTTCACTTGCCATTTGAAATTAAAACAGACAAGGAAACCAATCACACATAGAAAAAGATCCATGGCAAATCTGGTCTATAAACTAGAATATAGTTAGTTGTTACTGGAGGAGCTTGTCTCTGAAATTACTCTGTTATAAAGCTGGAATTAGTCTGGGCTTTTCTCTTGTGTTAAATGACAAAAGTTTAAACAAGGGTAGCTTAGTAAACGTCTCCAAATCAGTGCTGCACAAGTAAAACTTCCTATGCATTCATTATTCATCTTGTCATGCTTCATTGTCCTAACTTCTCTATATAAATTTAAGGTAAGCACTACTAATGAAGACAGACTAATAGTGAATATAGCAAAAGGCTTTTTTCATCGAGAGTTAACAAAATACTTAACATGTTATCTAAAGCAGTGACACTCGCTCACATTTCTGATCTGTTTTTACTACTCTCTTATGCTGTATTAGTTTCTGATTTACAGTATCTTGTGTACAACCACACAGGGGGCAGTTATCTATTCCTGACTTGCTATTAATGAAGTAGTAAGTTTATCTTGACTACAGCATTTGTCTCCCAGGGAAATCTAAGCAAGATAAATTTTGATATTTCATCAATATGAAAATTACTTTTTGTGCCTTTGGAAGCTACACTCTGTATCTTTGTTTCTCTAATAGTTATAGTCTGCATTAAAGACCAAATCCCAATTGTTTACTAATAAGCTCACTGGGAGCCACTGAGATTAAGAATCAATTAGAGAAAGAACTTTAAACCTCAGTTCTCTGGATTTTGTGTGCATTTCCATATTTCAGGCTGCAAGACTCTTTAAGTTTTTGATTCTAGGAAGGCTTATCCATGGGAATGGTTAGCAGACCTAATCATTCACATGTTTTTGAGATCAGGTCAGCTAGGACCTGTGTGGTCCAACCTCTGTGTATTTCTATAGAAATCTGATGCATAGTTCAGCCAGGATGACAAGCTACTTTAATAAACCTGGGAAAGGAGATGTAGATCCGCTCATCTGGACAGTGGCTCTGCACTTAGGACGTGGGTGTTACTGCAAGCCAAAATCCACACCAGTCATCTGCAACTCCCAGTGTTTCTAAATACTAATGCTCTTTAAAAGACTGAACTGATGAAAACTAACTTGATGTTTAAGAAGTTGCTTTCGCTTTACTTTCTTGCAAAGATACAGAGCAATAGAAAATTAATATATAAATACGAAGTCACAGTTATAACCAAATACTTAGTGCTTGAAATTTAATTTGAAGAGACCACCACATTATTTCTGTGTTGTAACTAAAACATGCCTAGAGCCAGGTTCTAAACGAGATAGCCAAATGGAATTTTCCCAAATACATTTGACTGTGAATTCCTCAAAAGTCCCTTGCAGCTTTTGGCCAGAGATGGATTGTCCTGACTAAATATGACAGGAAATGTTACACAAGTTCCTGCAAATTAAAACAATGCTAAGAAAATCTCTAACATAAGCGGACATGGGCAACTATTTCAAATTTCCTGTGCAACTTGGTCTAGATGATCTTGCTGTGGCAGGAGGATTGGACTAGATGATCTTTCGAGGTCCCTTCCAATCTCTAATGTTCTGTGATTCTGTGATTTCAAATAAGAAATTGAAAATTCAAAGCTGAATACAGATTGTGGCCACACTCTGATCACGGTGGAGATAATCCTTTAAATCTTTACATTTTAGATTATCTTTTGAGGTCCTTTCCGATCCCTAGTGATTCTATGATTCTTAAATTCCTATCTGACACTGAAGAGTGAGCAACCAGTGACTTCATCTCTGTATTTTCTCTGCTGCTTAGTTTTGCTTAGATCAGCTGTGTCTGTTAAGCTTAGTGCAAGTGTATTCCCTGCTTTTCTGTGACCAGTTCCTTGTCATTATATTTTACTTTTTGTTCATAATGTTTATGAATGGCAATAACTTTTTAATGATAAATGAAGGTCAAATGGTGACCATTTGAAAAAGAACTAATGAGAGCAAAATTTCAGAAATATAACACAGGTTATATCGACGTGATACTGTGAAAAAGTGAAGGTAATTTCTGTGTTAGCTGAAATCTATGTAGTATGGTACCTAACGACTGTATCTTCCCTAAAACAGCACACTGTTCAGTAGGGCTCTGTAAATTTTCCTAGGTCATTAACCAAATCTAAATTAAAGGGCAAAGCAGACACCATAGAGCATTTCTTCCCTGCTGCTGATTTAATGCCCTTGCATCCCAAAATCTCCTCATGGAGACCAGGGGAGAAGGAGAGCTGTCACTAAGCAGTGGCATGTGTAACGTCCTGACTCTGAAAACAATAGAACTTCTTTTCATGTAATTCACCTCGTGGGCTCAGCATCCTTTCCTCTTTGCTGGGTTATTAAAAGATAGAGAAGAGCAGCTGCTGCAGTAGACATAAAAATTGACAAACTTACAATAGGTGATGCCACCTGTGCCTGCCTAATTTAATCGCAGCCCAAACAATCTGCCATCCATTTCCAGTGGAGATAATGTTCAAGAACATCTGAAAGTGACTCAAAAGCAGAAGGGTGAGGAAGCAGCACGGGAGCAGTTTGCTCAAACACCCTCCTGGCTACAAAGAAAGTTTATAGAATATGGCTAGTGGACCTAAAAATCTCTTTCCCAGCCTTTATGTAGAGAGGAGGAAAATCTGGTGAGCAGCTAACAAACACAATGCCAAACACTTACATGCCAGATGGGTTCAGCTGTACAGTATTGTATCAGCTACTGCTGATCCATCTGTAGTGAGTGCTCCTTGCCAGTTGCTTGGTTTGGAGAGTGTTTTGGAGGACATGCCAAGGGAGGGAGAAGCCTGTTTGTTGTACAGGCATAAGTGTCTTTTCTGATGATCTCTCATTTCCTCACCTAGAAAAGCCTCCTCTTCTATTATATAATTATGTTCGTGTCTAACTCTGGATGTTACCACAGTTATTCATTGCCACTGGGAAGACCGAACTTCCAAATTTAAAATATTCACTTCACATGCTCTGAAGTTTTTAAGTTTACAAGCTTTCTAATTAAATATTCAATTGAGCTCTGGTAAAAACAAATGCATGGGCCAAAAGAGAAGACTAAGAGCATCTGAGTCTCTTAAAATTAAGTTATTACAGTATAAATGCACCTGGACTGAGAGTCACCTTTAAATCCAGGCTTAGTTGGCGTGACTTGATGCTGTGAATAATGGGTCTTGTTCTGAGGTCATGCCATGTGATGTGTCACTAAAACAAGAGAGTTCACAGATACAGAACTGACTTCAGTGAGCAGATATATGTGTGTCCATCTCATGAAACCTTTAGTTAATTGCTGAGTGCGTTAATAAATGTTTTAGCAGATGCAGAAGAGTCTCACACACAACAGCAAGGTCTGATTTTTTGTGAAAAACCTATTTATCTAATACAGACCCTAGTGCATCCTCATTAGTAATGCAACAACAAAACTTTCTTCTGTGAGATACTGATTTTACTCCATCCAGTCATATCCAGAATGTGTTCCTTCATTACTACTAGACCCAGATGATCTTCTGTTCTGGGGAATGACTGAAATGATCCGAATTAGACACAGTAGTGTTCAGATTCCTGAACATGTGGTTCTGCTGCCATTTGAGATGCACTAGGTTGTCTGGGAGGCCACATAGGACTTTGGAAACACAACAACAGATCTGTGGGATCAGCAGCAGAAGACCAAAATAAAAGGAATTTCTTCCTTCCAGAAAAGACAATTACTCCATCTTTACATCTAGAACTTTCTTTTTTGCATTATGGTGGAAAACTCCTCCCTTTTGTACTCTATCCTATTCTTATTTATGGAGGAACTTGTCTAAAGGTGATCCCACAGAGTTCTTTGGAGTTCTGTCACTTCTTCATTGTAACAAAAACTAAACAACTTTGACTAGATGTAGAAAATTTTGGTTAATAAAACTAGCACTATTTGTACAATACTTGGTTTTAGTAAGTTTCAGTGTATATAATTAAGAAAGATACTTTTTTCCCCACAGGTGTGTTTCTGGAAAAAATGGCTGTTTGGATTTTTTTTAATACATATTCTACTTTTTTTTTGTTTTTTATGATTGCTTAATTTAAACTTCCTGTGCTGTATTGACCAAGATGTAAAACAAGCTTTTAGCTTTAACTTTTTGTCTTATGTGTCACTTATGAGAGGATACACCACTTTCAGAGAGGTTTTTCTAATATTACGTAATCACTATTAGCTCTATCTCTTCAGATCTGATCAAACCAAACTCGGATTTTTTCACTGTTTTAAATTAAACTTCATCTGACCCAGAGAGGAAAATGTATCACTATGCTCTTGAATGTTATTTTGAAACTAGTTACACTTAGAAAGTTTGTTCTCCGGAGGATAAAATGGTAAGGCCAAGTAGAGCTTACCTTAAATAATCTATAAATAATACTGTATTTTTCTGCAATAATATTCTCTTTAGTTTTCCCTCTATAAATTGTCTTGTAATTATTGAAATTATTTTAACATACAGCTTATGTTACAAAAGAAACCTTTTTTTAAAAAAAAACTTTCAGTATATTTCAGTTAATTTGGCTGGCCCAGGCGTGTAGAATGAAGACACTAATTGAAGCAACTTCTTAATTCATTTCCTACTGCCTTCCTTCAGGGGATATGGTTGTAAATTAACAGATCTAACTCTAAGAAAGAAACACTAAGTTTAAATTTCAAAGGCTGTTTTACATCCTCTTGTATATTTTTATGGTAATATCTCTTTCCTTTCCCTTTTTTCTTTAAAAGCTAAGATCCATAAACTAAATCTTTGTAAAATCTTGACAAAGAACTATGTCAAAACACCAAAAAACTGTGAGAAAGGTTTTTAAAATCTGAAAGAAACCTGAAACAAAAATTAAATCTTCTCTTTCTTTAAAATGACACAGTATCATTTAGTGATGGTAGCACGTGTATATCTGGAAAGGCTGGATCGTGTACGCTCCTCATGTGTAAGTGTCTGTATAGATTTGATAACAAGGATATTGGATTGGGTAGGTTCCATGAAAACAGTCTAGGAAAATGGATGACTTAAGAAAATCGCTTGAGTAGAAAGACAGGACCTATGTGCAAGGTCAGATCTGAGAGAGTTGTCTTACAGTTTTTAATTTGCACATCATGCTGATAGCCTGGAGCTTAGTAAGGCTTTTTGTGTGCTTTATTCTGTAAATATGCACTTGGCAGAAGGGAAAATAGAAAACAATCTATAAGTCAATAGCTAATTAATTCACTCTTGTGTTAAGCAATGGGGAGAGGGAAAAAAATATAAGGGGAATGTTTTGTAACAACTATGTAAAATTAAAGACTTTGCCTTCTTACACTATGACTTTTTCAGGCTACATTGGAATAAATCTATTATATGTTAAGAAAAATGACCTGAAAAGTGAAAAAAAGAAAATAACTGCTTTGGAATTTTCACCACATTTCTGGTTGATTTTTTCAGTTAGAAAAAAATAACTTTCTGCAACTTAAGTTGGAAGTTGAGAAGTTTTTCACTCTCAAAATACCACATCAGCATATTATTTGGGTTTTTTATCTCTGATCATGAGCAGGTCTTGGATGTCAAGACATTAACTGATTTTTTTCCCAAGTAAGTGGTGGGAGACACGTTGGGTTATAACTCCCGATATGCTTCTCTTCCAAATCTCCTTATCCACCCACTCAGATCAGCTTTCACCATAGTAAGTTTTTTTCACAGAGTAACAGTTTTGTGGTTGAAATTGATCCTCCTTCTTTAAGTGCACATTAATTTAAGATACATACCTCATGTATCTGGAATTCAGGTGTGTGGTATAGAGAGGAGAAGGCTCTGTGTCATGCAGGTTGTTTGAAACTCAGCCACCTGCTCTTCATTCAGAGTGCAGGGTCTCTGTCCTTATCTTCCAAGTTGGTCACATATAGTAGTTACAAAGTAAGATCAAGGGAAAATCCTCAAATCTTTCATAAGCGTATTTATCATTAATTTAGCTTGGAAGGCTAGAGCACACAACACACAATGGCATGGGATGAGAGAAGATTAGTTTTCATTTCATATGCAGTTGAGGATGCACTGAAACTTGGATTTTCACATTTTTTTAAAAACCCTTCGGTAACATACGGTTAGTGCAGCTACCCTGATTAAGTGTAGCAGTAAGCTAGGACTGCAAACCCTTCTTTGCACCATCCAGCTACTAGCATATTGCACAGACTAATGAGAAAAGTAACAAAAACTTCACAATGATTTTCCTCCTCTCTCAGACGCTGACTGGAAGCAAAGTTAATTTTTATTCTTCCTCCAGGCTAACTGTCAGACCTTAACTCAGTGCTGTAGTTGCTGCTCCCTGAGATAATGGAAGCAAACAAGGACCAGAGTATATAGAGATTTGTATTTGTCAAATGTTCACAGGCATTTCAACCCAGTGTCTGCAGGGGACAGAGAGATGGGAAAGAGGCTGTTGTGTTAACCTAATTTTCTCTGCTGACAGATTGCATGCGTTTTAAAAATAGTTGTCAAGCATTCAGTGCTCACATGTCTATAATATAGCTGCCATGAGGCCTTTTTAGCTCTCAGATGTATTTTACTAGTTACTGTCAGTTTATCCCATTACCCTTGTTGAGGCTCTGCACGATGTCAGATCAGAGAGTTCCCCACAGTGCATTAGGACCTTGAAATTCAAGAGTCTTCACAGGTCTGTTTGTTCATTCAAGAGAAAACTTTGCGGCTTTCCTGGAGCTGATGGAGGAGGAAGAAAATGAGAGTGAAGGAGGAATTAACACTCCTCACATCCTCATGCCCTTTTTAAAACTAGTGTTTCCTACTGTCTAGCTGGACCACTTGAATCTTTACCGATATCAGTCACACAGTTCTTTAGCTCTTCTCTGGACTCAGCAAAACCACAGAGAATCAGCAAGTTTAGATACCAGCTAGGAGGTGACCACTGTTTTCTACCTGGGATTTCCAGCTGTGGTGCTGCACTATAACATGACCTTTGCAAGGTTTAACATAAGGAAATGCTATCCCCAGTTTGATAGGTGCTTTCCCCAGCTTATGCTGGGGCCCAAACAGATTTTATTTTCAGTACAAATACATTTTTAGCAGACCTAAAGACCACAGTCTTTTAGATCTGACAATAATTTTCATTCAAGTGTACGTACACTGTTCCATAACTAATGGGAATGACCACTTTGCATAAGAATAGTAATTTATATAATGACCTTAATCCTTGTAATTTATGACAGCTAAAATGTAATTAGCTCTGAGCAGTGAACGATTGTTTAAAAAAACTCCATGTAATCTTTATGTTTTGTATAATAAACATTTATAAAGCAGTTTATTATTTGAATAACATGATCTGACACTAATGAAGTGGAAATTACTCCTTTTGTTTGTTTACAGATTTCTTCTGTCTACAGCAGACTATGCTAGCAAACATTAAGAGACCACTGAATTGTGTAAGTGTCCAGCTTAGGCTATTATTTTTTCAGACATTTAAGGTGTCCAGAAGACGATATTCTGTCTGCATAAACAGTTACCTGAGGTAAGCCTTTGGATCTTTCTGTGACTGAAGGAAACAGCAGAGAGGTTGTGCTGATTAAGAGCGTGGGAGAGTTGGAGTCGTAGAGCTGGTGTGCTGGTGGGAGGTTAATGAGAACTATGCTGGTTAGGGATGAGTGGTGGTCAGTACTGGAGACTGTAGACAGAGTGGGAGGGAAAGTTACAATTATTAGCACTTTAGAGGAACAAGTTAAGAATACTGTGTCCTTCCACTATAGAATGCCTTCTTAGCAGTCATTGAAGGGGTTGCACATGAAGTAACCTGGAAGAATGGCTTATGAAACAAACTTGTGTTATTTCTCTGAATTTTTTAGATTCTCTTGCCATTGAAAAGTCAACTAGTGTTAAGAATAATAGGATTTAGTCAGCTCCTGAGAATTGTCTCAGACAGATTTCCACTTCTGCTGGATACTGTTTGTACAGTTCTCTGCCAGCCCCTGCATACTCTTTATAAGCCAGTTGTGTCATAAAAATCTTTTATTTGCAGATGTACAGCTTTTCCTGCTCAAAAAGATGGTTTTACTTAATTGAAAAACTATTTATGGAAAAAACAAATGGCATTAGGGGTGTTCTGTATGTAAGCCATGGCTCTTGAGACTCTAGGTCTTCAACACATCAATTTTAATTGATTTATGATGCTTTATATTACCAGGAACTTTCTGCACATATAAGGATAAATTTATGTTTTTTAAAAACTTATCAAAAAATGTAAAAGCATTATTGTAGGGTAGTGTTTAGAATTCAAAATGTGAACAAGTAAGGTACTACAAGAAAACTTTCCAAAAAGCCAGATCAGTACAAACGCTTACATTATATGAAAATCCTTTTTGTTATTTCTTTTAATTACATGCTGCCTGAAATATGCCAAGTGGGATGATAATAAAGTATAAGATAATGATAAATAATGATTTAAAACATACTGATAAATGATATGATAAATTGTAAGTAGTAGAAAAGGCAAGAAGTCAATGAAAAAATATAACCATACTTTATAAAATTACAGTATAAAGAAAAGTTAGTGTATTTCCCTATGAAAATGTGCACATTAACATGTCCAAAGGGAAAATCTTTAAAAGGATTAGATGTTCATATTCACAGGTGGATTAACTGCTCTGAATAGAAAATGTCAGCTCTGATCCGCTTCTGTAATACCAAGAATATTGAACAATGCATATTCTCCCTTAATACAGAAAGAAACATGAAGGCATCAATTTTTAGCAAGAACTTGAGCAGCAAACACAGCTCAGAGAGCAATTAATTATAGAAGAGGATCATCCAAGCACTACCCATGTATGTATTTCATGAAGAGATGAGAGAGGACTTTCCATAGGCTATGTCCAAGTCAAAAAGCAACCTCCCTGGGAAGCAGGTAAGTCTATTACTTTTTAGCAGTTTTTACATACAGTCAAATGGAGATAGTAATCCAGCAAGTTTTCAGAGGAGGAAACTTTGGAGAAAAACACTAATTATTTTCTCCCAGGCATCATTACTGCTTTCCTTGCTAAGCACAAGTGCAAGGTGAGATGCTTAGAGCTTTGGAGAAAAGTTTATGAAGAGAATAGCATCAAGAAGTTCTTTTTCTCTGTGCAATTTATTAAGACAATTTTTGAATGTCTCATTGTCCTGAAAGGTTTTGACCATGCAGCCATGGGTATCTTAGTTAGACTTTGACTGTTGATTCTATAAAGTATGCTCTTTGATTGGGCACATGAGTGCTTGCTTATTCTCCTGGTCTTGCATCTGGTTCTGTCATTCTCTGTAGTACTTCCACACAGATTTATGGATTGCATTGTTTTGACACAGTCATTGGTGCTTGTGGAGAAAGGAGATACAGAACTGAAATACTGACATTTCAGGAAAGAGGCAGACCCTGAAAAATATGCATAAAACTTGAAAAGGGACCACTTGGTGGTCCTTCTTTTTTAGTTTGTTTTCTGGTTTCTTGCTCTCTGAAGGGTCTCATTTTTGTGGTTTAGTTACATAATTGCAAAATTCCAGAAGAGCTGGCTTTTAATTATCATAGTCATAATAGAAATTATAAAACACAGCAGCCTTAAAAACAGATGAACTTTCACTGCACAAATGTGTGTGGTTCAGTGGAGGTAGGAAGGGAAGAAATGAGTTTTCATTTCACTCAAGTAACAGTTTAACAGCTTGTGAAAATAAGCCAAAGCTGGTGGAGAATGCTTGAAATGAACATTTCCAGATCACAAAATGTAGAGAGAATTTCCATATTGTAATAATTGCTGTATATCACAGGATATAAGATCTTGTGTCCCAGCAGACAGCAATCTGATAAAGTAAAACACTCAAGATGACAAGAGCAGAGATAAAACCCGCCTGGATGTGTTCCTGTGCAACTTGGTGATCCTGCTGTGGCAGGGAGATTGGACTAGATGATAGCCTCACCTCCATCCCAGGAAAGGTGATGGAACAATTTGTCCTAGAGGCTGTCTCCAGGCACATCAAGGACAGGAGAATCATTAGGGACAGTCAGCATGGCTTCGCAAAGGGAAAGTCATGCAAGACAAACCTGATAGCCTTTGATGAGGGCATAACCAGGTGGATAGATGATGGCAGAGTGGTTGATGTGGTCTGTCTTGACTTGAGTAAGGCATCTGACACAGTCTCCCACAGCATCCTCGCAGCCAAACTGAGGCAGTGTGGTGTAGATGATCGGGTATGTTCGTGTGCAGCTTGGTCTAAGTGATTCTGCTGTGGCAGGAGGATTGGACTAGATGATCTTTCGAGGTCCCTTCACATGTTCTGTGATTCTGTGATTATGTCAGTCCCAGACTTTGCTCTTTATCAATGATCTTAATCGTGTTCCCATCTGATTATTCCTCAAACTCAGTTATGTTCCTCAGACTACATTTTCTGGACTGCATGGCATTCTGGATTTTCATGATGGAGACTTGACTAAGAGAGGGGAGAGTTTTTCCTATTCTTCGAAATATTAACGAAAATGAAAGTTTTGAAAAGAGGAAAGAAAGTCAATGTCAGGGGCAGTGAGGTCTGGGAGCTCCAGGGACTTCAAAGGCAACCTGGGCCATTAGGGTGAACAAGGTCTATCCCACTGCCTCCAGTGAGAGACAGGGCATGCTTCAGAAGATCCAACTCTGACATCTGACAGCTGGCAGTTTTACATAAGAGACAATGGGACCAAGCAAGCCCTTTATACTCTCTTTGTATAAGTATTGCTATTATTCCAAGGGATAATGAGCACTAACTATTGTTTTGTCATACAGAGTAACCCACGCTAAGTGGTATTATACATGCAGCAATGTAATTTAGCTTACAATAGAACAGAACATACTCAGATCCAGATAGTCCCTGATAAAGAGAAGCTTTTAAATATATCCAGTAAAAGCCCAACCTCACATAAATGGCGATGTGGTTAAAGCAACTCATTTCTGAACTCTTAGGGAGCAATGGAAAGAGGAACAAAACATCGTGAAATTCCTTACAGTTTGTCCCTAGCAGCAAGACACTAATAGTCAGGACCCTGCTGTAGCTTATGTCCTACAGTGACACTGCAGTTCTGCGGTGGGACTTCCTAGCTGCAAAAAAATATTATTGCCCTTCGAGACAGCTAATCTGAAATGTGCAACTAAAAAACACAGCGGTCCTAACGGTAATTTGTGACCAGTGTGCAGTTATAACAAGCATGTAT